>OU612047.1:100883216-101218867 GCA_914767935.1 Coremacera marginata
ATAATAATAATAATAATAATAATAATAATAATAATAATAATAATAATAATAATAATAATAATAATAATAATAATAATAATAATAATAATAATAATAATAATAATAATAATAATAATAATAATAATAATAATAATAATAATAATAATAATAATAATAATAATAATAATAATAATAATAATAATAATAATAATAATAATAATAATAATAATAATAATAATAATAATAATAATAATAATAATAATAATAATAATAAAAATAATAATAATAATAATAATAATAATAATAATAATGATAATAATAATAATAATAATAATAATAATAATAATAATAATAATAATAATAATAATAATAATAATAATAATAATAATAATAATAATAATAATAATAATAATAATAATAAAAATAATAATTATAATAATAATAATAATAATAATAATGATAATAATAATAATAATTATAATAATAATAATAATAATAATAATAATAATAATAATAATAATAATAATAATAATAATAATAATAATAATAATAATAATAATAATAATAATAATAATAATAATAATAATAATAATAATAATAATAATAATAATAATAATAATAATAATAATAATAATAATAATAATAATAATAATAATAATAATAATAATAATAATAATAATAATAATAATAATAATAATAATAATAATAATAATAATAATAATAATAATAATAATAATAATAATAATAATAATAATAATAATAATAATAATAATAATAATAATAATAATAATAATAATAATAATAATAATAATATACACAAAACATACTTACTGCTTATTTTTTTATTGTTGAATGTGAAATTTCCGCGACAATTACATATACGGGCATATAATGCCAGCGACTCTCCATTTTAACTCTCCACACGTGGTCTTGAACTTGGCTCCACTGGACAAATTTTTTTTTTTCAACAGCGTACTACCTAGCGAAAAAGAATTCCGATGCCTGTTCGCTGTCAAAAAACTTAATGTACTTCTTGTAGGAATTTTGTTTTCGTTTTTACAACAAATTTGCTTCGGTGTTTTGTGGCTGCACAGCATTGATCGATATAGCAGTGCTAGTGTATTGGTTGGAATGAGCGAAAAAGAGAGAAGATAATAGATAGAGAGACGAAAGGCAATCGTTGTTTTTTAACGGCTGGCTTCCGCACTTTATCATTTTTTAACTTTATCATCAGACTGGTGACATCTTATTGGCATAAGCCAATACATAATCCTCTATCTATTGATAGATTGTAACGATCTACTGCAGCATAGCATCTGTTATACTTAATGCTCGTATCTTGATTTGGTCAAAATACAGTATATTTGCCTCAAAAATCCGAAAAATACAGTATTTCAATTTTCAAAAAACAGTATTTTTTACAGTATTCATTTTATTCAATGAAAATTACAGAAAAGAGCTAATTAGTATCTTTCAACTTTTGTATTTATCCTTTATAGAAATTTGACGAAGCAAGTCCGGCTTTGTTTTAAGGTATTTGTTGAAATCAACGCATTCATACTTCAAGTTACATTTTACGATCATAATCGCCTTCAACGTTTCCACATCCAATCGAGTTTTGTCTGATGTCCATGTTTTGTTTACCGCAGCAAAGATTCGCTCGACCGATGCTGAAATGGCTGGCAAGCATAGAATGTATTCAACGATCGTAGCCATTTCTTTGTATTCACAATCAACGTTTTCGAAAAGAGTAAATATTTCGACCCAACGATTCACAATCGAAACGTTGCCATCCTTCCACTGCGAGATTTTCTCACTCGTACAGTAGTTTTTAACATATCGGAATTGCGAGTGCAAATTTGCGGCATTTTCGTTGGCATTGCACAGATTGTTTCGCTCAACTTGTTCATAACCTCTTGTACATCAATCCATTTTGGTGTTTCTTTCAATGAAGCCCACGCAAAAAGTTTCAGCGGCTCAAATGGTGCTGCCCAAAGGAGGAAATAGGAGAGTGCAGAGTCTGCAAATTAGTAGAAAAAATTAGTATCAAATCATTGAAGAGCTGTACAAAAGCAGGCAAAATATTACCGAAAAATTCGTTGCAGATAGCAGCCATCTCTTCTGAATTGTACCCATCGTCAATAAGTCTTTTTTTCTCAGCTCCTGTTGCTGGTGACAAAAAATCATCTTCTTTCCGCATTTTCAGTGTTTCTTCAATTGCCGTGACATCATCACCTTCAATCTTTAGCACGTATTTAACGAACAATTCAGCCTAAAAAAATAGAGGAAAATGTTAAGTTAAGTGAAGTTGTCAGAATTACATAACAAAAAAGTTTTTTACCTGTTCTTGCACGAACATCAACCAAAATTTCGATGATTCGTTTCTCAAAAACTCCTTGAGCTGCTTTTCTCCTCTTTCATGTGCAAGGAAATACGATTGGAGAGCATCATAGAGTTCCAAAATACGTTTGATAGCTGGTGCAAGAGCCAAGAATCGTGTTTTTGCATATCCGAGCTATTTGTCATATTCCACATCTGCATCTTGACAAAATTCCTTCAGTGCCGTCACGCGTACAGTATTGCGGTAAAAATGGGAATATATTTTAACAACAACCCATTCTACGTCGAATGGTATCTCGTCACATGCAAATTTTAATGCATTGTGTGTAATGTGAGCGACACAGCCGATGCCAATCAAATGCGGGAGCCACTGCTTTAATCGGTAAAAAACATTATTCTGGCCGCCACGAGTGTCTCCACCAAAATTAACTTTTGCATTGTCGCCGCAGAAGCAAACGATTTTCAACTTCAGATCGAATTTACTGGCGGCCGATTCTATGAGCTCGGATATAATAGTAGAAGTTTCACCAGCTTCTTCGGTTAGATTCAAAACTCTAACACGTACACCGACAGTCGGAATGAAATATCGAACGAGCACGGGAAAAAGTTTAATATTTCCATGGTTCGATGCATCAGTGTAGATTGATACAAAACTACATTCTTTCAAATCTTGTTCAAGCAATTTTTGGGCGTGCGATGCGAAAACATTGACGACTATTGATTGACATTTCTTCTGAGAACACGAAAACTTTTTGATATGAAAAAACGATTTAAATATTTTCGTAGCACAATCCGACGACTTGAAACTGTGATTGGAATTTACCACATGATAGGCCCACACTCCTTCCATTGCCGCTATATGTGCATCCAAATCCGACGTAAAATGTGATTTTATGGACGTGCTGGCAGAAGCAGCATTTAAAGCATGTCTATGTTTTTTGCCGTAACATGTCGCGCAATATCCGCGTTACCACCAGATGCAATTGAAAATGTACTTCACCACACTCTGCAAAAACATCACTTTCACTTTTTGCTGCTTTTTCGAGAAAGGAATACTTTTCACGAAATTTTTCGGTCAATATATTTTTAGCGTTTGTTTTCGACATTTTTTATTCTTTTAAATTAGTAATCGAGAGCAAACTCCAAGTGACGCGAGTTGAATATGAAAGAATAATGACAAGACAACAATTAAAAGGGAAAGAAAGAGACAGCTATATATGATATGTTGCTATGTACGCTTCGATTCTCGCCGTTTACATGTGTCAATATTTGCAACGTTTGAATTCGCTTTGACTGTGTTGCCATTGTTGTGTCTGATATTTTGAATTTAAGTTGAATTTCGGAACGTTAAAAAAATTAAAATTTCATTTTTTTCTCCAGCGACAAAACAGTATAGTAAAATACAGTATTTTGGGGAAAAATGCAGTATGCAGTATTTGGATTGAAATTACAGCATAATACTGCGAAATACAGTATAGATACGAGCATTAGTTATACTTAACATTGAATCAACAAATATTTTTAACACAGCTTGGTGGCCTGGTGGATAGTGTATATAACTCATTATCAACGCGGTGCGAGTTCGAATCCCCACGGGGGCAAAGAATGATTTTTTTAAAATAAAAGTATTTAATTTTCTTGTTGTAATAAACGCAAGCAATAAGAACCCATAAAGATCTAAGAAAAAGTCTGTCGAAAATTTTTCAGATTTCACTCCAAGCAAATCACAGAAAGATTACTAAAAAGCTTCGCTTCAAAAATACCTAAAACATCAACTTCGTCAACATAGCTAAAACTAAAACTGATATCACAGTTATCATCACGGGTTGAATTTTCATAGACATTGCTTTGTATTACAGGCATAGGAATATTGACGAAATTTTTCTTGAGCTCGTCAACATTTACCGATAATACCGATGTCGTGAATTAAGCTCCAGTAGTGGAATTCTCAAACGCGCTAACGACATTTGTGTTATCGTTAACTGCCCTTAACCACACTCATCGTTAACTGGTATTCTCAACATCTTAGCTAGCAATGTTTGTCCTTAACTTTGACAGTTCGTTAAAGATATTTGTTGTTAGCTTAACCACGACTATTGAGGTGCCGCTAACTTAAGCGATAAAAAAGTTTTATTAGAGTACGTTGTGTTGAGGCTTTCTTTTATTACGGAAAAAATATAAAAATCAATTTAAAATAAAATGGCATTTGAATATTTGGCAATGGATGCAGCGTTGTTGCAAGACGAAGTTTCTATGAGAGAAAGTGCATCGGAGTGGGCTGTTTTACGAAGGGTAGACAGTCCATTTGATTTGAACGATTCGAAATTTAGGAGTTTGTACCGCTTAACACCCGAGACAGCTCACAATGTAATCGACTCCATTCGAAGTGACTTGGAAGGAAGTACAATAGCAGCTTTATCGGCCGAAAGCCAAGTAAGTATATTAACAAAAAAATACCTCACACTCAGAAGAAGTTATTTACATCAACTCTTAATTACAAGATACTTGCTGCGCTTCGATTTTATGCAACAGGATGCTACCAGCGGCCAGTTGGCAATCAAAAAAGCATTACGATGTGCCAGTCATCTGTGAGCCGTTCGATCCATCGCGTTACAGATGCAATAAATGCAAACATTTTTCGGCCAAATGTACGCTTCCCAGCTACGCAAATCGAGCGACAAGCAGCACGCACGCTATTTCGAACAGCATCTCAGCCTTTCGATGGTGCTATAGGGGCGATTGACTGTGCCCACGTCGCCATAATGGGTCCGTCAATTCACGAAGAAGCCTATGTTAACCATCATGGTTACCATTCAATTAACGTCCAAATGGTGAGTTTTAAATTTCGCATAAAACTTTTTTTAAATGTTGTTTTTAGATATGCGATCCCAATCTCAAAATTTTGAATGTTAATGCAAGGTACCCTGGAGCTCGCCATGATGCTTTTATATGGAGTGCTTGTGCTGTTCGCAACGTTATGCAAAGGGCGTTTGAACGTGGTGACCACCAAACATTTTTAATAGGAACATTCATAAAAAAACAACAACTGTTGAAACTATTACTTCCTTGCAGGTGATTCCGGCTACCCATTGGAACCGTGGCTAATGACTCCATTAACAAATCAGCCTCAAGATACACCAAAGTTTCGGTACAATAAGGCATTATGCAAATCTCGAAACTACATAGAGCGAACGTTTGGAGTCCTTAAGGGGAGATTTCGATGTCTTTTGAACCAAAGAGTGTTGTTGTACGAACCTGGGTTTGCCGGCAAAATTGTAAATGCTTGCGCAGTTCTTCACAACATGAGCGTAAGCACATTAACAGAACCTGAAATAACAGAGAATTTAAGAAATGGAGAACCGGAACAAGTCGTAGCTGAAGCAACAATGGAAGTTGCGTCCCGTTCATCAGTTGCAAAACGTATTCAAGATCGATTGATAGCGCACAAATTTTCTTAACCATTTTTTCATAATTATTTTGTCTAAAAAAAATCAATATAAAAACTAATTCCAAAAATTATATTTTCAATAGCTTCTTCGCTTTAATTTATTTACATAAAAATAGAAAAGGTTTTAAATTAAATACAAAAATAAATAACAAATACAACTAAGGCACATTTCATGGTATAAAATAATAAGAATAATAAGAAATTAAAAATAATAAAGTTATAATTATAAATTTGCAAAGTGCCTCTCAACCGCAGAAGCAATTCGGTCCCAAGCATTTGCTTGAATTAGCGCTGCTTCTGCTAATTGCTGCAATGCAGCTGCCTGCTGCTTGGCTGATTCAGCTTGTATCTATAAGAATGCAATAATTTAGAAACAAAATTAATGAATATGTTATGCCAATTATACCGGCCGTAGCGGTTTCGAAATATCTACGAAGTTGGCTTTTAAAACTTGGAATTTGTTTACCAATAAGTAAATTAATTAAATTAAAGTAAATTAAGTAAATTGTTTGAGTATTTTTTAAAAAAAAACCCATACATATACACTGATTTAGTTTTAAATCAAATGTCAAGTTTTAAAAGCCGACTTTCGAATTTTTAAATTGTCCCATACAAACGTGCGGCCAGTCTAATGCTCATACTCACCATAATAGCATCTGCTTGTGTTTTTGCTATAGTAAGCGGTCTTCCTCCCGTCTTTGCCATTTCCTTCCTGCGCTCCCGTGCTTTAATTGACGTCCTACTCTTAAGATCACGCCAAGTCTAAATGATAAAAGAGTGGTTTGGGTTTAAGAGTAACAATATAATAATCATTCATTACTTACCGTTTGCCATTGCGTACCAGTTTTGTTAGCTCCTTTTTCATTAAGGAGCTCAGCCAGCTCGTCCCATTTTTTGCAGGCGTCCTTCTTCCCGTGCATTGAAGCAAATTTGCCCTCTGCCAAGCCTTTATTGGCCTCAAAAAAATCCAACATTATTTGGTGCTGTTCGCTAGTTGTCCGGCTGCATCTTTTTTTTTTCAACTGTTCCATTTGTTTTTTTTTATTTTATAATCTTTTTATCTTATAAACATATGTTTGTTTCAATATGTCAAAAATGGAGAGTGTTGCCATATTTTCGATTTCTGTTAAGGACGTTTGTAGCTTCTATTGTGAATGTTAAGTTTAAACAATTTTGTCGCTAAGTACTGTTTTGAGAATACAACATTCGTTATTGCAAACTACAAACGTCTTTAGTTAACCATAACGATATCGTATTGTTAACTTTTTGAGAATTCCACTACAGGACTGCTTACTGTTAACTGCATTACTTAATTTGTTTTCGTAAAAATTTGTTTTTGCTGCTCTAATGGCACTTTGTTTCTTAATTGCTTAAATCGGTTGTGTAGCTCAGCAGTTTTGAAGCGTTTCCAGCGATTATTAGCAGATTAGATTATTAACTTTTACTTGGCTTAACTTTTCTTGTTTTAATAGGTACGAATTTCTTGTAAAAATAACTTAAGCCTCTGTTTAATATAGCTACTTGTTCGTCGATGGAATAAGTATAATATATTGAATTGCAGTTAAACAAATCGAGTTCTGATGCAAATTGAATAATACATACAAATGTATGTATGTATGTGGGTATGTGTGTATATCACGTATAGACTCCAAAACCGCCGAATCAATCTTTATGAAATTTTTAGGGAGACTGAAACAACATACTTTCATACTTTTAAGAGTATGGAGATTTATATTCTGAGAACGAATCTATAGCCCACAGGATTTTATCTGGTGTTATAAGGTCATTTGGAAACTGTAGCGGGCTTGCCACGTGTCTCTATATTGAATAAGTGTTTGTGGATTCGGTCTCTGTACAGCCAGGAAAGTGTGCTTTCAAGAGCACATCAAGTGCTTCCTGACTGCTTTCCGAACACTCACCGTTGTTTTTACGCAGCTAGCTCTGAATTGGGGTCTGCTTTGAAAGTAGCCTGAGCCTCGCTGTGTCTGTGGTTTTCTCTATACTTGAGCAGAAGTTCTTCCATGAGAGCCTCTTTACCTTACGGACGTTGGTCTTGAAGAGTTTGAGCCTGCATTTGTACTCCCCCCATATTCTACCTGGTCAACTGCTTTAGCTAGTTTGAAGAAATCTAGTAGGCCACGTCTTTGCTCCAGGTCAGGATTCCACCACGGTGGTCTGAGCTTCCGCTTCGTTCACGTGGGCTTACAAGAAGAGTGATACGCTTTGAGAAGCTGACTTGTTAGGGTCTTCAGGGACCCTTCTATGTCGGCTTCTGAATTTATGAGTTTTGGGGTAAGTAGCCTGGTTTGGCCAGTTGGTGTTCCTGGGGTTTCTAAATATCTTTTGAGCCAGGGTATAGTTAAGCCTAATATTGAAACTAATATATTTGTGGTCTGAGAAGGAGGGCTGTTCTAGCACCCTCCAATTAGTGATCAGAGTGTTAGTATCTGAGGTTAGCGTTAGGTCTGGCACATTTGACGAGGTTGCGCCTAAAAACGTGAGTTCCTCGCCTATGCTAGCTACGCTTAGGTTAGTTTGTAAGATAAAGTTAAGCATGGACTCCCCTCCATCATTCGTGTCTGGGCTACCCCCCACTGAGTGGTGTACGTTGGCATCTGCTCCGATGACTAGCGTCTGCTTGTATCTATAAGAATGCAATAATTTAGAAACAAAATTAATGAATATGTTATGCCAATTATACCGGCCGTAGCGGTTTCGAAATATCTACGAAGTTGGCTTTTAAAACTTGGAATTTGTTTACCAATAAGTAAATTAATTAAATTAAAGTAAATTAAGTAAATTGTTTGAGTATTTTTTAAAAAAAAACCCATACATATACACTGATTTAGTTTTAAATCAAATGTCAAGTTTTAAAAGCCGACTTTCGAATTTTTAAATTGTCCCATACAAACGTGCGGCCAGTCTAATGCTCATACTCACCATAATAGCATCTGCTTGTGTTTTTGCTATAGTAAGCGGTCTTCCTCCCGTCTTTGCCATTTCCTTCCTGCGCTCCCGTGCTTTAATTGACGTCCTACTCTTAAGATCACGCCAAGTCTAAATGATAAAAGAGTGGTTTGGGTTTAAGAGTAACAATATAATAATCATTCATTACTTACCGTTTGCCATTGCGTACCAGTTTTGTTAGCTCCTTTTTCATTAAGGAGCTCAGCCAGCTCGTCCCATTTTTTGCAGGCGTCCTTCTTCCCGTGCATTGAAGCAAATTTGCCCTCTGCCAAGCCTTTATTGGCCTCAAAAAAATCCAACATTATTTGGTGCTGTTCGCTAGTTGTCCGGCTGCATCTTTTTTTTTTCAACTGTTCCATTTGTTTTTTTTTATTTTATAATCTTTTTATCTTATAAACATATGTTTGTTTCAATATGTCAAAAATGGAGAGTGTTGCCATATTTTCGATTTCTGTTAAGGACGTTTGTAGCTTCTATTGTGAATGTTAAGTTTAAACAATTTTGTCGCTAAGTACTGTTTTGAGAATACAACATTCGTTATTGCAAACTACAAACGTCTTTAGTTAACCATAACGATATCGTATTGTTAACTTTTTGAGAATTCCACTACAGGACTGCTTACTGTTAACTGCATTACTTAATTTGTTTTCGTAAAAATTTGTTTTTGCTGCT
This sequence comes from Coremacera marginata, assembly GCA_914767935.1. NCBI lineage: Eukaryota > Metazoa > Arthropoda > Insecta > Diptera > Sciomyzidae > Coremacera > Coremacera marginata. The sequence goes on from OU612047.1 coordinate 100,892,623, forward strand.
CTAATGGCACTTTGTTTCTTAATTGCTTAAATCGGTTGTGTAGCTCAGCAGTTTTGAAGCGTTTCCAGCGATTATTAGCAGATTAGATTATTAACTTTAACTTGGCTTAACTTTTCTTGTTTTAATAGGTACGAATTTCTTGTAAAAATAACTTAAGCCTCTGTTTAATATAGCTACTTGTTCGTCGATGGAATAAGTATAATATATTGAATTGCAGTTAAACAAATCGAGTTCTGATGCAAATTGAATAATACATACAAATGTATGTATGTATGTGGGTATGTGTGTATATCACGTATAGACTCCAAAACCGCCGAATCAATCTTTATGAAATTTTTAGGGAGACTGAAACAACATACTTTCATACTTTTAAGAGTATGGAGATTTATATTCTGAGAACGAATCTATAGCCCACAGGATTTTATCTGGTGTTATAAGGTCATTTGGAAACTGTAGCGGGCTTGCCACGTGTCTCTATATTGAATAAGTGTTTGTGGATTCGGTCTCTGTACAGCCAGGAAAGTGTGCTTTCAAGAGCACATCAAGTGCTTCCTGACTGCTTTCCGAACACTCACCGTTGTTTTTACGCAGCTAGCTCTGAATTGGGGTCTGCTTTGAAAGTAGCCTGAGCCTCGCTGTGTCTGTGGTTTTCTCTATACTTGAGCAGAAGTTCTTCCATGAGAGCCTCTTTACCTTACGGACGTTGGTCTTGAAGAGTTTGAGCCTGCATTTGTACTCCCCCCATATTCTACCTGGTCAACTGCTTTAGCTAGTTTGAAGAAATCTAGTAGGCCACGTCTTTGCTCCAGGTCAGGATTCCACCACGGTGGTCTGAGCTTCCGCTTCGTTCACGTGGGCTTACAAGAAGAGTGATACGCTTTGAGAAGCTGACTTGTTAGGGTCTTCAGGGACCCTTCTATGTCGGCTTCTGAATTTATGAGTTTTGGGGTAAGTAGCCTGGTTTGGCCAGTTGGTGTTCCTGGGGTTTCTAAATATCTTTTGAGCCAGGGTATAGTTAAGCCTAATATTGAAACTAATATATTTGTGGTCTGAGAAGGAGGGCTGTTCTAGCACCCTCCAATTAGTGATCAGAGTGTTAGTATCTGAGGTTAGCGTTAGGTCTGGCACATTTGACGAGGTTGCGCCTAAAAACGTGAGTTCCTCGCCTATGCTAGCTACGCTTAGGTTAGTTTGTAAGATAAAGTTAAGCATGGACTCCCCTCCATCATTCGTGTCTGGGCTACCCCCCACTGAGTGGTGTACGTTGGCATCTGCTCCGATGACTAGCGTCTGCTTCTACTCTCTGCTAGTGGCCGTCAGCCTCTTAAGCTCTTCTGGTGGTGCGTCTCTGTCATGCACCATGTAGCATGATGCGACCAGGATCAGCTCGTCCACATCGCCTTCTAGTGACACGACTGTGAGATCATCAGTGTTGTAATGAGACATTAAATAGGTATAGATGCCTTTCCTTGTGAGGATGGCCGTTCTTGTTCTACTTACTGTTGTTGTGAAAAACGTATTGAAATTTCGTGATTTTAGGCCGGAGACCGTGTTACCCGAACCTATGCACGGCTCCTGCAGTAAAGCCAGATCGAAGCCACCTTCCCCAAGCGCGGGAAGAAGTTCTGCGCTGGCCGTCTTACTTTTGTGAAGGTTGATTTGGAGGACCTTCAACTGCATTAGGTTGAAGGATGCTCCTCGGGGTCGACTTGCATCATCGTGCCTCCGGCTTCCGCGTCTACCAGACTGAGTCCCTGGGTGGCATCGGTCACGGCTTCTAGTCAGAGGTCTTCCTGAACTTCTCCGGACTCGAGTGTATTGGTGTTGTTGTCCTTGGGGTGGCGTTTCTTAAGGCGTTTCAAAGTACACACTTCCTACGCCCCACGCCATCTTCCCGTAACGCACGTACAGAATATCCTCTGCCTCCTTGTTGATCTGGAGGATATAGTGTTGCCCTCCGCTACTACCAGGTAGTGGATCTGCGACTTTCAGCACCCTCCAGTCAGCTGTTGGCACTTCGGGATTCTGCTTCTGTAGGAGTTTCAGTGCGGATTCCAGCGGCACTACCCTGGGGAAGAGCACTTTCACCTTTGGTAGAGACGGGATACTGGTCCTGTCAACTACCTCCAGTTGGGCGCCCTCCCATAAGCCTTGGAGTGTCGGGGTAATCGATGTGACCCATTGCAGAGTTGGATCACTCCGACCCTTGCACTTCCTGTCGATCGTTGGCGCTTTTGAGCTGCGTGCTCTTCTATTTTATTCGCTTATTGCGATGTCGTAGATGCACAATGCGGTATGTTGGCGAAGTGCTTACGGCCCTCTTTCACCTTTGCCTTAGCCCAAGCGAGCCTCTCCTTCTTTGCGGAAGATAGATCACTCTATCCCGAAAATCGGCCGCAGATCTTTAGAGCCGCTTTATACCTCGCTTTAGCTTTCAATCCCTCCTCCGACTTAGTCTTGGACCCTTCCTTGCGGGAGGAGCTGGAACCCGCTGGCTTGTCGGGGGAGAGAAGAAGATTGTCTTCGTCAACTGAGTTGACAGAGCTGACGCTTTCGTGGTCCGAGTCTTCTGCGACTATGAAACCTGCGAGTTGTAGGATTTTGTTTGCAGTATCTGGGCATCACCCCATAGCGTTTTATGCCTATCCGCCAGGCACCTCTGACCATAGTCTCCGCCTCCACAGGTTTAGATCACTGCCAAATACCGCCACCTGGGGGCACTGATGCGAAGGGCCTTCTAGCGCCTAGAAGTGCTCCGCATTACGCCCCGAGGCCTGCTGTGCCCGTTGCAATCACCGCCTGTACAAGCTGAGACCTCCGCTAGACACTGCATTGCCTGAGATCGCAGATGAGGAGGTCGTTCCAGGAAGGCCTGGAAGAGCTCCACGCCGCACCCCGGGGCATGCAGTGCCCATTGCCCAGCCGACACCCTCTGGGAGGGTTCAGCCAGAGGATTTTCGCCAGCCAAGAAATAAGCTGAAATAAGCTCTGACATGAAATTTAGCGGTATTTTCATAATTTTTAATTATTAGTTATCACAATCAACATCTTATTCAGGGCTGCCATTTTGGTTTTGTGCCAGCTTTGGCTCTATTTTGCTTCCAATGTCACCTTATTTCTTAGTTTGGCACAAGGCGTCAAAATTGCGCTTTTTGAAAAATTGTTTAATTTTCTTTCACCACATTTTTAAAATATGTATTCACATTTAAATTCTTTTTGTGCAAGCCTTAGCTTTTACTACTTTTTGAGCAACTGACATTTTTTAGTCTTGACTGTAAAAACAGCTGGCTTATTTTATTTACATTTGTGTTTCCGTTTTAAATATTCTTTCTCTCCCTCACTCAAACGCTTACGTTGAAAAAGGTTTCAGTCATATGAATTTAATAAAAAATAAGTTAAGAAATTCTATTAGTTTCGATGTTCTTAACGCTATATTCTGTAAAAAATTGACTCTCTAAATAAAAGTAGTTCAAATTATAAACTTCTTAAAGACTTGCTAAAAAGTCTGATTTTAAAAATATATTTTTTAAAATTTTTTTATAAAATTTTTCCTTTATATCTTTCTGTGAATATTTTTTTGATATTAACATACATTTATGTGTTTTTTTTAAGTTGTATTGTTAATTTTTAGTTTTGTTTGATTTAAAAAACAATTAGAATAAATGATCTCACTTTAATTTTAAAAAAGTGTCACCTTTTTTTACCCACAATATGGCGCGTCATACCTAATAAAAGTTAACCGCCCTGACCTTACCTAGTTCTTCAACAATACTGTAATAAATTTTAAAATTAGAACCGCATGAAATAAGTTATGAACCATTGTATTTCAAACAAAAATTTTAGGGCGGCACTTTGATAGTTTGCCTCGGGCGGCATATAAACTTTGCACGCCACCGAGCTTACACATACCAAATAAATTCAGTTTTTTTAACCCTTTCGACCCCAAAGTTGCCTGAGAGCAACTTCGCTTGTTTGTCAGCATACGATCAGCGTTAGTTTTGTTTTTGATTGCTAAACCGTAATGATAACAGTAAGTACATGTGTCTACACGAAGTGTAACCAAATAAGAACTCATTTGTGAATCATTTAGCAAAGTTATTTTCAAAAGACTGCAGCTGTGTCTTCGAAAATATGCTTGTAAATTTATAAAGACTAAATTTTAAAAGAATATTTAATTTTTTTTTAAATAATAATAATTTTTTATAAGTTGCACTTTTAAAAGTTTAGTTTTAAAAAATTTTTCATAGTAGAAGTAACTTATTCTAGCACCTATACGGATGGGCGTGGCAACTTGAAATTTTGCCAATACACTTGTTGAACAAACACACGTTTTAAAGTAAAAGAAGAATGTTCGTTCCACAGGAAAAAAGTTGGGGGCGAAAGGGTTAAATTACTTACAATAAAAAACACTCCTTTTTAATATTGTGCAAATTTTTTTTTATCAATTGAATTAAAACTATTTATAAAGCTTTCATAAAAACAAAATTCAAGCTTAAAACAAATTACGATATATGCAAAAAACACAACTATTGGTCATTTTTTTTTTTTTGATTTCGTGTGCGTTGCTTATATCGTTATATATACGCATTGCCTGAATTTTTTTTTTCATGATAATTTTTTATTAGGTGATTCCTTTTTGGTTTGAAAAGTCCAGAAGTTGCAGAAGTTCATTTTGTGATTGATTTTTTGACTAATTTTTTTTTTCAAAATGCCAGCAAATGATAGCATTTGAGTTGATTAAACTGATATTTTACAATCGCCAAATGGGGAAAAATGTGCAGAAATTATCAAAAATGTTTTCTGTAACTCGGAAGACAATTTATAATATTTTAAATCGAGCAGAAAACGAGGGAAGACTTAAACTTAATTATGGAGGTGGCTCTAAACCTAAATTAACTGAACGTGCAGAGCGCCTAATGATGAGAAAAATCAACTACATTCCTAAGGTTTCCACCAGAACACTTGCGGTAGAAATCAAGGGAGAGTGTGATATTGTTATTTCCCATGAAAAATTACGACAAGCCATACTGTGGCATAAATATTCGTCGAGAGCTGCTCGTAAGAAGCCGCTGCTCTCTGTACAAAATATAGAAATGCTTTTTTCTTTCGCTACAATGCACATTTCTCAACGTGCTGAGTATTGGTTGACATGACGAAAATCATATTATACGACAACGATGGACCAACGAGTGTGTTGCAAAGCGTTAACATCGTTACAAAGCTGCAACATAATTCCAACCGTAAAATTCGGAAAAATCGTTACTATGGTTTGGGGCTGCATTTCAAGCAAAAGCGTAGGAGACTTGGCTTTTATAGAGACAACCATGGACGCGCAACAATATTAAACTATTTTGAAGTCTCATTTGACAAATAGTTTAAATAAATTTGGCTTTATCAGAAACAACAAACCACATTTTAAATTTTATGAGGATAATGACCCGAAGCATAAGGCGAATATGGTGAGGATGTGGCTTCTATATAACTGCATAAAAGTGAAAGATACACCAGCTCAGAGCCCCGGCTTAAGTCCCATTGAAAATATTTGAGTCTATTTACAGAAAAAGGTGGCAATAGTATGTTTACACTGAGCTAAATTACTTAATTTCGAGCTTTAGTGTAATTTCGTCTGAAATTATATAATAAAATTGGTAATTTCCGATACAATTGGTTAATTTCGAAATTATCTCAAATAAGCTAATTTAGTTTAAATATCTCACGAAATCAGGCCACAATTCACTCTAGGCCACTCTAACATACCCTTTTTTGATATAATAAACTTGTTATATTCTTTTCAATTTTTTTATATGCTTTATATCATTTATGATAGAATCTACACATTTTTATGCATCTTCTAGCTCATTTAAATATAATAAAACAACTCTTTAAAGTTTTTCTGAATTTATGTTGCTTTATTCAGTTCAAGAACTATACATGAGAATAATTAACAGAAAAAAAAATGAAATGAAATTATCAAACCCCACTGTACAATTTCGAAATTACTTAATTTTAACTCAGTGTAAACATAGTAGAAAAGGCAACCAAAAAACCGAGCAGCACTTATAACAGCAATGTTGGATTAGTATTGCTACACATTGCGAGGTTACATTGACATGCAAAAACTTGTTAACTCGATAAAAAAACGGCTCCAATGTGTGATAAACTAATATTATGTTTTAAAATAATGTTTTAGTGTTATAAATTTTAAATAAAGATACTTTCCACACCTTTGTGAAATAGTTTCTTGACACAGACAAAACAAATAGTTATTTTATTTGTTGCATATTCCGTGTAATTTGCTTTGACTCGAATTTTTTTTTATGAAAACTTTAGAGTTTATTACCGAATACATAAAAAAATTCTAAAAAATGAAGATGGAGTGCTTTTTTGCTAAGTAAATTAAAAACTGAATTTATTTGCTGTGTAAACTCAGTCTTGATATACTGTATTTATTGCCATGCAAAATTTAATAAAAATTTTATGACTTCTACTTATTCACCACTTTTGTATGTACTCAAAATACTGTGGGACTGTTGTGATAACATTATAGATATATTACCTACCGTGTTTTAAATTATCAAAAATAAATTCAAGACATTTGAAAAGAGAATATTATAGAAGCATATTTTATATCAGTAAGATATATGTTTTTATAAAAACACCGAGCTACAGCAGAAATATTGTTTGAAAAAACTTAAAATATAATTCTTAATTCATAAAACTCTTGTATTGCATACCCTAGATTTCAGAAATAATAAAAAGGTTTTTCTGTGTAATCTTACATTTCTAAAAAGTAACTGTCCAGTTTTATGAGAAAAATATTGAAGTACTCGAAACATTAAAACAATTATTGTTGCTTACAAAACCATCACAGTCTCACAATCTTAATAATTAGGTCTTTCCCAATTGGAAATACGACGTTCTAACGTCTTATTGCTTATAACAACCCGTACTTCTTTTGAATACAAAAGTGAAATACGAGATAAAAGCTCAGATTAATCGTATATTAACAAAGCATATTTATAGCATTTATTGTTTTTGTAACTGTGAGCACCTCAGTGTGTGACTGCCGTGTTCAATAATTTTGCTACGCTGTTATATACACTGCAGACAGGGCACAAAAATACAAGACACAAAGCACACGCCCAAGGGCTACTTTTATTTGCGCGTGCCTGCGTATTTGCGTTTGTATGCAAAACAACAAAGCAAAATACGCTTACGTAAGTTGGCGCAAAAACAACAAATCGTAAATTAAACAGACCTGCGTACTTAAACTGTGAAGACCCTTTATGTTTTTTTGGAGTCGTATCTTTAAAGCATTTCTGAATGACATATACAAAAAGGAAATAAAACAGGGTGCACACAAATTAATAACAGTTTTGGGCTATTTGAATGTAACATGCTGATATATGACAACTTGTGAAAAGTATTAATAATACATTTGAATGTATCTCAATAAAATTATTAATAATTATTAGGTGCGTTGTTTAGCATCGCTATATACGCTTAACCAAGAAAACGCTCATAGCCGCTTAAATTTCCGGCTCACATTTTTAGTCAAAATTTGGCAGCATTGCATGCAGATAGGTGCATTTTGTTGTTTGTTTTTTTTTCCTCGGGTAAAAGGTACAACTGTAATTTGAGACAAATTCTCTTTCATCCGAACACTTACAGTCAATCGACAGCAAACAGACTTTTAACAGAAAACAGAATAAAGAATAAAAAAAATATTGCCTACATTCTTACCAAACAGAAAATTAAATGAAGCATACCACGAACAAGGCAATGAACATCAGAAAAAAATATGGCGAAACTTCCAAAATTTGACCGCCAAGTGTCCGTAATGTAGCATGCACCATAGCATTTACTTCTTTTTCTTGATTTGACATAAGAATGGTTGTTTTCCAAAAAGTGCTATCAATAAGCTTCGTAGACTAATTTTCTTAATCTGGCATATTATTACTATTGTAATTATTATCATAGTTATAATCATAATTATTATCATCATTGTCAGTGTTATCATCATTATTATTATCATAATCATCATCACTATAATCATCATTATCATCTTTACTATCACCATCACTATTATCATCTCTGTTATCATTCTTTAAAATCATTATTATCCATAACATCATTATTATCCATAACATTATTATTATCCATATCATGATTATTATCATCATCATTATTATCTTAATGATCAGTACTATCATCATTATTATCGTCTTAATTATAATCATCATTTTCATCATTATCATTATTATAATCATTATTATCATTAGGTGAGTTTTTTTGACATCGCTAAATACGCTAAACCAGAAATCTCTGATAGCCGCTTAACATTTTTCGTCAAAATTTTGCAGCATTGCGAGTCACTCGCCACTTTTCTCACCATATAGGTGCATGCTACACGATGGACACAGGTAAAATGTGTTGTTGCTCCCGTGGGCAAAGAAAAAAACTGGAATTTGAGAGAGATTCTTTTTCATCCGAACACTTCCAGGCAACCAACAAATTTTGTTTATGGTTCGAAGCTGAAAACCATTTCCGACAACGGACAGAAAACAGGCTTTAAAGAAAATGCTGCTTAAAGTCTTACCAAAAAGAAAATTAAGTGTAGCATGGACGAGACAATGAATAACAGACAAAAAGTAGCGAAACTTACAAAATTTGACCGGCAAATGTCTATAATGTAGCATGCAGCATACTTTTTTTTTTTGATGTGCCATAAACATAAGGGCAATTCCCTGTTACGGGCAAGAAACTTTGCAAATGTTTGCTCTACCAAATATTTGCCTGAACTGTGAGCACACTTTTTCATTTTGCAACACTGTTTATATTAAAAATTTTTTGAGATGTGACAGCTGATACTATGGCAAATAAATGTTGCCCATGCACGACTTTATGCAATAGGATTTTAGTAATGCAAATTTGACACAGTTAGGCAAATGCAAATCTATACATTAGGGCTATTCCCAATCAAGTACAAACAGCCTGGCAACGTGGTAGGTGCAAAATATGATGGCAAATATTTTCAACACAACAACAAAATGTATAGATTTGCATTAGACCAACTGTGTCAATTTTACAATACTAAAATCCTATTGCATAGTGTCGTGCATGGCCAACACTTATTTGCCAATCTACCAGCTGTCATATCTCAAAAAAAATTTTAAAAGAAACAGAGCTGCAAAGTGAAAAAGTGTGCTCACAGTTCATGGCAATTATTTGGTAGGGCATACATTTGCACAGTTTTTTGCCCGTAACTGGGAATAGCCCAGTTTTGTTAATGTGTTAAAAATATTTGCCATCATATTTTGCACATGCCCCGATGCCAGGCTGTTTGCACTTGATTGGGAATAGCCCTATAGTTGTTTTCCAAAAAGTGCAGCCCTTAGGTCTCTCCACACGATACTACATGTCAGATGGACCTGTCATGTCATCGCACATGCAGTATCGTTTGAGTGCATAAAATCAAGTCGGATGGAAATGTCCGATGAAGACAAAAATGTTTCGCTTTTCTGTCGTTACATCCGACATGTGCGATCATTTGGGTGCGTGTCTATCAAACTTGGTGCATTTTCTCATTCGACTAAAATTTCTGAGAGAAGCACATCTTGCCCGAAAAATGGCTTACATAAGAAATGTTGACATTTTGAAAGAATTTTTCCAAAAAGTTGCCCAAAACATGTTACGTAATTTATGAACAGCCCCTAAGCAACTAAACTAAACATTAAAAGAAATGATAACCTATTACGAATTTAATAAACTTTTAACCATAAAATTCCATGTATAACTTACGCAAATATGAATACCACCTTGTTCAAGAAGAAAGGTTAACTGTCTTAATTCGACTTAACTGTCCGATTCGAAAATTTTAGGTTTTAGTAGGTTGCCACATGTGTCTATGACAAGGCTGCCAAATATCAGCGTCTCTCTTTGCCATTTGGTAAAGTGACAGTGTTTTGCTTACAACAACTTTTTTCGTGTCTTCGCTTTTTACGATGGAAAAAAAATTGAACCTGATTCACTCGCCTGATGCCAGGTTTGCGTGTCATACTTGTATACCCATGTCTCATCACCAGTAATGATGGATTCGATGAATGATTCGTCGTTTTCGACCATTTCCAGCGTGTTTTTCGCGATAGCAACTCGGTCTCTTTTTTGCATGAAATTGAGTTCTTTCGGTACCAACTTCGCAGCGACACGTCTCAAGCCCAATTCATTCTTCAAAATGTTCTGAACGGATCCAATTGAAATGCCGACGTCGTCTGCTATCTCTCTTATCGTCAATTTGCGATTTTTTTATCAACATTTTGTAACAGCACACAGTGGTGAGTTCTTGCTTCCATGTTTGAAGGTGCCTTTGACTGGGAAGTTGAATTCACATTCGAACATGGAGGCCAGAATTAGCCATAGCAGTGATGTATGCAAACATGAGTGACATACTTCTCATACCACGTCTGACACGTTCGAGGTATGACAGCTGACAGATGACTTTGACAGATAACTCTGACAAATGACTTTGACAGCTGACACTTTGACATTGACAACTGACCTACTTGCTTCATTTGACATCTGACATTTTCTTCTCGTTCAAATTCGACATTTTTCTTTCTTATCTAAATCTGACATTTCATTTCATTAAAATTCTGACATTTCTTTTCCTGTAAATTTGACGTTCTCTTACATTTAAGTTTGACATTTTCCGTTTATTCAAATCGGACAGCTTACTATCTTGTATATCTGACATTTTTATTTTATTCAAATCTGACAGTAATCATTTATTTAAATTCTGACATTTCTTTTGAATTTATTTACCCTTTTGTCTTTCATTAAAATTTGACAGTTTTCTTTCAGTTTTTTTCAATTTTGACATTTCTCTTTTTATCTAAATTTGACAGTTCTGTCTTAGTTAAATATGACATTTCATGTCAATAAACTTCTGACATTTCTTTTGAACTTAATTCTCACATTTCCCCTAATTCAAATCTGACAGTTTCCTATAATTCAACTCTAACATTTCGTTTTATTAACCTCTGACAATTTTCGTTATTCAACTCAGACATTTTTTTTCATTAAAATTCTGCCATTTCTTTTTTAATTTAATTGTCACTTTTCTTTTATTCAAATCTGACAGTTCTTCGTTTATTTAATTCTGACAGTTTCCTTTCATTCAACTTTGACGTTTCTTTAACATCTAAATTTGACGATTCTTCGATTATACAAATCTGACAGTTTACTATCTTAGTTTCTGACGTTTTTATTTAATTAAAATCTGACAGCTTTCTTTTGCTCAACTATGACATATATTTTTTCTGAGTTTTTCTGTGACATCTGTCACAGGTCCTATCCAGCTGTCAACGTGGGAGCAATCCAATCATATCATAGTCGGAGCAGCAGCAACATCACCAACCATAGCAACCGCTTGTAAGTGCGCAGGTAAGTGCTCAGAGAGCATGTGTGCTTTTAAGTGATTAATTTTCTTTTATGCACAGCAGCAGCACAGACTCAGTGGCATCATCGGCGCCCACCCGGCAACTTTCCGGTAGCGCCCCTAGCACCAGATCATCGCAGCCACATCGGTGCTACTTCAGCAGATAAATCAAGTCGCGGCTGTGCGACCATAGAAGCAAAGTCTGCAGCCAAGTTCGTCGCAGCTGTGCGACCATTGCAGCAAAGTCTGCAGCCAAGTACGTCGCAGCTGTGCGACCATAGCAGCAAAGTCTGCAGCCAAGTACGTCGCAGCTGTGCGACCATAGCAGCAAAGTCTGCAGCCAAGTACGTCGCAGCTGTGCGACCATAGCAGCAAAGCTTGCAGCCAAATACGTCTCAGTGGCACGATCCGTAGCAGATAAATCTGCAGTCAAGTAGCGTCGTAAGCGACCAACCTAGTGGCAATCCGAAGTGAGCGGTATCAACAACAAGACCGTACCAGCGACCACACCACCAGCTAGCAGAACCGGCAGCTACAGTCGCAGCACACCACGGCGAACAAAATCAGTGCCAGAATCACGCCAACCACAGCATTGCAACCACAGCGTCCACAGAAGTGCAGCACTTTTCCATCAAGTACAGACATTAACTAGCGGCTACAGCCTCCGGGCCCAACCAGCAGCACTTGCTACAGCAACAGCACTCAAGGCAGCACTACAAAGCCTAAGAACCAGACAATCAGGTTTCTATTTATTTTCCTCTTAATCCTCTTAATAATTAATTTTACGTTAATCACAAACCTTACGGAAATTTTTAACACAAATATTTCCATTCATCCACAAATTTCATAAAAACGTTTATTTTTTTTTAGGGAAATTTTATTTATAGTAGGGCTGAATATATCGAAAAGTTTAACTCCAGATTTACTTACGTACTCATTATTCTCAATTTAAGAACTTGATCGAAAAACTTAATATATTCTAAAATCATCCGTAATTTATGAACTAATAATTAACTACAAACTTAGAATAGACTAAATATAATACGATGATTTCAAATAAATATAATACAATAAAAGAAAAAAATTTTATAATACGATCAATTAAAGGTAATATAAACGATAAAATTAACATTAATATATGCTAAATTAAGACTAAATATAATACGATGATTTCAAATAAATATAATACAATAAATTAAAAATTTATATAAAACGATCAATTGAAAGTAATATAATACAATAAAAGACTTAAATTTAACATAATACGACAAATTTAATTTAACATAATAACGAAACCTATTAAGAAAAATTAAACTTAACAAAGTATAAAAAAATAAAAAGATTAAAAACATAAAGTAAGAATAGAAGAAATTTTTTTTTGTTTGAAAAAATTTATACATACATTAACATAAAAATTTTATTTTTATTAAATGGGGTAAAATTAGATAGTTAAAAGTTAAACTTAAGGTCCTTAAAAACTAAGCAAGCAATACGAAGTCGTTTTTTTGTATGCAATTAATAAGTAAAACTAATTTAAAGATATTGTTAAGACTAAAACTTAAATCTTTTATTTGGTCGAAGAGAGAGTGTTTCCGTTTGGGGAGGATGTTTTTTCTTTGTTGCCCCTTAATCCTCCACGGTAGGGTGGGATGTGTGGGTCGAGTCCAAACAACAGGACTCCCGAGAGTGGTAGTTGGATAGTTGAGCCAGGGGCACACAAAATTTTTCTTGTTATAAAAAAAAATAAAAAAATTTTTTTTCTTTTCTCTTTTTTTTCACATCCGTTTGTATGGTGTTTGAATGTCAGACGCGATATTTTTTTTTGATGCACGTGAAATTATTTGTAGGCGATGGTACAAGTGGACGGCCACAACGAATTCCACCAAATTTCACCGAACTGCTAGCGATGGCAAACTTGTACGTGCACTCGTGTCCAACCTCGTGTCCTGAGGTCACCTGACCAGGGGCGGTGGCGTCGGCTGAGGGAAGCAGGCGCCCTGGCTATTAATCTGTGCAGGGTTCACAGGGGCGCATTCACCGTGCGCCCTCAAAATATCGAGCATTATCATTATCATAATCATAATCATAATCATAATCATAATCATAAGCATAAGCATAATCGTAATCATAATCATAATCATAATCATAATCATAATCATTATCATTATCATTATCATTATCATTATCATTATCATTATCATTATCATTATCATTATCATTATCATTATCATTATCATTATCATTATCATTATCATTATCATTATCATTATCATTATCATTATCATTATCATTATCATTATCATTATCATTATCATTATCATTATCATTATCATTATCATTATCATTATCATTATCATTATCATTATCATTATCATTATCATTATCATTATCATTATCATTATCATTATCATTATCATTATCATTATCATTATCATTATCATTATCATTATCATTATTATTATCATTATCATTATCATTATCATTATCATTATCATTATCATTATCATTATCATTATCATTATCATTATCATTATCATTATCATTATCATTATTATCATTATCATTATCATTATCATTATCATTATCATTATCATTATCATTATTATCATTATCATTATCATTATCATTATCATTATCATTATCATTATCATTATCATTATCATTATCATTATCATTATCATTATCATTATCATTATCATTATCATTATCATTATCATTATCATTATCATTATCATTATCATTATCATTATCATTATCATTATTATCATTATCATTATCATTATCATTATCATTATCATTATCATTATCATTATCTTTATCTTTATCATTATCATTATCATTATCATTATCATTATCATTATCATTATCATTATCATTATCATTATCATTATCATTATCATTATCATTATCATTATCATTATCATTATCATTATCATTATCATTATCATTATCATTATCATTATCATTATCATTATCATTATCATTATCATTATCATTATCATTATCATTATCATTATCATTATCATTATCATTATCATTATCATTATCATTATCATTATCATTATCATTATCATTATCATTATCATTATCATTATCATTATCATTATCATTATCATTATCATTATCATTATCATTATCATTATCATTATCATTATCATTATCATTATCGTTATCATTAGCATTATCATTATCATTATCATTATCAATATCATTAGCATTATCATTATCATTTTCATTATCATTATCATTATCATTATCATTATCATTATCATTATCATTATCATTATCATTATCATTATCATTATCATTATCATTATCATTATCATTATCATTATCATTATCATTATCATTATCATTATCATTATCATTATCATTATCATTATCATTATCATTATCATTATCATTATCATTATCATTATCATTATCATTATCATTATCATTATCATTATCATTATCATTATCATTATCATTATCATTATCATTATCATTATCATTATCATTATCATTATCATTATCATTATCATTATCATTATCATTATCATTATCATTATCATTATCATTATCATTATCATTATCATTATCATTATCATTATCATTATCATTATCATTATCATTATCATTATCATTATCATTATCATTATCATTATCATTATCATTATCATTATCATTATCATTATCATTATCATTATCATTATCATTATCATTATCATTATCATTATCATTATCATTATCATTATCATTATCATTATCATTATCATTATCATTATCAATATCATTATCATTATCATTATCATTATCATTATCATTATCATTATCATTATCATTATCATTATTATTGTGATTATGATTATGATTATGATTATGATTATGATTATGATTATGATTATGATTATGATTATGATTATGATTATGATTATGATTATGATTATGATTATGATTATGATTATGATTATGATTATGATTATGATTATGATTAAAATTATGATTATGATTATGATTATGATTATGATTATAATTATGATTATGATTATGATTACCTTGCTACCTTGCAGGTACCGATAGCTACCTTGCAATATCGGGCAAGTAGTTTAAGCTGCAAGTTAATTTGAATAAAATGATCTCTCGAGAAATCACAAGGACCATTATCTTAAAGACCATACAAATGAAAAAAAAAATATGTGTGTGGCTGCCACGCACGTTAGAAGTGAAACTTTTATCCAAAAATGGCATTTCTGGGAATATTGCTAATTTATTTTATTAACATTCCCTCCTTCAGTGCAACCAAATGGTTAAAAAGCAGTCTGCCTTCATACCAGAAGTAGTTCAGGAACTGTCTTTTTTCATACAGCCAACTAGTATTTTCAACATAGTGATATCATGAGAAATATCAATTGTCTCTTTTGTTTATGAACAGTTACTGAAAAGTTTAATATTCACGTACAGAATTAGATCAGTTTTTTACTTTCGTGACACAGGTGGTTATCAAGAGGATTTTTTATTTTAATTTGATGACTTAACAGGTCATTCAATAAGTCCGTAAGATAAGTAAGAAAAAAACAAAAATTTTGATAAAACTTGATTATATCGCACACTATCTACAAAAGAGAGACACAACTCAAAATTTTAAAATTTTTAGGAAAAGCAAAAAACAATTTTTGAAGCGAAGCTTTTTACTCCTCGTTCTGTGATTTGCTTAGAGTGAAATCTGAAAAATTTTCGACAGATTTTTTCTTGGACTTTTGGTTTCTGATGGTTTCTTTGTTGCTAGCGCTTATTACAACAAGAAAATTTAATACTTTAATATTAAATACTAAAAATATTTTTTGGTTCCCGTGGGGATCGAACCAGTGCCCTTCTTAACTATAGCCCAGCACACTACCCACTAGGCCACAAAGACCTCTGAGAAAATGTTGTTAATTTAATCTTAGTTATAACAGAAGCAGTAGATCGCAGTAGATCGTCACCCTCTATCAATAGATAGAGGATTGTGTATTTGCTATGCTACAAAAATTTGCTTTTATTTGCCACAAGATGTCTCCAGCATCGGTGTGTTTGTATTGTGAATGCGTTTGTGGTGTTGTTGGCATAGACTATAAATTATTATGTAGAGATTGCATCAACTCTGCTAAATCTCTGGCATGTGTTAACAGAGTTTTTTTTCTTCATGTTTTTAAGTGAAATAACTCTGTTACCACTGTTAGCAGAGTTGATGCAATCTCTAGATAATAAATTACACTCTATGTTTTAATGTTCTATGCGTCAAAAAAAAAATAGATGATATCAATAAATATGGAATAAACAAACGCACGCATGACATCGGCAAGGTATCTAAAATGTTTGTTAAATTTTGTTTCGTGTGCGTTCTTTAATATATATTTTTGAAGCGAAGCTTCTTAATCCTCGTTCTGTGATTTGCTTGGAGTGAAATCTGAAAAATTTTTGACAGATTTTTCGCTACGCAGTAAGCTGTTGAAGGAAAAAATTTGTTCAGTGCAGCCAAGTTCACAACCATGTGTGGAGAGTTGAAATGGAGAGTCGCTGGCATTTTATGCCCGTTTATGTAATTGGCGTGGAAATTTGACATTCAACAATAAAAAATAAGCAGTAAATATGTTTTCTGTATATATGTAATAAATTTTATGTTATTTAAAATTTTTGAATTTAAAAGTTAATTTATTAAAAAGACAAAAATTATTATGCTATCAAATCTATGTAACTGCGAAAAAGCTTCGCTTCTCTCGTGTGTCCAACGACGCACCTGTGTTTTTTTTTCAACGGACTCCATACAAAACAAAGAAATAAAATATTTTTTTTTTTAATTAAAGAGTAAAAAGAGGAGTGAACAATTTTGATAGTTGATGGAGGTAATCAATCACTCACTACGATTAGTTTAACATTAAAAAGTAAAAATTTGTAAATTTTGAGTTGTGCCTGTTTTGTAGATGAAGTGCGATATTATTTAACATAGTTGCCTTTGAGAGCGATACAACGAGTATAGAGATTTTCCAACTTTTCGATACCACTTTAATAGTACGATTTCTCTTTCTTGTCAAAATAGGCCTCAGTTTCAAGCATTCTCTTAAGATCTGAAAACAGGAAAAAGTCGCTGAGGGCCAAATCTGGAGAATACGGTGGGTGGGTAAGCAATTCGAAGCCCAATTCATTCAATTTTACCATCGTTTTCATCGATTTGTGACACGGTGCATTGTCTTGGTGAAACAACACTTTTTTATTTTGCAAATGTGGCCGTTTTTTTGGCAATTTTAGCCTTCAATCAATCCAAAAGTGCACATTAATAGTCGCTGTTGATGGTGGTTCCTTTTTGTAGATAATCGATGAATATTATTCCTTTCGCATTCCAAAATACAGACGCCATCACCTTACAAGCCGACTGCTGGGTCTTTGCTCGCTTTGGATTCGCTTCGTCGACTACTGTCCACTCACTATATCTCATATTGTCACATATCGACGATAGAATTCGATTTTATTGCGGTTTAACAGCGCCAAACAATCCTCAATTTGTTGTTGTTTTTGGTCGACTGTGACCTCACGTGGCACCCACTTTGCATTGAGCTTTCGCATACCCAAATTTTAGTGTAAAATGGTAAAAACACTACCATCTGATATCTTTACAATGTCAGCTAGCTCATGCACCTTCAATTTGCGATCGTTCATAACCGATTTGTGGATTTTTTTGATGTTTTGTGGAATAAGAGTCTGATTTGGGCGTCCACTGTGCTCTGCATCACTTGTGCTGATACGACCACGTTTAAATTCAGCAATCTACTTTTCTACCATTTGTCTCGATGAAGCAGAGTACGGATAATGTTTATTAAGCCATTGTTTAGTTTCCACTGTATTTTTTTCATCAAAAAGCAATTCTTTATTAAAACTCGTAATTCACTTTTTTCTATTTTTTTTTTTCAATAACAATAGTTGCACACAAAATGCTATAACTCACGAATAAATTGTCAGATTGTTGTCAAATTTTTATACGTATCGTTTGAAGGTTGGTATTAAATAAAAATCATATGGAAAAAATCTAGTACCGCAATCTATGTGTCATCCTATGGACTCTTTGAACGCACTGTTAAGTCATCCCAGGCTCGATCCTCATAGCACAGACGACAGATCATGCTGTTTCATTTTTTTAATTATATTTTTATTTATAATTATTAAAAAGAAAAAATATGTCGAAAAACTTGTGTCGAGAATAATGCAGTTTCCTTTTCCGTACTCGCATCGAACCGCGTACTATTCGCCTGCAAGTTGAACGTGCTATCGTCTCACCATTGCCTCCCTTGCATCAAAGCGAACAAAATACGAACAAACCTAAAAGCAAGCATAGTATACATCTTTTAATTTATTCCATAGGATTGATGCCAAAAAGAATTTATTGTTTATCCAAAATAATCACTAATCGATTATATAATTTGGGCTTTATTTAAATAATTTATTTAAAATTTTTCTTAAAAAAAAAACAAAATCTATCTGTATGATTGTAAATATTTTTAATTTAAAAAGAACACAAAATTTCAACTGCAGTTAGGACCAATAAACCTTCGCTTCGTGGTCAGAAGCTCTAACCTTATGCTATCGCGTATACTTGTTTGGGTTTATTTTACCGTGCCTACACAGTTAAAAATTTTGATTCTTTTTTCGTTACAAGATTTGCATCGTGTTTTATGTTGCAAAAATTTGTAAATTTTGAACAAAACAGGCCCAAGTTTTGTAGATGGGGTGCGATATTATTCAACATAGTTCCTTCGAGAGCGATACAGACATGTATATTAGGTCACGTCACATTTGTATGGATTTTGTTAAAGTATGTGGGATCCTCCGTCCCCCTCCCCCCCACGGGCATGAATATGAATTTTATTCATTTGTCCTTTGCATTGATCTAAGACATTTTTCCAAAATTAATTAATGCATTATTTCAACCCATTTTATGGTAATAATAATTGAAAAAAAAACAGAATCGACCCGTTTTTAAATGAGATACGATATTTTTTGTAAAGCACAAAACTTTTGTCTTTTTTGCGAATGTTGCGAAAGACAGACATTTTCACATGTTGTGATTAGACACTGATATTTTTTCGTTCAACAGACACACACTAACCGGTTGCACAAAAGTTGTACCTGCTGAACGCAGCCAATAAAATTTGTCACTAACGCTGCAGCCACACGTAATAGTACTGGCATGCTAATAAAGAATATGTATTTACTTCGAAAATATTCCGAAATAATCAACAAATTTCGCTGCGGCCATAAGTGATAGTAAATTTTCATTTGAAAAATGTCGTCAACGCCAAAGTTTCACTGTTGTTTTATTCAGTGATGCTTTATATGCCAACACAGCACCAAACTTAAACGGGATAAAAATGGGGAACTAATTATGTTGTAAAATGTGTTCATCAATATTTTTCAAAATGAAATGCAACTTATTCATATGATATTTTATGTGTCAAATGAGGGCAATTAAAATAATTTAATTTATAATATTTATTTAATTTAATTAATATTTCACTACAAGACATGAAAGTAAAGTGCATATTTAAAGGTTGAATATTTTAGGGAGAAAATACAACACTGTTTTCTTACTTCGATTTCGCACTGGCTGTGGTTGTCGAAATTCACTGTCTCAGTAAAAGTTGTTGCCAGTGGACTGCCAGTGATGTCAAGGTGTGAGTGTATTAGTGAAAAGTGAGAGTGTATTGAGTTTTTCGAACTGTTACTGTCTTCGGACTGCCACGTGTGGCTAGGGGGTAATCAGCAGTTGCTCTCTCCCTGTCATAATTTTTTGACAGACCCGGGGCAATTTAAAGTGTGGTGAAAAATTCGCTTCCACTTGGTTTTCTTACACCATGGTTTCGACTTCATATTCGTGTTTAGCGTCATCAAAACCTCTTATGTTCAAAATTTAAAGTGAATTGGGCGACTCCTTCATATTTGGCCAGCTTTTGGTCTCAAATACCCCACAGTGAGTCGTGCATAATAATGCAACCATAATCATAACAAAATTGAAAGAATTTAACAAAGCGAGCAGTCAAACAGAAGATAAAGCTTTTAACCAAAATAATAAGCGCAAAACAGTCTGCTACGACTGTTGAACAACTGATGCTGCTTCGACTTTCGATTTTGCCATGGTGTCAGAAAACCAGGTGGAAGCGAATTTTTCACAACACTTTAAATTGCCCCGGGCATGATACAATAATAAGGTAGGGTAAGGAGATTCACCACACCGACCTGGAATGTCAAAATCATAAAATTCTGAGCTGCCGTATCTTACAAAATATGTACCAAAAATCCGTGATTGTTCTTTGCATTTTTGATGAATGTCTTAGCTGTGGCGACATATTATAATTTCGTTAACTTCGATCTTCGGCAATTCGTCAAATATTGGAATGTGTAACACATTCGACGCGATAATTTTGATAAAATATCGCTTTGTTTCCTTTTTTCAGACAATTTTATATTTTTTTTTTAATGGTCTATATACTTTAATATTGATATTTCGGTTCGACGTTCGCTTCGAAAGTGAAGTTATTAGATGTAGCCACTGGCAATCGGGAATGAACATTATTTTATTATTAGAAAAGTTTTGAAGTCTTTTTTTGGGTTTTTTCATTCGCCATTGGCCCATAGGCCATTCGCTATAAAATCGTTCTGATACAGCAGTGCGCTTCAGTTCTTGCAATTTGTGAATATATTAAGTAAGTATATATTAATAGTTAATTTAAAAATGTTTAGTAATGTCAAAAAGAAGTTCTGTCATCTTTCATACAACGTCATATTCTTCCTCATCTTTCATACAACCAGCAGATTAAATAAAAAGATGAAATAAAAGCAATGTGTCGATTTTCAAACTCTAATTTTTGATGTATGTTCAACAGTTTCTCCTTCAAACGGCAATAAAAAAATTATGTATTACATTTACAGTGGACATTAGAATAAAAATGTCTAATAAGAAATAAAGAAACTAATATGCAATAATTTACTGAAAACAAAGCTTTAAAATCACAAAACAGCGATTTATTTTATTGTAAATATATTTGTCTGAATTTATCCTATTTACCCTACAAATAATTTCCTTTCTAATTTGTCCCACATTTATCAATAATACAGAAAAGTGGCAATGCTAAAACACATTTTGACATTCGAGGTTGGTGTGGTGAATCTCCTTACCCTACCTTATTATTGTATCATGATTAGTGCCAAATTTTATTGGCTGCGTTCAGCAGGTACAACTTTTGTGCAACCTGCTAGTGTGTGTCTGCTGAACGAAAAAATGACAGTGTCTAATGACAACATGTGAAAATGTCTGGTTTTCGCCGCACTTTATATTTTTGATACATTTGCTCAACGTATTGAGTATTTCCAGTTAAAAAATTGGCTTGTTTAGAATAAGTGTGCTTTTATAACAAATGAAATAAATAACGTAAAATATAACGAGAAACACCATTTTTCCCCTATTTGATCACTTCTAAAACAATTGTGTTCACAGAAATGAAAAAGGAACGTAAACTGATACCTGATCAGACACAACATGATGTACCCATTATTCAATTATTATTAGGTTGTTCAGATATTTGACGTCAACTCACAAGAATAATAGCTTAAACACATTATCGACGACAACATTATCGCATGATTAAATTATTATAAGGTTGTCCAGATATTTGACGTCTACTCACAAGAATATATACTCTTATTTGAAGAGGAGAGCAAAAGAGCAATTTTGTAAGGACATAAAAATCACGCAGTTGCCGGAATATCATACTTTTTCATATTACAAACCAATAAAGATACATTTGACTACTACTTTTTGAAATGCTTGCTTTTGTTGAACCAAAATATTGAGGTTTAAAAATGTTATGGTCACATTTTAGACGTAAAATAATATTAGAAAAATAAAACTTCTGAATGTTGTACGCATTTCATACAGAGTTTGTATGAATATTTTTATTACATATATGTTTTTTTTTATATTTGAGTAAAAATAAGTAAAAATTATAAAGTGAGTTTATATGTAAAATTTATTGGAATAATATTTTCAAAATAGTTTCTTTAACCAAAAGTATAAAAATAGTGATTTTTACATTTGTGTTTGGGAAAATCAAAAATTTTTACTTTTTTCCTCTTTTGACAAAAGATAGCTAGTTTTGTTCAGCCAACGCAGAACTTTTTTTTATATTATATATAAAACTATATTTTATAGTTAATGGTTGTGTAATTATGTCTTCTAAGTGTTTCGTGATATAACCATAGTCATGTTTTCAAGAACGTAAAAATATTTTTGACGTAGAATTACGTCTTACAGCACGTTTGTCATTTTTTGGAGTCTTTTCCACAAATTTTTTCAAGCACATCCTAACTTTTTTGGAGGACACTTTGGAATATACTTACAACCTTTAATATTCATCTTACAAAGATAAAATATATTTCAAAAATCAGTTAGATTTTATATCTATATAATAAAAAAATGATGCATTGATGCTTGAATTGCTGCTGACGTTCTTATGGTTTTGCTTTTGTTCATGCCGAAATCACGAACGCATCATCGTTTTGTTTCTTGGAATGAATTGTTTTACGAATATTTCTTAGTAACGGCTTGTATTGTTGTTGTTATTAATACGTATGTAAAATTCACATTTATGTTATATCGTTTGTTATTGTTTTTGTTTATCTTCAGCGAGATAAATACAATAAACAATTCAGATGTATTATAGAGATGTGCTGTAGAGCCAGAATGTAGCTACAAAAATGTGTATTACTACTAGGCAGGTTTACATATACAGAGAATGCGCATGGTCATTGTGCTATGAAAACTCTATTGATTCTTTAAATATCATAGTAATTTCGAATTATTTATTGAACTAATTTTATACTTATTACACATTAAAAATATATTTTGTTAGTTAAAATTTTAAATTTTCAAATTAATTTAAGATATATATAAGCTCTTTTCTTGAGAAAAATAAAAAATTCATATTTTTCCGATATATTTATTTTCATTTATTAAACCTAAGATTGAAATAAATTTATCAAAAAATATAGTAAACAAAAAACTCTACGTCTACGATAATATCTGTGTCTTTTGCTTACATAAAATAAGGGTATGTTAAATATCTGGATAACCTTATAATGGCTGCATTCTATCCGAAAGAGCGCTCAGGTAGCGAAGTAGCATAAAGTCATGGCAGAATTATAAGGTAGGGCCGACTCGGAGAGGAATCAAGTAAAAAGCAGAAAAAAACGGGCTAGATGTCAAAATCAGCTGTTCATCTCAAGTTTCTTTATGTTCATGTTTCGCAGTCGATTTTAGGTTAAAATTTTTACAGATTTTTTTTCCAATTTCAGACTTCTTTCACATTTTAAAGTTGTTATTACACTGTTTTAATAATATTTTCACTCAAACTATCACAAATTTAACACACGCGACCGCACTACTTGCAACTTGGAAACATACAATTTTTTCTTCATTTGCAATTCCTAGTAAATTCGTCGTTTTGATAACTTACCAACCTTTTCATTATCCACCATTCGTTGACGCGTGAGGACACTTAGCCAACCGGCCCTACCTTATAATTCTGCCATGCATAAAGTGATCCTTCTGCTGAACTATTTTTTTTTTTCGAAACGTCAAAAGGCAAACAGCAGTTCGACAATAAATGCTTTTTGTCTCAAATTTTTTTTTATGGTCTGTGTTTCAAACAAATAGTTTTAATTAAAAGCACTACTAAGCAATTTAATAATTTTGTGATTAATAAATTTAATATTTTGTTATTTATCTATCAAAATAAAGTAAGCGTAAGCAGCTCAACTGAAGTAGCATCAAATATTTTCGCAACCTAAGATGGCGACCGCTCAGGGAACGTGTTGTGCGAGCACTTTTGCAACATACCATTCAGCCCGACAATTGTTCAACAGCTACGTAGCAAATTTTCCGCTGAAAGCAGACAATGATTGAAACATGATTGCACCTGCTGAGCGTAGCCATTTATTTCTGCTGTTTTTGACAGATGCGGGCACAATTTTTGTGAGAGTTGAAACAAACGCTTTCACCTGGTTTTCTGCGGGTGTGAAGTTAATAACTCTTTGCCAACAACTTTTTCAGCTGTCAAAAAGTGAGGAACGACTGAAATTGGAACAACTGACAGCTCTCGACTTCTCAAATCGCAATTTGGCAAAAAAAAAACAACCCTTTGGACAACAGTTTTGGTGGTGGACAAAATGCGCTGCAGGATCCTTTGGAAGAAACAGTTCTGAAAACAGGTGAGAAGAAAATTTTACATAGTTATGATATAAAAATAAATCAAATCATTTCCTACGCTCACAAGCTTAAACAAAATGCAGCACTCATTTTCATGAACCAGAAGCTTTTTGGAGTTGTTGGACATAACGCCTCAATGCAGGTCAATGTTTTATGCATGGATAGGTCGGGAAAATATGTATATTTTTGATAATTATAATAGCATTTTAATAACTTTATCCATTTTCTCCTAATAGGCCTTATTCTCTGAGGAAGAAATTTGACGGATGATTCTTTCGCCTGCTGGACAGAAGGCCCTGGAATAGATGGATCATTTACCAATCATCAAGTAGGAATTCAAAATACCTTTTATATGATACCAAATTTATTATTGTAACTCTTGAACTTCTTCCAGAGACCTGGCAAATCCTTTCGGAGCAAATATGGACACTTTCCTTTTAAGAGTTGTTGGCCACTTTTTGTCGCAGGAGCAACTAAGTTTCCACTAGCACCAATCACGTAAATATATATCTTTTTGATGGCACTGATTTTGGATTCATAACTCTTATAATTTTTCTATGCCAGGTGTCATCCTTGGGAAAAGCAGATTAAAAGCTATTTTTAAGGATTCTGGACAGAACCATATGACCAACTACAAAAAATTATAGAACATCAACAAGGTATGTATAATAGTTTCCATTTTAAATCAAATTCGTTAAATTTTGTTTCTTACTTTTTCCAGAACAGCACCTAATTCTTTTAGGACAAAATTGGCCAATTTCATTTTTGGAGTTGTTGGGCACTAGTAGTTGCAGGAGCATCGTCATTTATGCAAGCATCAATCAGGTAAGTATGCACCTTCTTGATAGATTTTATTTAAAATTTCTAACCTTCGCCATTTTTTTTTACCAGGCTTCATCCTTGGAAAAACTACATTTTGGACGATTTTAGAGGATTTTGGACACTTTTTCATGGAAAACTAAAAAAAGTCATATACCATCAAAAAGGTATTTATTGAAGTCTTATGATGACATCAAATTTAACAATATTTCTTCTTTACTTTTTCCAGAATCCTATGTAATCCCTCCTGGACCAAAATGGTCAATTACATTTCTGAGGTTGTTGGGCCCTTGTAGTTGCAGGAGCGAGTTAAGTTATATCAGCATCAATCAGGTAAGTATGCACCTTCTTGATAACATTTATTTCAAATTTGTAACCTTCGCCATTTTTTTTTTACCAGGCTTCATCCTTTGGAAAAGCGGATTTTGGACGATTTTTGAGGATTTTGGACACTTCTTCATCGAAAACTATAAAAACTCATGCACCACCAAAAAGGTATTTATTGTTGTCTTATGATGACATAAAATTTAACAATATTTCTTCTTTACTTTTTTCAGAACTCTATGTAAATCTTCGTGGACCAAAATGGCCAATTTCATTACTGCAGTTGTTGGGCCCTTGTAGTTGCAGGAGCGACTTAAATTATATCAGCATCAATCAGGTAAGTATACACCTTCTTGATTACATTTATTTCAAATTTGTAACCATCGTCATTTTTTTATGCCAGTCTTCATCCTTTGGAAAAGCGGATTTTGGACGATTTTTGAGGATTTTGGACACTTCTTCATGGAAAACCAAAAAAAGTCATATACCATCAAAAAGGTATTTATTGTAGTGTTATGATGACATCAAACTTATTATTTTTTCCCTACTTTTTTCAGAATCCTATGTAATCCTTTCTGGACCAAAATGGCCAATTTCATTACTGCTGTTGTTGGGTACTAGAAGCTATAGGATCGTCTTTGTTTCTACAAGGATCAATCGGGTAAGTATCCACCTTCTTGGTAGCACTTCTCGCAAATTTTTAATCTTCAACATTTGTTGATGAACAACAGTTGTTGATGAACAAATTTTGTTGATGAACAACAGTTGTTGATGATCAACAGTTGTTGATGAACAGTTGTTGATGAACAACAGTTGTTGATGAACAAAAGTTGTCGATGAACAAAAGTTGTTGATGAACAACAGTTGTTGATGAACATCAGTTGTTGATGAACAACAGTTGTTGATGAACATCAGTTGTTGATGAGCAACAGTTGTTGATGAACAACAGTTGTTGATGAACAACAGTTGTTGATGAACAACAGTTGTTGATGAACAACAGTTGTTGATGAACAACAGTTGTTGATGAACAACAGTTGTTGATAAACAACAGTTATTGGATAACAGTTGTTGATGAACAACAGTTGTTGATGAACAACAGTTGTTGATAAACAACAGTTGTTGTTGGATAACAGTTGTTGATGAACAACAGTTGTTGATGAACAACAGTTGTTGATGAACAACAGTTGTTGATGAACAACAGTTGTTGATGAACAACAGTTGTTGATGAACAACAGTTGTTGATGAACAACAGTTGTTGATGAACAACAGTTGTTGATGAACAACAGTTGTTGATGAACAGTTGTTGATGAACAACAGTTGTTGATGAACAAAAGTTGTTGATGAACAACAGTCGTTGATGAACAACAGTTGTTGATGATCAACAGTTGTTGATGAGCAAAAGTTGTTGATGAACAACAGTTGTTGATGAACAATGATGTTGTCAAGTAACAAATTCCGTTGATGGAAAGCAGTTTTTTTCGAACTGAATTTCTGTGTATACATTAATCAGGTGTTAACTAGGTCTAAATTTTAAATAAATATGAAGAATTGTAAAGTAGTTATTGAACACAAGTTCTTAAAAAATAGTATTATTTAAAAATCAAAACAATTTATTTAATTAAAATGGTTTTTATGTATACATTTATTATTATAATTCTTATACTGTATTAATGTAGCATTGTAATAGTATAACATTTTAACCACATTTTTTAGTTTCTTTGATGTTTAAATAAGTAAAGTGAAAAATATAAAAATTTTTTTTATTAAAATTTACTTCTTTATTTTTAGAAGCTGTATGCCGCTGAAGACAGTGCCAACGCGCTCCTGTCCAGTGGCCGAAAGCAGTCAATTAGTCCTGACCAGCTGGCATGTAAATTAGGAACATGTTTGGAAAATAATAGAGATATTTGTATAAAAAATACTTATATAAAAAGTTTTAACCTTAAAGCTAAGTTTGTTAACTGTTATTTTAAACATTTATGTTGATATTTCCATTTCTATATAATGATCAATTAATTAATTTATTTGTTTAATTGTAAAAGTGACACGCAAGAAAGTTAACAGATTTGTATAATATAAGTAAATTTTTAAATCTCATTGTTAACTGCTATGTAAAAATTTTGCAATTATTTTGTACCTGTCCAAAATCAAATTCTGTTAACACATTTTTTTACTGTAATAAAACAATTTAATTTTAAAATGAGCAATTTAATTTAAATATATTTAAAAAAAAATTCTTATAAGGTTGGTATCAATTAACTATTAAAATAAATTTTTTTCTGATGTTATCTTATATATCTTAGAGACAATAAAAATTTAAATGTAAAATCTTAATTGTAAAACATAAATTTATTGTTAATAAAAGTTTAAGAGACTAGCTTGAAAAATCCAAAAACTTTTGTCTAGTGCATTAACCGTTTGCTTAGCTAGGAAAAGAAAAGAAGTGGCAGTATTGAATTTTATGTCAAATTATAGCCATTAAAAATTCCTTTTTGATGGTGTGTAATTATGTTTACTCCTTTATGCAGTTCTGCCTGAGAAGTTAAAAATAATTAGTTAAATGTAATGATTTATATATTTGTTCAATTTTCTTATGATGCTTTGACTGAAAATGTGATTCATTTCTTCAAGTTTTTTTCAAACAAGTTGAGAGTTCTAGAGGTAAAATCGCCAAAAATCAAAATATGATTTTTTTTTAAACGATTGTTTAGCTGAATAATTTTTATACAAAGAATTAAACAGTAATTTTTTAGGGGAAAAAGGTATTTATTGAAGTCTTATGATGACATCAAATTTAACAATATTTCTTCTTTACTTTTTCCAGAATCCTATGTAATCCCTCCTGGACCAAAATGGTCAATTACATTTCTGAGGTTGTTGGGCCCTTGTAGTTGCAGGAGCGAGTTAAGTTATATCAGCATCAATCAGGTAAGTATGCACCTTCTTGATAACATTTATTTAAAATTTGTAACCTTCGCCATTTTTTTTTACCAGGCTTCATCTTTTGGAAAAGCGGATTTTGGACGATTTTTGAGGATTTTGGACACTTCTTCATGGAAAACTATAAAAACTCATGCACCACCAAAAAGGTATTTATTGTTGTCTTATGATGGCATCAAACTTATTAATATTTTTTTCTTACTTTTTCCAGAATCCTATGTAATCCTTTCTGGACCAAAATGGTCAATTTCATTACTGCGGTTGTTGGGCCCTTGTAGTTGCAGGAGCGACTTTATTTATATCAGCATCAATCAGGTAAGTATACATCTTTTTGATAGCACTTATTTCGAGTTTGTAACCATCGTCATTTTTTTATGCCAGTCTTCATCCTTTGGAAAAGCGGATTTTGGACGATTTTTGAGGATTTTGGACACTTCTTCATGGAAAACCAAAAAAAGTCATATACCATCAAAAAGGTATTTATTGTAGTGTTATGATGACATCAAACTTATTAATATTTTTTCCCTACTTTTTTC
Source organism: Coremacera marginata (assembly GCA_914767935.1). NCBI lineage: Eukaryota > Metazoa > Arthropoda > Insecta > Diptera > Sciomyzidae > Coremacera > Coremacera marginata. The sequence goes on from OU612047.1 coordinate 100,921,952, forward strand.
AGAATCCTATGTAATCCTTTCTGGACCAAAATGGCCAATTTCATTGCTGCTGTTGTTGGGTACTAGAAGCTATAGGATCGTCTTTGTTTCTACAAAGATCAATCGGGTAAGTATCCACCTTCTTGGTAGCACTTCTCGCAAATTTTTAATCTTCAACATTTGTTGATGAACAACAGTTGTTGATGAACAAATTTTGTTGATGAACAACAGTTGTTGATGATCAACAGTTGTTGATGAACAGTTGTTGATGAACAACAGTTGTTGATGAACAAAAGTTGTTGATGAACAAAAGTTGTTGATGAACATCAGTTGTTGATGAACAACAGTTGTTGATGAACAACAGTTGTTGATGAACATCAGTTGTTGATGAACAACAGTTGTTGATGAACATCAGTTGTTGATGAGCAACAGTTGTTGATGAACAACAGTTGTTGATGAAAAACAGTTGTTGATGAACAACAGTTGTTGATGAACAACAGTTGTTGATGAACAACAGTTGTTGATGAACAACAGTTGTTGATGAACAACAGTTGTTGATGAACAACAGTTGTTGATGAACAACAGTTGTTGATGAACAACAGTTGTTGATGAACAACAGTTGTTGATGAACAACAGTTGTTGATAAACAACAGTTGTTATTGGATAACAGTTGTTGATGAACAACAGTTGTTGATAAACAACAGTTGTTGTTGGATAACAGTTGTTGATGAACAACAGTTGTTGATGAACAACAGTTGTTGATGAACAACAGTTGTTGATGAACAACAGTTGTTGATGAACAACAGTTGTTGATGAACAGTTGTTGATGAACAACAGTTGTTGATGAACAAAAGTTGTTGATGAACAACAGTCGTCGATGAACAACAGTTGTTGATGATCAACAGTTGTTGATGAGCAAAAGTTGTTGATGAACAGTTGTTGATGAACAATGATGTTGTCAAGTAACAAATTCCGTTGATGGAAAGCATTTTTTTTCGAACTGAATTTCTGTGTATACATTAATCAGGTGTTAACTAGGTCTAAATTTTAAATAAATATGAAGAATTGTAAAGTAGTTATTGAACACAAGTTCTTAAAAAATAGTATTATTTAAAAATCAAAACAATTTATTTAATTAAAATGGTTTTTATGTATACATTTATTATTATAATTCTTATACTGTATTAATGTAGCATTGTAATAGTATAACATTTTAACCACATTTTTTAGTTTCTTTGATGTTTAAATAAGTAAAGTGAAAAATATTAAAATTTTTTTTATTAAAATTTACTTCTTTATTTTTAGAAGCTGTATGCCGCTGAAGACAGTGCCAACGCGCTCCTGTCCAGTGGCCGAAAGCAGTCAATTAGTCCTGACCAGCTGGCATGTAAATTAGGAACATGTTTGGAAAATAATAGAGATATTTGTATAAAAAATACTTATATAAAAAGTTTTAACCTTAAAGCTAAGTTTGTTGACTGTTATTTTAAACATTTATGTTGATATTTCCATTTCTATATAATGATCAATTAATTAATTTATTTGTTTAATTGTAAAAGTGACACGCAAGAAAGTTAACAGATTTGTATAATATAAGTAAATTTTTAAATCTCATTGTTAACTGCTATGTAAAAATTTTGCAATTATTTTGTACCTGTCCAAAATCAAATTCTGTTAACACAATTTTTTACTGTAATAAAACAATTTAATTTTAAAATGAGCAATTTAATTTAAATATATTTAAAAAAAAATTCTTATAAGGTTGGTATCAATTAACTATTAAAATAAATTTTTTGCTGATGTTATCTTATATATCTTAGAGACAATAAAAATTTAAATGTAAAATCTTAATTGTAAAACATAAATTTATTGTTAATAAAAGTTTAAGAGACTAGCTTGAAAAATCCAAAAACTTTTGTCTAGTGCATTAACCGTTTGCTTAGCTAGGAAAAGAAAAGAAGTGGCAGTATTGAATTTTATGTCAAATTATAGCCATTAAAAATTCCTTTTTGATGGTGTGTAATTATGTTTACTCCTTTATGCAGTTCTGCCTGAGAAGTTAAAAATAATTAGTTAAATGTAATGATTTATATATTTGTTCAATTTTCTTATGATGCTTTGACTGAAAATGTGATTCATTTCTTCAAGTTTTTTTCAAATAAGTTGAGAGTTCTAGAGGTAAAATCGCCAAAAACCAAAATATGATTTTTTTTTTAAACGATTGTTTAGCTGAATAATTTTTATACAAAGAATTAAACAGTAATTTTTTAGGGGAACCTTGTTAATATGTAGCCATCGATCCAAATTTAAAATTATTGATAAAATTTTAATTTTTTAAAAAGTGTTTTTATTGCTCAAGCGATTTTTTTTTAAATGGTATTGAAAATTATAACTTTTGCTTTTTCGAATAAATTTACATAATTATCTCAATTTTTCTTTAAAAGGAGTTGATTAAAACCTTCCTTGGCTACGGACCTGATACTCGTCTTATTGATTTGGGTTAAAATTAAGTGAGTCCTGCAACAACTAATGCCCAACACCACCAACAACGATGAAGTCCATTTTTATCCAGCGTAGATAAAATAAAAAATATGAATTCTAAAATCTAAAATATCTTAAATCTGAAAAGAAAATATGAAAAAAGACGCAAGTTTAAATCTCAAAATAAATGGGATTAAAAAAGTCAGTGCTTACTTAATTGATGCTGGTATAAATTAATTTGCTACCTCAACAAAATACAAGGGCCCAACAACTGCAGTAATGAAATTGGCCATTTTGGTCCACGAAGATTTACATAGAGTTCTGAAAAAAGTAAAGAACAAATATTGTTAAATTTGATGTCATCATAATACTACAATAAATACCTTTTTGGTGGTGTATGATTTTTTTGGTTTTCCATGGTGAAGAGTTCAAAATCCTCAAAAATCGTCCAAAATCTGGTTATTCCAAGGATGAAGACTGGTAAAAAAAAATGGCGAAGGTTACAAATTTGAAATAAATGTTATCAAGAAGGTGTATACTTACCTGATTGATGCTGATATAATTTAAGTCGCTCCTGCAACTACAAGGGCCCAACAACTGCAGTAATGAAATTGGCCATTTTGGTCCACGAAGATTTACATAGAGTTCTGAAAAAAGTAAAGAAGAAATATTGTTAAATTTTATGTCATCATAAGACAACAATAAATACCTTTTTGGTGGTGCATGAGTTTTTATAGTTTTCCATGAAGAAGTGTCCAAAATCCTCAAAAATCGTCCAAAATCCGCTTTTCCAAAGGATGAAGACTGGCATAAAAAAATGACGATGGTTACAAACTCGAAATAAGTGCTATCAAAAAGATGAATACTTACCTGATTGATTTTGATATAAATCCAGTCACTCCTGCAACTACAAGAGTCCAACAACCGCAGTAATGAAATTGACCATTTTGGTCCAGAAAGGATTACATAGGATTCTGGAAAAAGTAAGGAAAAAATATTAATAAGTTTGATGCCATCATAAGACAACAATAAATACCTTTTTGGTTGTGCATGAGTTTTTATAGTTTTCCATGAAGAAGTGTCCAAAATCCTCAAAAATCGTCCAAAATCCGCTTTTCCAAAGGATGAAGACTGGCATAAAAAAATGACGATGGTTACAAACTCGAAATAAGTGCTATCAAAAAGATGTATACTTACCTGATTGATGCTGATATAATTAAAGTCGCTCCTGCAACTACAACGGCCCAACAACCTCAGAAATGTAATTGGCCATTTTGGTCCAGGAAGGATTACATAGAATTCTGGAAAAAGTAAGGAAAAAATATTAATAAGTTTTATGTCATCATAACACTACAATAAATACCTTTTTGATGGTATATGACTTTTTTTGGTTTTCCATGGTGAAGTGTCCAAAATCCTCAAAAATCGTCCAAAATCTGGGGTTTTCCAAGGATGAAGCCTGGTAAAAAAAAATGGCGAAGGTTACAAATTTGAAATAAATGTTATCAAGAAGGTGCATACTTACCTGATTGATGCTGATATAACTTAACTCGTTCCTGCAACTACAAGGGCCCAACAACCTCAGAAATGTAATTGGCCATTTCGGTCCAGGAATTATTACATAGGATTCTGGAAAAAGTAAAGAAGAAATATTGTTAAATTTGATGTCATCATAAGACTGCAATAAATACCTTTTTGATGGTATATGACTTTTTTTAGTTTTCCATGAAAAAGTGTCCAAAATCCTCTAAAATCGTCCAAAGTCTAGTTTTTCCAAGGATGAAGCCTGGTAAAAAAAAAATGGCGAAGGTTAGAAATTTTAAATAAATGCTATCAAGAAGGTGCATACTTACCTGATTGATGCTTGCATAAATGACGATGCTCCTGCAACTACTAGTGCCCAACAACTCCAAAAATGAAATTGGCCAATTTTGTCCTAAAAGAATTAGGTGGTGTTCTGGAATAAGTAAGAAACAAAATTTAACGAATTTGATTTAAAATGGAAGCTATTATACATACCTTGTTGATGTTCTATAATTTTTTGTAGTTGGCCATATGGTTCTGTCGAGAATCCTTAAAAATAGCTCTTAATCTGCTTTTCCCAAGGATGACACCTGGCATAGAAAAATTATAAGAGTTATGAATCCAAAATCAGTGCCATCAAAAAGATATATATTTTTGATGATACGTGATTGGTGCTAGTGGAAACTTAATTGCTCCTGCGACAAAAAGTGCCCAACAACTCTTAAAAGGAAAGTGTCCATATTTGCTCCGAAAGGATTTGCCAGGTCTCTGGAAGAAGTTCAAGAGTTACAATAATAAGTTTGGTATCAAATAAAAGGTATTTTGAATTCCTACTTGATGATTGGTAAATGATCCATCTATTCCAAGGCTTTCTGTCCAGCAGGCAAAAGAAGCATCCGTCAAATTTCTACCTCACAGAATAAGGCCTATTAGGAGAAAATGGAAAAAGTTATTAAAATGCCATTATAATTATCAAGAAGAGACATATTTTCCCGACTTATCCATATATAAATCATTGAACTGCATTGAGGCGTTATGTCCAACAACTCCAAAAAGCTTCTGGTCCATGAAAATGAATGCTGCATTTTTTTGAGCCTGTGAGCGTAGGAAATGATTTGATTTATTTTGTATTATAACTATGTAAAATTTTCTTCTCACCTGTTTTCCGAACTGTTTCCATTAGTTGTCCTAAGAGCTCTACCATCGCTTTTTGTCCATCTCCTAAAAATCGCAAAACAGTTGTCCAAAATAGTTGTTGAAAAATCGCATTTGACGTTTGAAGAACTGTCAAAACCTCATAGAACGTGTGAGAATGGAATTGGTTGTCAAAATTGGTTGTTAACTTCACGGACATTGGTTTTCTTACACCATGGTCGAAACTTCACAATGGCAGCTTCAATATGGCGCACATAAATGCCATGACACTTGTAATAACCCCACGATCGGTATTAAATTCAATAGGAGTCTTTAAATTATCACTGGTAAGGAAACTCAATTCCCAAGCTTTAAATTTTCACTATAAACAGCAGCGTATCTACACACGGGTATCAAAAGAAAGGTTATGCTGTTACCTATTCAACGAGCTATTAACCATAAGATATAACATTTTAAATATTATGTACACTTGACGGTTCACCCTTTTACGAATTAATCAAAACATGAAAAGTATTTACAAAAAACCGAGCGATTTTTATTTAACATATTATGCATTTGCATTTCTTGTGCCTTTGTTGATTCACCCTTTTACGAAATAAATAAAACATGAAAAATTTTTCTAAAAAAATGAGCGATTTTAGCGGAGTTTTTTTTATACACAGTAAAATGCGAATGAAGCAGACAATGCAGGAATTTCAATAATAACTGTGCATTACTTTTGAAGACATAACATTTTACATATTATGCACACTTGACGGTTCAACCTTTTACGAAATAATCGAAACATGAAAAATATTTATAAAAAACCGCGCGATATTTATTTTACATATTATGCATTTTGCATTTCGACATAATTGTACTTTAGAGCCCAAGCTCAAATATTTTTTTCTTATTTTTATTAGATGAATATGGGCCTCCTTAGCCTAACGGTGCAATAAAATTTGCCCGCTCTCGTATGGTTTACGAGATAAAAATCGATAACCCTTACAGGTGAAAGTTGAATCATTTAGAAATTGGTACATTTGCAAAAGCAAGTGAAAAATTTTTATTAAAAATCGCGGCGGTTTTTAATAAAAAATTTTCGAATGTGACGCTTAAATGTGCGATTTAAGATACACGATTCGAGATCGATATGCGATTTAAAATACATGAAAAATTGTTATTCAAAATCGCGGCGATTTTTAATGCAGGAATTTGAATAGTAACTGTTAATGTTATAACGGTAAAATAGTAAGCATTCATATATATTTTAAACATGGCTGGTGCGGGTCTCAATTTAAAACAAATTTTCCAAATTTTCGAGTGTAAAAATAGTGGTCCAGTTTCTGGTATAAGAAAATTGCAAAATTGGTGCCTTTTACCACGCGAGAACACGTAATTAAAGCCGTGTAAAAATAGCGTCGATGGATGGTGCTGGAGATGTCATAAATATTTTGTGAATAGAAACAGAAAAAGAATGCGGTGCAACAAGAAAATATCCCTTAGGAAGGATACATTCTTTAACAAATCTAAGATGTCCCTCTACCAAATTGTTGCTTTCACGCATTTGTGGCTACAAAATGTCACCCAAACATTTATTTCCAAAGAGGTGCAGATCTCCAAAAGAACTGCTGTTGATTTGGCTTCATTCCATCGTGAAGTCGTAATCTATAGGATGATCACCCAGCACGAAAAGATTGGAGGTGCCAATAAGATAATGGAGATCGACGAGTCAAAGTTTGGGCGTCGAAAATATAATCGTGGCCATTTGGTAGAGGGACAGTGGCTATTTGGAGGAGTAGAGCGCGATAGTGGCAAGTGCTTTTTGGTCCCCGTTGAGGAAAGGAGCCGGTTGGTCCTCCTGAAAATTATAAAGGACTGGATACTCACGGGTACCACAATATATTCGGATTGCTGGAAGGTAAGAACTATATTAATACTTTTTTTTTTAATAATATCTCTATTCATCAAATATGCGTATGATTGCTTGTCAAACGAGGGATTTCCGCATCTTACAGTCAACCACTCGATAAATTTTGTCGACCCAGAGACTGGCGCTCACACCAACAAAGTGGAAGGCAAGAGGAGGCATGCAAAAGCCTCCATGTCCCAGTATTGCCGTAAAAAGAAACATTTTGAAGGGTATTTGGCAAAATTTATGTTTTTAAGACAGTGTAAGGCCCACGAAAGCGATGCCTTAGAAGAGTTTTTAAAACTGCTGGGGAACTGTATGATCAGGTGCAGGCAGTTTTAGACCAAAGGGAATCTGACTCAGAGAGCACTGATGACAGTAATAACTAAATAAAAACCTTATCCCAATAGATACACTTATTTGTTTTCATTAAATTTCGGCTTTCAGCTACATATATATAAAAACATGAAAAATTAATTAAAAAAAATCGCGCGTTATAAGTACAAAAACAGTTATATCTTCAAAAGTAATGCAGGGATTTTGATGGTTAATATCTCGTTGAATAGGTAATAGCATTACCTTCCTTTTGATACCCTCAATGCTTAAAGGAAACTAACAAAAAAATCACTAGTTGTTCGGCCCATTTTCCTAGATATTGAAACCTATAACTTTTAAACTATTTGAGACCGGCCTGAAATTTTTTCACCATTGGCTTTTATAGCTCCAAATACACATTTAAAAAAGAAAAAATTTAAAATTGCATTTCCACTGATCTTCAATTGTTCCCGTTTTGCGGACAGATGTCCAATAGGAAGTAGCGCACTCGATATTACTTTCGAACCATTACGAAGTATTTTATGGATTGCGACATAGGAGACCAGCCGTATAATTGCACATATCGTTCTGCTGTCTCTTTCGAATATTTCTCAAACTTATCAATGTTAATTTTATGACCACTTGATAAAGTTTCCAATATAATTTTAAATCTGAAAATTAAATTTTCATCAATACCAATATCTAGAGGATAGCTGATGATCGGCAAAAAAACGCCTGCTGGTATTACCATCATTTGAACTCTCGAATCCAGCCTTAGGAACATCTACTAATATCCCCATCTCGTTCTTAAATTTTGTTTGAATTTCCTGTTTTCTGATCTTAACTATTTCTTTTTCATTCTCCGATCTGGCTTGCCATTTTTGAATTGGTATTTTATATGACAAGTCCTTACTTGATACCACAGATGTAACACCTCATTGTAGAATTTGTATGACCTGCTGCATTACAGACTTTTGCATCGATCATGGTTAATAGAAGGATATGTGTAATTTTCATATTTTAAAATAAGTGGCTTGAAGATTTTTAATTTGTTCTTCTATATAACGAATTTCTTCATTTATTGTATCACCTCTTTTACATTGGTCAAGCCTTGCTTTCAAGTCTTTGAATTTGTAGGCAATTCGCCGCAAATCGGAAGCGACGAAAGGGAGAAAAATTTACTGTACCAATGCCTCTGTACCGTCAATTTTTTCGTGTTCTTTTTTGTTCTCTTTATTGCTTTCAAATCTTATCCAATGTAAAAGGGGTCTATCAACAGTCTCGTGCACACACCTTATTCGAATAGGTTTACAATATCGTGGTGGAGGGGACGTCGGATTTTTCCAAACTATGTTTTTTTCCTTTCCACATACTAGTTGCAATGGTACCAATGAGCTTTGGAAAATATATGCATCAGAGTCATTATCATTCACAAATTGCTGCTTGTACTGCACCTGGTGCGTACCATCACAACCCCATTTATAAGTCAGTTCCAAAGATTGTTTATCAGATTCAGACAGTGTATTTACAACTTTCTCCAAGTACAAAATTAATCGAGTTGATGTATGGTTACATAAGTCTTGCAATTTCACTAAACTAAATTTCACTAAATCACTACAAATTTCATTAAACTGTAGCATGGATAAAGCTTTTTATTGCCTGCTCTTATTATATCATATTGTGCCCGTGATAATCCAGCTTCACAATATATAGACAAAGCTTTTAAAGGCTTGAGTTGTTTTATATTTTAAGTATTGATTTTTTTCAACGCTTGTCTGTATTTTGTTGCTCGGTTTGGACTTCTTGTAATATCAACTGTAATATCAATATTGTAATATCAACTTCATTTGAGTTGCAAAAGTCAACTGGCCGGCATCAATTGATCGCAGTTTTACAGTTTTGCGCCTCTTACTTCTATCACTAAGGTACACAAAAGATTTCTCAGGACGACCAAGATCTACATAAAATAAGTACACTTAAATTAAAAGATATATAATCAACATTACAAGTTATCTTTAGCGGGGAATGGTAACTTAATTGTGTGTGAATGCTGAAGCCATTCAAAACTATTTTTCTTATAACAAATTCCTTTTTTATATTCGCTAAGATTCTTTTCGCTTTTTTTTATTATAATTGTCCTCATATTTGGATAGAATTTGTTGTTCCACATCATGTAGCTTTTTAGTTAAAGTATTTTCTCTTGATTTTTTGATTAAATCATATATATACATTTTATTGTTGTGTTGATCAAATATCCTAGAAGAATACGTATAATAAATGTCGCCATGTTCCAAACTGTAATATATAATTTAAATTAACCCTTTCATGTCCGATATAATTTAGGAAAAACTTTTAAAATATTTTTAAGGCAATGTAACTGCTAGTATTGTAGTTTTTAATTTAAAAAAGTATAATTAAATTTAATTTGCATCAAATTTTTTTTAAAGGAAAAAATTTCTGGTTGCAACGAAGAAAAAGCTACCAATTATCATTCAAAAAGATTATAACAACATATCTGTCGGTAAGTTCGCAAAATATAATAAATAATGAGTCAGAAAGAAAAATTGTTAATTAAAATAAAAAATTCTTTTTTACAAGTAAAAATGTAAATGTTGCCTTAAAGGCAACATTGGACATAAAAGGGTTAAAGTAATTGAAATTAAACAAACATTTAAAGATAAATTTCTATGAAATATTTCCTATTAATTTTATTAAAATTTCTTTGTAACTTAAGAAATTATGAGCTTATGAATGCAGTATTGAAGTAGTTGCATTAAAATGGTGACTTCAAGTAATCGGCGATTTTCGGCGCCCAATTTTTTTGTATTGTCATCAGCACTACATACAGAAGTATGTGGTATGAAAATGAATGAGTGAAATACAGACTCAAATAACGAAAAGTTTAAAGTTCAAGTTAAAAAAAAACTATTGTAAATAAAGCCCTTTTGCAATAATTTTTTTTCTTTTATTTTAATAAAAGTTAAATTCACTATTTAATAAATACCTTGGTCCAATGTAGCCATATTAAAAAAAATGGAAAAACACTTTTAATACACAATTACAACGTTTTTTAGAAACTTTGCTAATTTGCAAAACGGTAAAAACGGTACTTTCGAAGCACTGTCAGCGGGAAAGGCGAAAAAAACTTAAAATCTAATGATGCCACCTGATTCTACATTTTGTTAGCTTTGACAATCCATAGTTACATTTGGAATATTTTGACATCAAATACCCCATAGTGCGACTGTTTAAAAACGTATGCTACTTCGACTTACGAAAGTTCAACAACTGCTCCTGTTTCGACTTTCGATTTTGCGAACAGATTCAGTCAATCAAAATGATGACTGCCGAAGTTGTCGACTGCCGAAGCACTTTGCAAACTATTGAAACTAGTTTTCTGCTTCTGCTTATGCTGCGACTGTTTGATTTTTCGAAAGGACAATTTGAAGCAGTCGATATGCTTTGAAGTTATGAAAACAGTTAGTGCTTGACTTTTGCTGTTTTGACTGCAGCAATTTAATCATTAAGAAAAACACACTGATCCTTTGCAGTCATTACTAGTGAGATTTTCTAAAATTAAGATTACCATAAACTGTAAAAAATCCAAAATTGTTACGTCTTGTGGGATAATGCTAAATGCTTGATATTTCAGAACTTGAAACTTTTACAGCTTTTTTCAAGAGTTAAAAATAACTTTTAAAAATAAGTGTCTTTCAATAAGAGCAATTTATAACATTTATTTGTAACTTTAATTGAATAACTCTTATCTTAAAAGAGTTACTTTTGAGCTTTAAAAAATAAAGTCACACGTAAGTCTTTAATGGCATTAAAAGTTACATTTAACTTTTATATATAAATAAAAAAGTAAACAGTCGGACTTAGCTTAAAAACATCGATTTTTCAAGAGTTATTCTTAAGCTCTGATATCTTTAAGTGGTTTATTTTCGTTTATAAAACAAATTTAATTTCACTGGATTATGGGTTTAAAATTCCTATTAAAATTTCAAAAATTCAGTTCACATAAGAAATATTGCTAATTATTTCACCACTGTTCTTGTCTTAGTTTATAAATCTTTTTAATCATGATGAAATGGTTTTGGAACAACAAAATGACTTAAAAGTTGTCTTGAATCATCTTTGATCGTCAGAATTATATGAAGTTTTTAACTAGATGTATTTACTTATTATAACTCTTATACTATTATAAAAAAGGTTTCCAAGTTTATTTTAGTATATTTTAAGTGAATATTTAAATGCATATTTTTCAAATGTTTTATCTTAAAAATATTTATTTTTCATCGTCGTTTTCTTTGTTTTCATCTTCAGCTTCCTTTTCATTTGACTGAAAGAAAAAGATTAGTTTAATATAATGTTAATAAATGTAAGAGAAATTGTGGACATGCAATTATGAAAGCTTATTCTAAAATAAACGCTGTTCTTAGTAGTGATGGGAAATATCGAATAAGAAATTGCAAATTATTCGATAGCTTAAAAATATTAATTTATTCGATAGTTAAGGGTGATTCACTCATAGTGATTAACTCATTAAAAGCTTTGATTAGTCGCAAACAAGTAACGGTTAACATCGAATTGATTCACTCATATAAATATTCGATTAGTCCCACCACTGCCCAAAATACAATCTGTATTGGCCAAAAACATGTTACGTAATTTATGAACAGTTCCTTAAAAATAAATTATATAGAAATTTTTTTTTTGCAAACATCTGTTGACTAACATACAAATTTATATTTAATGTAATTTTTATTAATTAGCCTTTTTTTAAGTTAAATTAGTAAATCAATAAAAATAATATCACTAGGCAGTCAAAATCAATTCAGTAACGAGTTATATCAAAAATTACTTGATGGGCTTAATACCAACTTCAAAAATCAAATGAGTGAATGAGTGAAAAAAATCATTCGATAGCTAAAATCATTCAGTTACTAACTCGATACTCACTCGATTGTTCCCAACACTAGTTCTTAGCTTTTCTTTAATATCTTATATTATAGCTGCACAAAACTCTTGTGCAGCAAAGAATAGATATAGAATGAAATAGCTGAAATAGAACTAGTTTATACAGCAATAAATTTAGGAATAGTGTTTAATAATAGATTGTCTTTTAATGACCACTTTAATCTGACTGTTGGAAGAGTGTATGGGATGCTGCGTAATTTGTGGTTTAACCAGCACCACAATCAAACGAAATGACCAATTCAGCCCTTGAAAGAACCGAGCTTTTTATGATAAATTGTGTAGGGCTTGTTTTGAAATTTTTAACACAAATGATCGAGAACTGGCCTATAAGCTTTAAGCCGACTCCGAACGGCTTATGTTCTCAAAAAGGTTTTCACGACAGTTTTTACTCTCTGAGGTTTTCCATAGTCTGCAGAGAGGTGACGGCCGAAGAGAAAAGTTAACTCAATTGAAAAAACATCTTGTGTCAGATGGTATTCGAATTTGGGTTCTATCGCATACAAGCCACGCACCTCAACCGGTATGCCACGGCCACCAGCACCATACGCCTATTAAAATGCGACTGCTCTTCTTGCTAAAACCTACATTCTTCCTAAATTGTTATACGGCTGTGAACTTTTTTCAAAGGTTGATAGTGTTTGTATGCGTAAAATGAATGTTATTTTTAATAATTTTACAAGATATGTGTTTGGTCTTAAACGTTATGATAGTGTTTCTTTATTTTCACAGCAAATTTGTGGTATTTCCCTTAAATGTCTACTGAATTATCGATCTTTAATTTAAATAAGATAATATATACTGAAGAGCCTACGTACTTATTTGATTAGATTCGCTTCTTACGTTCTAGTCGTTTTAAGAATATTGTTCAATTTCGTCATATTGTTTATTGTTTGAACGACAGCTCTTTGTACACACTACGCGTCTATGGAGCTCACTAATTCTTCTTTAACTAATTTTCGTAACGGATATAAATTGAAAAATAATCTTTTGATACATTTTCAAGCAACCACAGCTCAAAATTAGATATAAGTTAGCTCAATATGTTTTTTTCCTGTTTTTTAAATTTTTAGATATTTGAAATTCTAACTCCTTTTTCCTCATGTTTTTAATAATTTTGCACACAGCTTCTGATAAACCAAAGCACAATTGCAGTTATGTGCGTTTCGATTTACAAAGCAATGTTTTTCTACTATTTTGCAGAAAGCAGAATTAACGCAGAATTAATGTAGTCAATTTTTTTAACCTTTGGTTTGTGAAAAATAGTAGGAAAACATTGATTTGTAAATCGAAACGCACATAACTACAATTCCGCTTTGGTTTAGCAGTAGCTGTGTCTATTAGATTTTCAAAGTTAATGGACTGCAGAAGCTACAGAAGATTACTGATGAGTTGATGTAGCTACCAACGAAACGGCTTTCTAGTATGCTGGTGGTTTGTTCTGTAAAGAACCTAGTTATTGTAGCAACCTGTTACTTCATGAATAATTTAGCATAAAGCTCATAAATGTTATTCTTAAGAAAGTTATATATTTAAGAATTTCAAAAAATAAACATTAAATAAAGAAATGCCGTAATTTAATTTCCATGTAAAAACTGGCACGAGCCCGGCCTCAAAAAATAAGATGAGGCATCTTTTTTTCAAAACCCTTCTTTACGCCTTTTATGACTTAATACCAACAAATTTGTCACACTATGACCAAAATTGTAATACACGATTATGTGGAATTATATTCAAATATTTGTTTATTTCAATGTGGTATTTTAAGAAAAAAATAAATACACGACTTGTCTTTATGAATAGTTGACTTCAACTTACTCAAACAGTAACAAAATGGAGACCATCAAAAGCAAAGAAAAAGAAAAGAAGAATGATAATTCATAGGATTGCCATATGGGCAAGAAACATACAAAAACTTTAAAAGGCTACAAGAATGGTGACAGCTCAGCCATCCTGAATCTCGCCCGAGCTTCATGTTACATAAGCATCGGCATCCGCTGATGCGTCTCTAGTGTCGTAATCACTATCAATTTCCGGATACAGCCGAACACCATGACTTCAGTTTGTCACAAAGCTGATCCGTCCCCAGATAGCAATTTTAGCCATATATTAATTCTTGCAGAGCTTATAGTGCTATCTCATAAAGCAGCAAGCTTCAACTGTAGCTTTAGTAGCGCTACTAAAGCTCTTGCAGAGAATATATATGGCTACTTTCTTGAGTTTAAAAGCACTATTTTTGCTTCATATAAAGAGTATAAGTTAATGTCAGCTTTTAAAGGGTCCTTGTCAAAACCAAATAAGAGCTCTTGCTTGCAAAGCTCTTTTTTATTATTCTTTTAACTCTAAATTTGGCAAAGTATGTGTGTGTGTGATAAATTAATTCAATATATACCCTATAGGAACAAACTAACTTGTTTTTAAAAACAACTAATTAAAAAACGAATTTAAAATAAACTAGTATATGAACTACTTTGAATTATATTAAGGCGGCATCCACTTCAATTCTAAATAGACTTTTTTTTATTTACTTTTTTACGATGCCTTATGCATTCACGTAATGAATTTATGTATATATTTTTCAAAACAGACTTTCTTTCAAACTTTTTTTCAAAAGACTTTTTTTATTTAATTTTTTAATATGCCTTATCACGCATGCATTCACGTAATGAATTTATGTATTTTTTTTTTTCAAAACAGACAAATAAATAATCTTTTTGATGTATAGAAATTTAAAATTTTTATGCTTTTAAATTTATCTTCAGTAAGTGGAATATGAACTAGTTTTCAATTGATTTATTTAAAAGTAGTTAAAAAATAATTAAAATTTAACTAGTTTAACAAGTTGTTGAAAATATATGCAGACGAAAGTCAATTGACTTATTTAGCGGACATCACCATACAAAATATGTTAGTTCGTTCTATGGAAAAAAGTCAGAATTTCAACTAATTGTGGTTGACAAAAAACTACTTTTTCAACTACTTTTAAATTAGTTGATTTTTCTACAGAGTATTTAAAATTTGATAAGTGTTTGTGAAGATTACAATGACAAATATATTAAAGAAATAATAGAGTAGTTATTAAATGACTAAAAATATGTTCGAATGTTCATTACATTCTGTGAATTTCGGTGCGATTTTGTATTTATCGGAAAAGTGAATGTTATACTTCGAAAAACTACACAGGAATATTTATTATTTTAAAATAATTAAAAAAATTATCATTCATAAAATCCACTACAAATTCCTTAAGTGCTTTAATCTTAAATGCTATTATCATAAATATCATCAATTTTGTTGAAAATAATAGTTTTAACTATAATATTTAACTTTAATTCCACAAGATTTTCTGATTTTAATAAGATTGCTTTTTTCAAAGAAGCTCTTTATTAGATTTTTTAATCATTTATTATTCTAAAAAAATGTAGTGCTTTGCAGAATTTTACATTTATTAATTATTGAAAATACAATAAAAAATACATTTAAAGCGAACATGAATTTTTCAAAATAGGTTTCAAATAGCTCTATAGCTATTTTAATTGCTGTAAAAGAGCCTTTAAAAGGCAATTAGTAAATTTCCGAGTTATGTTCTTTAGCAGATTTTATAAATTCCTTTAAAGCGCTGCATAAAATATTAGAGCTAAAAAAATAATCTTGCGAGCATTTAATACTATGCCAGAACAGGTGCTTTAAGTTTTTTTTTTACATTTCATTACCTTTGCAACGATGTAAATGATGGTGTGCTTTTGAAGGGTTCAGAAGTAATGGCGTAAAGTGTGAAGTGTTAATCAATTTTCAATACAAATTCAATTTCTCAGCAAACCATAGTTGACGACTTCGTCGAAATTACGACTAATTCGTAACTATTCGAGCTGTCTAAAAGAAACCGTTACTATTTCGTTACAGCAAATATCGGAACAGTTTCAATTTTTACACGAATTTATATAGAATTTCGTAATGCGACTATTTGTACGACATATTGAATATGTGACATATTGACATATTGAAATGACATATCATTTATTTCATTTCTTTCGAACTGTCTGAACGAGATCGTAACTTTTCCGTAACATTTTTGTTAAGATTCGTTACGACATTTCGTTACGAAGTTGTCAACCCCTTCATACGATTTCCATTTCGCAACGAAATCGGATTTTGAAATATTCTTAACGAAATCGTAACAAACATTTCACAATCTTTCCTATTTCGGAATCCGATTTCATTGTGAAATCGCAAAGAATATAGTATGAAGGGGTTGGCACTACTTCGTAACGAAATATTGTAACTTATCTTAACGAAAATGTTATGAAAAAGTTACGATTTCCTTCAGACAGTTCGAAAGAAATTAAATTTTACTCTGTTGGCATTTTAATATGCCGTACAAACAGTCGCATAACGAAATTCTATATTCGTATAGAAATATACGAATTCGTATACAAATTGAAACTGTATCAATATTTGCTGTAACGAAATAGTAACGATTTCTTTAAGACAGCTCGAAAGAGTTATGAATTAGTCGGAATTTCGCCAAAGTCGTCAACTATGGTTTGCTGGGCTATAAACATTTTTTTTTCAACAACACTGGAGCTCAACTCATTGCGTCCACGTGACTCATAGCCTGTTCAGTTTAAGGTAGGAGATCTCATAATCATTAAAGTTTCCCATGGGCGTAACCAGGATTTTGTTTAGGGGAGAAAAAATTATTATTCTCATGTGACTGATAAATAAATAAAAAATGTGTAGGCCGTAAGTTTGTAATAAAAAATAAATTAAGCTTTAATGAATCCTATGCGTTTTAATTATAACAAAAAATGTTTTGAATTTCTTAATTTAATAGAAAATGTATGCTTTTCTAATGCTCAGGGGGGAACTTCCCCTCCCTGCTCTACCCTCGCTACGCCCATGGAGTGTTACTTAAAAATTTAAGTTGTTTTTTTATGGTTTACCCTCTAATTCTTCGTATGATGTTAAAATCAATGTAAATAAAATTTGGTGTTCCTAGAACCACGGGAACCCGTGCCTACATGCATCGGTACATGTCAGTACTCGGCGATATTGGAAACAGTGCTAATTTTTTCAGAAAACTTAAATAAATTTTGTATAAGTGTAAATTTTCAAAAAGCTGGTTCACAGTACGTTTGCTATTTAATATTTCTTTAAAATAAACTATCAAACATGAAAATTTACCGAAAACCTTCATAGATGTAATTTTTTACTTTTCGACAAAACTCCTTTTTGATCTTGTTGTATTAAAAAAAAAATCGAAAAAAAATTCAAATCTGAAAAATTGAAATTAAATATTGTGGAAATATTTTCCTAAACTATACCTAATATGCAGATGCAAAAAATTTTTAAATTACTGTGGCAAAAAAATATTCGGAATTTGAAAACATACTGCAAAGTCCTCTTCCAGTATTGCCTTCAATTCAAAACGGTGTCCACGGAGCTGTCTCTTGAGTTTAGCGAATAGCCAGAAGTGCTAAGTCAGGCGAATGATGCGTTTTATTTTGTCTTGATAGTCGGAAAGCATTGTTTCAGACCAGAGATCTGCAACGAGTGATTCATACTTTGAGTATACTTATCGTATACAAATAATTTCTCTACTTGTATGCATGCATACTCCTGAAAATATTCATCATATCCATAAATACCAAAGAGTGTAAATAATAATTATTTTTACATTTTGAAACCAAAAAAGCAGTGTGAAAAAATTATTGTACCGCCGTTAAGGTACCATTAGACTCCTCTCACATTGTAGAATATATTTTTGTATTGATTTTTATATTTTTGACTTTAAAATTTTTGAGCAAAAAACAATAATTATTTCTGCTTTTTATTTTTTAAGCCAAAAATAAAAAGCAAAATATGACCGATATTTTTTTGAGCAAAAAATAATTGTTTTTGCTTTTTATTTTTTAAGGCAAAAATAAAAAGCAAAATCTGACCGATAATTTTATGAGCAGTAAATAACTGGTAAGTTTTGATTTTTATTTTTTAGGCAAAGATAAAAAGCAAAATTGTCCCAATGTTTTTTTGAGCAGTAAATAACTGGTATGTTTTGATTTTTATTTTTTAAGGCAAACATAAAAAGCAAAATGTGGAAGTAGACAGTAACAAAAGAGTTCTTGTTAATGTAGAGATAATTTTGCTAGAGTAATAGAACTGAGAGAAGTATAAAAATCCTTGGAGAAGTATAAACAGACGGCTAGTTTTAATTGCACACGCTGTTCCTGATACTCAACTATGCGTGGAGATTGCATTTTCTGTCTTAAAACTAGTCATGGGATATCAGAGATACAACCTTAGCGAGGAACATTTATACTGCAACTTAATAGTTAAATTAAATGCCAACTTAATATGAAAATGAGTTTGTGTAATTTAGTAATAATTTCAATCATAATAAAAATGTTGCTGGTTTCAATATGCACTTCACAGACTATGTATACGGTGAGAGCTTACGAAGCACTTACGAAATGATATGATTCGCTTTATTATAATTGTTTATCTTTGGTTCAATCGTAAACTTTGATCCACATTTTGCTTTTTATATTTGCCTTAAAAAATAAAAATGAAGACTTACCAGTTATTTATTGCTCAAAAATATATTGGGGAAATTTTGCTTTATATTTTTGAACCAAAAAAATAAAAATCAAAACTTTCCAGTTATTTACTGCTCACAAAATAATGGACAAATTTTGCTTTTTATTTTTGCCTTAAAAATAAAAATCAAAACTTACCAGTTATTAACTGCTCAAAAAAAATTTCGATCAGATTTTGCTTTTTATTTTTGCCTTAAAAAATAAAAAGCAGAAATAATTATTATTTTTTGCTCAAAATTTTAAAAGTCAAAATATAATTTTTATTTTTTACTTTTTATTATAAAATGCATAATTGTTACGGTCTCTGATAAATACTCAACTCATTTTCGTAGAATTGAATATAAATCATACGCATAAATCTTTTGCATCTTGCAAAAGAGAGTGTTAGGAGTATGAGTATCATAAATACTTTGGATGCAAATGATCTTTGAGTGACTCTTCGCTGCTGCGGCACAATGCTGGCATGACGCACAACGTTATTTGAGGGAGTACACAGCCGCAAATTTAATATAATGTGAATGTCGCCAATAGTTCTATAATAAGTATATATTAGGGCTCTCAATTTTTTTCGAGCTAGGTAAAAATGAGCCGCTGAATCCGAACTCAAATAGAGGGGTCTACTGCTCCCCATCTGCCATATTTTTAAGGGGGAGACGAAACACGTGTTTGACTTACAATTTCACTTACAGTGGACAGTTAAACACTTGTTTCGACGTTTTCCCCTAAAAATGGGGAGATGACAGACCCCTCTATTTGTGCATCTTAGAAATGCTTTCCGCCTTAGAAACTCTCCCAAAAATGGTTAAATTTTACCTATTTAGCTTCCCCTTCGAGATATGGCACTTCTTCTATTTTTTCGAGGATTTTTCGATATCATTCGAAAATTTACATTATGAATATCAGAGTTATTGAGCAAATTGAGCTTAACTATTTTAAGTATTGCTCTTGTATGCAGACTCTCACGTACATCATGTGCCTTGCACGCATGTTTGTGAGAGTGGATGGGATATGAGAAACATGTGTTGAGGGTTGAATATTTATTTATACTTATTTTTTATGAGTATACTTTGAGTGCTAAAAAATCGACTCGATGCAGTTCTCTGTTTCACACACATCAACGCGGCGCTGTTTTTCCATGCAATTTAGCGTTTTTGGCACCAACCGAGATTTCACTTTTCTGAGGCCCAAACGGCCACCTTCTGATCCTTATCCTTCCGATATTCCAAGACCAGGGGGGTAAGGTCTCGGACTGTCAATCGTCGATTTTGAAGCACCAGTTCTTTGATTTTGTTGATGTGTAGCTGTGTAGCCCTTTTTGAACATTTTGTACCACTCATAAACTCTTGTTTTCGATAGAGCTTGCTTAGGCCGAAGGCCTTCTACAATATTTTAAAAATTTCGGCAACAGAAATTCATTCCGCACACAAAATTTAATGGAACTGCGTTGTTGAATAGCTTCAGCCATTAACAAAAGCGACAAATTCACTTTTAGCTATTTACAAAAGCACGCGTAACTCAGTCTGATTATAGCATTTTTTTGGTTAGTGGGCGTTAGTCAATTTGGGTTGTATGGGAGGTACCACGCCCCCTTGTCCAATTAACACCAAACGGGAACACTCTCAAAATGTTGTTTCAGTCTCCCTAAAAATTTCATAAAAATTGATTTGGCGCCTATACGTGATATACACACATACCCACATACATACATCCATTTTTATATATATAGATTCTCCATTAGACTATTAATGCCATTACAAAAAACAAAGTTGTCTGCTTGAGTAAAAAAACCTTGTAAGTCATGTGACCGATGACGAACCGCAGTAATATTAACATTTTTTTTTTTAGTAAATTGTGGTCACGAAGAATAGAACCAGCAATTTAACCAGCATTCAAAAGCGATTGAACGAATATAGCTGAAAGAAACATTTTACATATAATTCCTTTATTAATTATTCAGCTGTGTGAATTCCGGCAGAAACTATATATGTCCGGATAAGCGAGACTGTACTATATATATAAAGTTTGCCACGCCCACTCGTACCACCCACAAATCAATAGAACTTCAATAAATCAGACAATTTTCATCGCTAAAATGAACTTAATTACTAAAATTTGGTAATTAAGTTCATACGCTCACTCTCGATAGCTTTGCAAGAAATGGGCATAGTAGCACTTTATCTACTGGGCATAGTAGCACTTTATATCTTCAGAAATAATTTAATTTTATTTATTTATGTATTATAGTTAATTACAATTTAAAATTTATAACTAAGTAAGCACTAGCTGCCAGGGCTATCGGTTAGAAATACTTAATATTAATTCCTGAGATATGAACGTTTTAATAGTCAAACGTGGTATGTAAGTTCTATGGTCCAAGAGGCGGTCACTTTATATATAAATGTTTCCACGCCCACTTTTACCGCCCACAAATCTGTAAAAAGGATATATATCAGACTTTTTTACAGTAGAAGACTAAACTTTGGTACATTAGTTCATATGGTTACTGCCAGAACCTTTATAAAAATGGGCATGTCGCACTTTATCTACGCTGACTTTTCAGAAATCATTGTAATTTTTGAGCTGTACAAGTTTTAACACTGAAATTTGGTATGTAGGTGCAATGGAACCAAGTGGCGGTCACTACATATATATGAACTAGCTTATACCCTATAAGAGGGCGTAGCTATAGTGAGGCCACGCTTTTATATTAATTTCGTACTGAGTTTCATTGAAAAGTGACTTTGATAAGTTAAAATTAATAAGTGAAAACTATACCGAAAATTTGGGGTGCTGAAAAAGTACCACGCCCCTCGTTCAACGACAATAAAATGCTACCAGTGGAACGGCATGTGTAATTTGAGGTCGAATATTGAATTCCGAGGCTGTGCGACAATAATTCCAAAACTGTTTAAGGTGCCACGTCCCCTTTTACGATCGGCACCAGACTTTACAGGAAACCTCTTAAGGCTTTGGTATAAAAATTGGCTTAGCGGTTTCGGAGTCTTTACTTGATATACACATATACCCACATACGTATATTTTTAAGGCGCAATGCGCTCTATAAAAAAAAAAAAATGTTGGGTGTGGTTCCTCAAAAGAATCCATGGCTTATGTTATGATGTTTTCCAACATATTTCGACTAAAAATATTGGCTGGTATGGTGGTTAAAAAAAACAAGCGGTCAGAAATAATAGTAATGAAAAAGTTCTTCCAATCTGCATCAAAAAATCTTAAATTTTTGCTGTCGGACCAAAGATAATGCGGATTTTTATGGGTTTTTTAACTTTTTTTCATATTATTTTCACTAAAATTCAAATTGAATCATTTTTCTCATACTATTTCAGTCAAATAAATTGTAAAATATAAAAAATGTTTAATTTTTTGTTAATTCATTCAATCTCATTCTTCTCTTTACACTATATTTTATCATCAACTAGCTTATACCCGTCGCGCTCATCCCCTAAGAGATGGTGTAGCTTTAGTGAGGCCATGCTTTTATAGTAAGTTCGTACCGAGTTTCATTGATGTGTGACTTATTTCAAAAGATATACCGAAAATTTGGTGTGCTAAAAAAGTACCACGCCCCTCGTTCAACGCCCATAAAATGTTACCAGTGGAACGGCATGTGTAAATTGAGGTCGAATACTGCATTATTCATTAAATTAATTCTTCTCTTTTCACTATATAATTCAATAGACTTAAAGTAACATGGCAAAACAAAAAAAAAGTTTTAATGTGAATTTTAGTGAAAATAATATAAAAAAAAGTTACAAAATTGATGAAAATCCGCAGTACCTCCGGTCCATAGAAAAAATAAGTTGTTCGGTCAGGTTCTTCAAAATAATCCATGGCTTATGTTATGATGATCCCCAAAATATTTCGACTAAAAATATTGGCTGGTATGGTGGTTAAAAAAAAACAAACGGTCAAAAATAATAGTAATGAAAAAGTTCTTCTGCATCAAAAAATCTTAAATTATTACCGTTGGACCAAAAATTATGCAGATTTTTATGGACTGTTTTAACTTTTATTATATTATTTTCACCGGTCAACATATAGGGTACCTTTTATCCAGAAAAAAAGGTTGGACCCGATAGGGGGCGCACAATGCACCGCCAGTGAACAAAAATCAGAAAAGTTAGTTAACAAAGATTTTCTTCGAGTGACTTATCCGATGAATTCATGTTTATAATTGCATTTGTGCGACTTAAGTAAGTATTGACATAGTTTTTATTTGCAGATTAATTCATTCGTTCACCAAGAAGGAAGTGTGGGTGAATAAAACACCGTCATCTACACTATTTGTAGAGTTGTGAAATTTATCCATACCAAGGAAAACAAGGACTTGGTTCTTAAGGAATATCAAGCAATGAAGAAAAAAAATAAGCGATTTGGAATGTGATGTATTTCAAACCAATGGTGAAGTTGCCGAAGTGTCATATGACGATTTATATGTCATATTACGAGCTCCGCCCGCAGTTGCTTCAAATGCAAAGCTAGTCCGACTGAAATGAATCAAATTGTGCAAGGAGCAAGCGGCAACTCAGAGTACTTAAAGTTTGGCTTATCAATTCTTCATTGCTATATTCGATTTTTTGAATGCCTGCTTCATATAGCATATCGTCCCCCACTTAAATCCTGGCAAGTACGAGATGTAAATAGAGCTGCAGATATCACAAAAATCGACAAGGACCTCATTTATAGCTTCTCTGTTATATTACGGGTGTTATCTAGCGGTAAATCTTTAAAAACCCACGAGTTCGGTGAGCTCTTGGAAGCAACAAGAGATTTATATATGCAAAATTATAGCTGGTACTACATGCCTAGCTCGGTACATAAAGAACTGATCCAGGGATGCGACGTTATCAAGTTTATTGACTTGCCAATTGGTAAATTTAATATTGAAATCACTCATACACCTCATTGTGTAAATCTAACTTTATTGTTTTTTATTGAAGATTATCGGAGGAAGCACTAGAATCAACCCATAAAAGCGTTCGCGTTCGCAAAAATCGCTGAAAGCACACTAGAAAACGGGACGAGAAGACACGAACAAAGACTTTTTACGGCATCTTCTTCTGTCGTCGGATCTTTTAATTGCCAGTAAAAGAAATATTACAAGCAAAAAAAAAAAGATATCCGACGACAAATTAATCGATTATTATGTTTTGAAACCAAGAACTCAGGTTGAAGCCAATGAGTACTTGTATTCGTCAATAGTAAATCCTTCCGAGTGTTCTTCCGAAGAAAGCTCCGAAAGCGAAAATTAAAATGAAAAAATTTTTGTGATCAATTTATTTTAATTAGTGAATAAACAAATGGAATAAAAAGAAAATAATTTTATAAATTCACTGGAAATTTGAGTCTCAAAATAAAGAAAACTGCCATTGGCTAATACTTGGTCAGTATTTGGAATATCATAATTTTAAACTTTCTACATTTTTTGCATTTTTTATATATGATTTGACCTCAGGCGTATTTAGAATTATGCAAAATATGCAAAATTTCTCATACCAATCATATGCACCCCAAACTGCTGTAAAACCGTTAAAAAATGCTCATTTTTGAAAAATATATGAGATTCACAAAAAAACTGACTTCATTTTTGAAATCACAATTTTATCTCCTCATTTTACTCATTTGAAATCACAATTTCATCTCCTCATTTTACTCATTTTAATTTAAAAACCAAGTTTCATTACAATCGGACCACTATTCTATTTTTGCCCATCATTTGCCCATTTTTGAAATCACAATTTTATCTCCTCATTTTACTCATTTTAATTTAAAAACCAAGTTTCATTACAATCGGACCACTATTCTATTTTTGCCCATCATTTGTATGGAGACGAAGTACTGTGGGGCGATTCTATCGGGTTCCAGGCATTCTTTTTTTTAGCTCATCTCCGAAACCGTTCATCCGATTTGCATGAAAATTTGAGGTTCTCGGATACTCTGAGTTTTTTTGACTTATAACCTCTGTTCTATCTCGAACACCAGAGGGCGCTGTAGTACAAATATTTTGAAAAACCTCGAAAAATTCCTAAGCCGTGTATCCGAATTGCATGAAAATTGGAAAATAGAGGTTTTCTGATACGGCAACTGTTTTGGACTTATCTTTTTTGTGCTATCTTAAAAACCAGAGGGCGCTTTAGTACAAATATTAGGAAATCGTGAAAAACTCCAAAACTGCTCATCCGATTTGGATGAAAATTTGTAAATAGCGATTTTCGAGTACGGCAAGGGTTCTGGTGCTATCTTTTTTGCTCTTTCGCGAATCTAGAGGGCGCTGTTGTCCAATTTGTGCGTGTGTATGTTATTAAACTGTTCCTTTACGGCTGCACTGATTTTGATGACATTTTTTGTGTGTTTGAGTGGATCCCTGGATGGTTCAGATTCACAATAGGACCTGGAAGGTGGCACTGCGACCGTGTTTAAGGTATTTTGTTTTTATAGCTTATCTCCGAAATTGTTCATCCGATTTGCATGAAAATTTGTACATAGAAGTTTTCGGATACGGTTTTTTTTCGCACCAGAGGGCGCTGTGTACAAATATTTTAAAAAACTTCTAAGCTGTTTATCCGATTTTCATGAAAATTGGTATATAGGGGTTTCTAATATGGTAACTGTTTTGTACTTATCTTTTTTGTCAAAGCCGCTCATCCGATTTAGATGAAAAATTTTATTAACCCTTCATTACTATCGCTATTCGGAGTAACGTCATTACTAACCTGGGTGTAATCCACCCATAAATTTTAATTCACGAATCTGTAAGAGAGAACATTAAAGCAGTAAAACGGTTCTGTTTTCATTAAATTCATGTTTTTTTTTTTTCTATTAAACATAAAATTTGTTCAATTTAATTAATATATAATTTTTATAAAAATATGAAAATTACGTAAAATAATTTTTTTTTCTGTTTTAAAACTTATGGGTGTAATCCACCCTGCGTTAGTAATAGAGGGTTAAAGGATTTTGGATAACGCCAAAACAGTTGCCGTACAATCTCTTTGCTCTGTCTCGAAAAGTAGAGGGCGCTGTTGTACAATTTGTACTTGTGTATGTTATTAAACTGTTCCTAAACGGCTGCACCGATTTTGATGAAATTTTTTTGTGTGCTTAAGTGGATCCCTAGATGGTTCAGATTCGCAATTGGACCCAGTAGGTGGCGCTGCGATCGGGTTTCACGAATTTTGTTATTTATTATAGTTTGTCTCTGAAACGATTATCCGATTTACATGAAAATTTGTATTTAGGTGTTTTCGAGTACAGTACTTTTTATGATTTATCTATTTTGTTCTATATTGAACACCTGAGAGCACTGCAGTACAAAGGTTTTAAAAATCTCGAAAAAATCATAGCTGTACATCCGATTTGCGTAAACATTTGGACTTTTTTTCTGCACTATCTTAAACACCGGATGCTGTAGTACAAATCACTTAAGAAATCGTGAAACACTCAAAAACCGCTCATCCGGTTTAGATAAAAAATTGTATATCGAATATAGGATTTGATTATCGACAATGGAAAGGGCTTTGGCGTTATTTTTCTATTCCATCTCGAAAACCAGAGGGCACTGTTTTACAAATACCACAAAAATCTCAAAACAACTCATCCGATAAATATGATTTTTATAAGTGGTTTTCGGGTGCGGTGAGTCTTTTGGCGCTATGTATTTTGCTATATCTTGAACCTAAGAGGGCGCTGTACTATAAAATACAGCAAGGCGTAGCAAAGCGAGAAGGGTGATAAATATCTTCTATTGTTCTTTATGCATATTACTATTCCACTTCCTATTTTCGCAAATCAGGACAGCTGATGCCGAATCCTGTGGTATTTAATACGGATCAACACATGCGCAAGTCAGTTGCGTCGTAAGTTGGCGTTGTTTTGGCATTTCAACTTCTATTTTCAATGCTTATTTAATGTTTGTCCAGTTTCCTGGCGAATTGCCAAAAATTCGTTTTTGCTCTGATTTTTTTCAAAAATGTGCAATCTATCGAATTCAATATAAAACTTGAAAATATATTTTTGCAAGCGATCGGCGGCACGCACACACAAATCACGATTTCCCTAATTTTTTCTCATAATTTTCAGATTTTGAAGCTACATTTTGCTCATTTCGCCAAAGTTACCGGTTTGAAAGATGCACACAAAATTCCTTCTAAAGTTTGTGAAAAGTTTTTTCAAATCGACGAATGAAATCGAAAATTATTTATATCAACTCCCGAGTTAAGCCGGGTATTCAGCTAGTTTGATATAAAAAATACACAAAAATCAAAAGGGATAAGCCCCCCTCCCCCCTAAGAAGGGTTCGAAGGCGATCAATTTCAAAGCAAAAAATGTTCCTCTTGAAAAAGTAATAGGGGTAAGTCATACATATAATGCAGCCCTTTCTTAAAGTGAAATATTGATATTGATAAAAAATGTACAAAAATAAAAATATTTGTATGGGTTCCAAGGCAAAAGATTTTTTTCTTGAAAAAGTAATGGGGGTCAGTCATACATTTTAACTCTCTCAGGTCTCCACTTAAGGAGGAAATATTGATTTCATTAACAGTAGGGGCTTAGGGTTCAGCCTCCCCCTGTAGCATGAAAACCTAGGGTGACCCAAAAATTCTGACTTCAGATTCGGATTCAGCGGACTGAAAACCTTTATAAACCGTTTTGGGATTTTCAAAAACTTCAATTGTTGTACAGTGTTATTAAAGTTATTCCGAATGATATATATCAGGTTGGCAACTAAGTAATTGCGGATTTTTTTTAGAAAATAAAAGACAATTTTTCATGGAACGAAATAACTTTATTCTGTAATGTATTGCCCATTTCGAGAAATGACCTATTGCTATCTTTCAGGCAGCATCATAATTCCACGTTCATAAAACTTCTGGTTTTTATCAGCAAAAAACTGAACCAGGTACGATTTGAAATCATCATTATTATTGAAATTTTTAACATTCAAGGAGTTTTGCAAGGATCGAAATAAAAAGTAATCAGATAGTGCAAGGTCAGGACTATATGGTGGATGTGGCAAAACATCCCAACCAAGCTCCAACATTTTTTGCCCAGTGACCAAAGATGTGTATGGCCTTGCATTGTCATGATGGAATACAACACCTTTTCGATTTGTCAATTCAGGCCGCTTTTCTTCAACTGCATTGTTCAATTTTGTTAGTTGTTCAATGTAGACATCTGAATTGATCGTTCCGTTGGGTGGTAAAAGTTCAAAGTAGACAATTCCTTTGTAATCCCACCAAACTGATAACATAACTTTCTTTTGATGAATATCAGCTTTTGATGTTGTTTGAGCTGGTTCACCTGGCGTGCTCACGATCTTTTCCGATTGACATTATTGTAAAAAACCCATTTATCATCACCGGTTATCAATCGTTTTAAAAATGGATCATTTTCTTTCAGTTCATGAGGAACCCATATATCGACTTTGAAAGAATATATCGTACATAGCAAAGTTGTTTTAAGCGATTTTCAATGCATGTATGTGATACATGAAGCTTCTCTGCAATCTCACGTGTTGTACTGTGACGATCCGAATCGATTATTGCTTTGATTTGGTCGTCATCAACTTCAACTGGAGTGAAAAATCACCAGAACGAAATTCGGCAAACCAATTTTGACACTGCCGTTCTTTTAAAGCTTCGTCACCATAAACAGCACATAACTTTTTGTGAGCTTGCGATGCGTTTTTTCCTTTCCGGAAATAAAAAAGCAAAATATGACGAAAATGTTCGTTTTGATTTCCCATTTCTCAACAGACGCCAAACAAAAACTACACAACCGATCAAAAAATTTTTTTTACTGATTGACAATTGAAGTACCAACTAACAAATAACAAAATGACATGTTTGACATTTCGATTACGTCAGCAAACCTAAAAATTCAACTAAAGCCACCTATGAGTGAAATCTGCAATAACTTAGTTGCCAACCCAATATATATATGTTTTTCGAGTTTTATATTTTTTTTTTTTTTGTGATCGTAATGATTAAAAGGGCACTTTAAGTATTTTAAAAAAAGAGTCATGTTTCAGCAGGTGTAACTTTTTCCCGAATTTCAGTTTTTTCTTTTTTTTTGCAGAAAACAGCTCAAGACTATGCTATTCATACTATTGTTTTTAAAATTTGTATTTTTGGATTTTTAAGGATTTTTTCCGTAAAAATTATTAAACTCGAAACTTTCAGATAAGTACACAATTTTTTGTATCTGCATTAGGTATAGTTTAAGAAAATAATTCCACAAGATTTCATTTAAATTTTTTCAAATTCGGTTTTTTTTAATTTTTTTTAATTCAACAAGAACAAAGGGATTTTTATTTCGAAAAGTAAAAATCATAACTCTGGACGTTTTCGTCCAATTTTCATGCTTGATAGCTTGTTTCAAAGAAATATTAAATAGAAAACGGGCTTTATACTAATACAAAAATGTACACAAATTTAAAAGTTATTTGGGTTTTTTGAAAAAGTTAGGACTTTTTCCCATATCACCAAGTACTGACATGTACCGATGCATGTACGGGTTCCCGTGGTCCTAGGTACACCATATTTTATTAACATTTATTTTAACATCATACGAAGAAATTAAGAGAGCAAGCCATAAAAAAAATTAAAATTTTTAAGGCACACTCTAATAATCATATTCCAATAAGCGAAGTAGCCAACGTGAAACTCGTGGAATCATTGGTGTTTTTGACTTTAAGCTTGATATTGCCGCGCAATCAGTAATTATTGTGAATTTCTTACCGAGTAATCGCATACGATATCGCTGTCATGTCTCCACAGCTGCCAAAACTTCATAACTTATGTGACCAATTCTTGGCGAAAAAATCAGTATATTTTTCCATGCAAAAAAACAGTATGAAATCGCTCAAAATCAGTATGAAATGCACACTATTTTTGATTTAGTTTGGTTTTAGTTTGACTTTGATATGATATGAATCAGAGATCTGCAACGAGTCACGTTTTTGCGACTTATAGTGATTCATGCAAAACCGAGTTGTAGTGCGTGCACTTCAAACAAAAACCACCACTACTACTCGAAGCACTCTTGCTACAGAAAGAAAATCATAGTTCAATGTTTGATTCGTCAATCGAACGTCAAAGTCTACCAAATACTCTGCAACATCAAAGAACTTGTTATAAATCATACCGAAAACCCATAGCTCAAACAAAGTACTCATAGCTCAAGCTAAAGTCCCATAGTTCATTAGGAATGCGTGCGAATTTTTCCAGTCAAACGCAGTGGCTGTTTTTGAACTTACTCTCGCTGTTAGAAGAGAAGCAGGGTTACCATAGAATTTTTTATAACGAAATACATTTAATTGGATTTTAAGATGCAGTAAACACTTTTTTATAGAATTTCGCTGTGCGTTTCACGAAATGGTGTAAAAGTAAAATAACACACCTTGTATATAAAGGGAACTTCTCCAAAAGAAATAATAAAAATAAATTTCAATTTAATAAAGTTTGTTTATTTAAATTCAGCAAAATAATTATATAAGTAACTTCACGTATATTCACATAAAAAAAAGAAAATACATTATTTAAATATGATACTTTTGAAAATTATATATCATTTCTGTTCATAATATTTATATAATAATTTATTAACTTACTTATTTAGCTTTGTTCCGTTTAAAAAATGAGACACACTTCACTTCAACAAATTATAATAAAACAGAAGCGTTGACCTTCAATTCGTACCGTTATAGGAAGTGTTACCATATAGTCAATAGCATTAGAACAATTCAATAATAGCATTTATCAAACTAAAATTCTTAATTTATACCAGAGCTGGTAACCCTGAAAAACACATCATTCCTTTGAAGTGCTTGTGCATGTTGTTCACAACATGTTGTACTCATTGAAATGAAGTTAAAATCATACCGACTACGTTCGACTGTGAGTCAGAGTATGACTCTTGAAGCATTGGATTTAAGTTGCGTGTTATGAATGCTTCAACATTTTTGATAAGTCTGAATATGAAGTAGAAGCCAAATTAATGCGTATATACTCGAGTCAACTATGTTTATAATGACTTGCTGCAGATCTCTGATATGAATAAAAAAGGAATGAAAATAAACGTAAAGAAAAAGTTAAACTTCCGGTGGAATCTAGATCGATGATTATTACATTACTTTTTTTTACATTATCATCATCATTGTCATCATTATCATCATTAACATTATCATCATTATCATATTATGATTATCATCATCATCCTCATTATTATCATTACTAGCATTGATAATAATGATAATAATGCTAGTAATGATAATAATGAGGATGACTATTATGATTGATAATGAGAATAATGGTTATTATCATTATTAGCATTATCATTGTGATCATTATTATCAATATTATCATTATTATCATTATTATTTTGCACAAAACTAACGGTACTGGTTGCAGAATGGAGGCCATCAGGCAGGTATTCAAGTAATGTCGCCTGAAGTAGGTTAGATAAGCATAAGATTTTCATTGTGGGGTTGAAGGGCTATCAGCTGGTATGGCCAGACTTGCAATAATCTTATGTATAATATTTTTCTGGGGGTTGTTATATGATAAGATTTTAAGCAGGGTTGAAGGCCATACAATAGGATAGATTTTTAATTTTTTAATAATTAATTAAGAGTTATATTTTCGATCTCAAGGTCTGTGTTGTTTTCTGTGTTGGAAATATAATTTAAAGAGGTATTCCTGGTTGGCAAACATTTTTGTTCGATTTTTTTTTCATATTTTATAGCTTGGATATTTGAGAATATCGTCATAAAATGGTTTTTTGAAATTCGAAATACTTTAGGAGATATGGCTTTTTTTGTCCAGCAATGTTTTCGCCAAAATGAAATTTGCTTAATTTGGCTACTTTTTTAATGCAACGGTTTGAAGCAACCACCGAATTTCGTTCAACGCGTTCTTTAGTAGGTAATAACTTGTTTGTATACGCATTTTAAAAATAAATTAATACATATTTTAGACCTTAGGTATTCGAATGTTGGAAGCGTTTAGTTCACTTTGAATTGAGTTATAAACCGGTTGAACAGATGCCTTGGCTCCGAAACTCAAAACAGCAACGAATCTTTCAACGCAGTGCTGTGGTCATTTGCACCAAAGCATATGCACACCGGCGCACGCACTATTGAGATTGCCAATTATATTTCAGCTGTCATATTTAACGAAGGGTTTTTGCCAATACTTCAAATAATGAACCTAATGGGCATCCCGATTGGCAACGTCACATATGATTTCGCCATGTCTCGGAACGAAGAACGTTTGAAAAGGTCCCAAGCCAGAGCTCTGGCCGCATCAAAAGAAGGTAGAACTGCCCGAAGAGCACAAAGAGCCACTGAGTCCTCATTTTTTGAAGAAGAGGAAGGAGTTCTTTATGGGGCTGGCATTGCAGATTGATATATGTAAGTATTTCACAAAAAAAAAATGTTTTATTGCCTAAAATTTTCTTTGAGTTTTTTCAAAATCACGTTTTTGAATTTGTGAGTTACTTTCCTCCGGTTCTACTGAACCGATTTTGATGACACCAAGTGCAATCGACGTAGAATTGTCAAATTTCTAAAACTGCATGCTCAAATTTTTCATTTCAATTTTTTTTTTTTGATGCAAAAAAAGAACTCAACTTAAACGCGTTTGTCTCGAAACCACGTTTTTCGAGCTTGCGGCTCAGATTGCGCCCGTAGTTCTAAGCCGATTTTGATGAAACAAAGTGCAATTGACTCAGAATTGTCACCATTCTCGTCCCTACCTCAATCACAAATTTAAACAATTTTTTACTATTTTTTTAACAATAAACTTTAAAAAAAAGACAGAAAATCAGTTTTTCATTATTCAATGACCGTCATTTTGTAAAAATAATCGCAAAATTATGATTGTGGTAGGGACCAGAATTACATCTGTACTGCATCTAACGCTGTTTACTTTTTCCATTTCAGATGATCCGAAGACGAGTTATCCGGGCCGCAAGCAGCATACCTTTATTGTCGACGCCCAACTTTGAAGGCTGACAACTTAAACAGCTCTCGTACAAAGGAAAAACATTTTTTATTTAATTTAATTTGTTCTTAATTCAATAAAAAACAGAATTTAAGCAACTCTTAGCGTTTTGAAATGAGAAGATTTTCAAAGAGGGTCCAAAAACAGCCTTCCAACCACCAGGAAATCCCTTAAAAAATGTATGTTAATATCTAATAAAGGGCCGAAGTTATTAACTTTAGAAAATTGCTTACTTTTCCCCTATCCAAAATTGTAATGATACCTTAACACAGGTATTTGTACGATAATTGTGATTTTCCTCTATAAAATCGGTTGTTTGGACTCTGATAACGCACTGCACAGTTTGAAATTTAGACATTCTTCGGCCAAAAATTTAGCAAGAGGTTAACTATGTATGTTTGTGAGATAATTTCTTTATAGTTCCGTTTTGGTTACATCGCCAAGGAAAGCAACTAAATAACGTTTCAGAGCCTATGTTTCCAGACTCTTAGTATGAGAAGACCTAAGTTGATGAATATTATGCATGGTGTGGGTTTATTGTATTGGAGAGCATAAGCCAGAACTAGGCAATTATTTTCATAGGTATGATTGTCCTTGGCACCTATTTCTTGTAATGCTAGCCGTGTTGTGGAGTACTCGGTTTTGGCTACATCGCACAGTGTAATAATTGCGGCTAAAACTAACTTGTATTTTTTTTTTGTAATATTATGACTTATTATACCATATATCAATCGACAGATAATTCAAAAATTTTGAAATTACGCAAAAATTTTGAAAATATGTGAAGCACGCGCTGAAAATTGATTATTTGTTCTGTGAATTTACCAATTTTCGTCTTTGCATATACCTTCTACAGATAAAATATTATAACTCTCGAACGAGATGTTCAAAGTATATAAAATTGTATATAATTGTAAAGAAATCCTTCAATTAGATCAGATATAAATTAGATTGAAAAATATAATTTTTCTAATAATTATTAAAAAATCGGAAAATTTCAGCAGAAGAGAAAAACCCCTATTTTTTGATTTTGCTTAAACTTTCAGAGTGATCTTTTTTTTTTTTATTAAAAACAGGAAAAAAGATGGAGGTGCGATTTTGCGTTTTTTGTCTTAAATTCAATTATATGTGATGGCAGTTTTTCGCCTAAAATTAAAATTTGTAAATTGGGTCGTTTATACATACTTTGAGTCTGCTGTGGGATAAATTTTAAAAAGAAATGAATCATATTTGAAGTTTTAGAAATTTCTGAATAATTATATTTTCAATATGAATTCCATTTTTTAAATGCAGTCTTCAATTCAAAAGTTATTCAACATCAAACATTGCGTTTTTAGTGATCTTAAATTTACTGAAATTGAAAAACCGGAAATCATTTTCCTACTTTGAGAGTGAATAATTCCAAAAACCATTTCTTGTTTTTTTTTAATTTTTTATGTGTTATTTTTCACTTATTTAAAAATATGTTGAAAAGATAGAGGTGCGATTTTGCGTTGTTTCATTTTTTTGTCATTTTTCGTAAAGGGTATTTTTTGGCAATTTTTGGTAAAATTTACATAGAAAATCACGTTTTCATTTTGGGAAAAAAATTTTTAAGCTTAAAAGAGTTCAATGTTTATATAGAAATAAGTATTTTTTTAAATTTTTAATTCCTTGGGTATTAACGCAAGAAAATTTTTTTTTCGTAGAACCTACTCCCAAAAATGTCACCTGAAAAGATGTGGTTCGTAAGCGTAGAATTATCGGAAGGAGTTGAGATAATTACATGAAACTTGGTACACATGTTCATACGCACCCAAATTCCTGGACAAATGATAATTTTTTTAAAACAGTAAAACAAACGAACGCGTCCACCTCCCATACAACCCACAGCAGTGTGAATACTACAAAATGGCTTATAATTGAGGTACATATATAAAATTTGGTATGTGTGAAAGTTGCATCGAAACTGCGAAATATGCAAACAATAGGCGTAGTACGCCCAGAAATACGGCCACTTCCAATACAGCCCTCAACGTTAAAAGCTATTAAAAGTGGTATATAGTATGAGTTAGAGAGAGAACATTTTAAATTTGAGTATATATAATCGAATCAAGTCTTGTACCAAACAATCCGCTCACTTAAAACATGCGTAAAATTGGGTACAGATATTTCCAAGTTGGTCTAACCCATTCTTATTTATCCAAAATAGAACTCCATTAAATATTAATATTACAAACTTTTTGAATGCACACCTTTCTAAAAAAGTGTACTGCATAGTTTTAGGACGCGAATTATTTTCGATATCAGTCTTTCTGATTGTCAAAAACATATGGTTTATGCCGTTATCTTTAAAATGAACAAAAGTATTTTTGCCTAATTAAATCAAAATCTTTCAAAGTTATCATATTTATTTTTTAAGTTATGTGTTTATATAACTGCAATAATTTTTCAATTATTAAAGGTCAATGTTGCTTTCCATAAAAAAATCTTTGAGTATTTAGAAAAGCTTTGATCTATCTTCGAATAATACAACATACTTTCCCTGCAAGTATGCTTCACAAATTAGAAGAACTTTAAGCTGCTTTCATATCATTTGTATTCTCGTACCGCAATTCAGGGTTATTTACTAATTGCATTCGTGAAACAAGTAGAAAATTAAGAGCTTAGTGGATCACAGCAAGAATCACGATAAAAGGCTACTGATAAGTTGGTGTAGCGACCAACGAAACAGCTGTCTAGTCTGCTAGGTGATTGATACTCTATATAGGGTATTGTGGTTGTTAGTTGTTATTCCTTCAGTTGTTTTCTTCGGAAAGCAACATTGACCTTGAGCTCGATAAAATATAACAAAAAAAAAAAAAAAAAAAAACCAAATGGCCATTTCAGCCCTTGAAAGGACTTTGACCGAGCTTCTTATGATCAATTGCGTTGTGTGTGATTGGAAATGTTTGCACACAAAGATCGAGAACTGGACCTACATGTTTTACGCCGACTTCAAACGGCTTATGTTCTCAAGAAGCTTTTCATGGCAGTTTTTACTTTCTGAGGTTTGGAAAATTTTCTGTGTCAGATGGAGGACTCGAACCTGGTAAATAAAATATAACCTTTAATAATTGAAAAATTATTGGAGTTATATAAACACATAACTTAAAACTTATGAAAGAAGGTCGTAATTAATTTACAAATAATGTTATCATATTTATCAAAAAGTTTTCAGTGCAGTGAAGTTTACCAGTTTTAAAATATAAAAGGGGAAAAATTTCTCACATTGAGTGAATTTATTTTTTGCTAACAAAACAATGTTTTAGAAATGTCACCACCGCTTTTTATTAGAGATGTTTTCAATTTATGGAAACAATCAAGGATTGATTGTACAATTAAAAATAAAGAGGAGCATATAGAAACATTTTTAAAATTTTACTATTCAGTGCCTTGTTTAGGTAACAATACTCTTAACAAAGTGCACTTTATTGTTTTTAAATTTAATCAAGAATTTAAAGCCATTCATCGAAAATCATCTGCATTCGAAGCATGCAGATCATGCAGAAAACATAATGCTTGGCTCCAATCTCCTCTTATTTATTTTACTGACAGGTTAGATGATGTAAGTTCATTCGCGTTTTAATAATTTAACTCAGATTCTCCTGGAACAGCAAGTTGGCTTCTTTAGATTTAAACTTTATGGCTCTGGAGAATTCGAGTCAAAGTAAACCTGAAATATTTTATCTATAGTTAAGTACATAAATTCAAGGGACCCAGTACCAGTAGAAGCATACGGAATATATCAGAAACACAAGATACTCCTACTATCTCCTACTACTGAAGCCAAAGGGAATAGAAAACCAGTGAATTTCGAAGAAGCATCCAGTCGAACAAAGCGCCGAAAAGTTCAGCAATTAGTCAATGAGAAATCACCAAATAAATATAAAGTGCAGTGAGTTTATTAGCCATAAAGAAACTTATTGAGTCGACAAATCAATGTCTGGCAACATTTCAAGCACTTGGCCTATATTACTTACTTAGGTGGTCGTAACAACCCGTGTTCGGGTTTCAGCCGACCTCATCAGCTCTCGCCAGGCGCCTCTGCTTTGCGCGCGCCTTCTCCAATCGGATACACCAAGTGCGGTTAGGGCTTCCTCAGCCTGGTCCATCCATCGGAGGCATGGTCTCCCTCGTCGTCGTTGACAAGCGTCCCTCTCCTCGAGCACCTTTTTCGCTGGAGCTTCGTCGTCCATACGATGGACATGACCCAGCCAGCGTAATCGCTGCACAGTTATACGCCGAACTACGTCAATGTCATCGTAGAGCTCATACTGCTCGTGGTTCATTCGAATGCGATAGTCATCGCCGACTCGAACACCCCTAGAGCGGCTGCGTCAGTTTCCGAAACTACCCATGCCTCAGCGCCATAAAGCAGCACAGGTAGAACGAGTGTCTTGTAGAGTGTTAGCTTTGTCGATCGAGAGAGGGCTCTGGAACTTAGTTCCTTACTGAGCCCGTAGTAGCACCTATTAGCAATTATTGTTCTTCGCTTTATCTCTAGGCTGATTTCGTTGTTGGAATTAAGGGCGGTGCCAAGGTAAACGAACTCCTTGACTACTTCAAAGTTATAGCTGCCGGATGAAACTTGGGAGTCTAAACGCCGCGCTTCCTTGTTTGTAGACAGCATATACTTTGTTTTACCCTCATTTATCGTCAAACCCACTTTGGCTGATTCTTTTTCGATAGCGGCGAAAGCAGGGGTAACATCTCTCTTGGTTCTGCCGACAATATCAATATCATCAGCGTACGCAATTAGCTGGACACCTTTGTAGAAAATGGTGCCATTACAATGCACACCGGCCTTTCGTACGATCCCCTCCATGATAATGTTGAAGAGATCGCAAGACAGTGGATCGCCTTGCCTGAAACCTCTTTCGGTATTGAAGGTTTCGGAGAGGTCATTTCCTACCTTGACGGAGCTGCGTGTGTTGCTCAACGTCATTCTGCAAAGTCTAATCAACTTTGCAGGTATACCGAACTCAGACATTGTTGCGTATAGGCAATCCCTTCTCGGGCTATCGAACGCAGCTTTAAAATCGACAAAGAGATGGTGTGTGTCAATTTGATTTTCGTGGGTTTTCTCCAGGGTTTGTCGTAGCGTGAAAATCTGGTCTATGATGGACTTACCAGGTCGAAAGCCACACTGATAAGGTCCAATCAATGTTTTTTGTAATCGGCTTTAATCTTTCACACAGTACGCTTGAGAGAACCTTATATGCGATGGAAATGAGACTGATACCTCCATAACTTGCGCAAATTGTTGGGTCTCCTCGTCAATAGTAACTAAATTGTTTATTTTTTACACTGTATTTGTTATGTTTAATGTTTAAAGTAATTTTTTAAAAAAGGTTTTTTCTTTTTTGTTTGGATAAACTGATTTATTAAAGATTTTGTTTTGATTGATGTGGTCCGTAAGCGTAGAATTATCGGAAAGAGTTGAGATAATTACATGAAACTTAGTATAAATGTTCATATGCACCCAAATTCCTGGACAAATGATAATTTTTTTAAAACAGTTAAAACAGAAAAACAAACGAACACGCCCACTTCCCATACAACCCACAACAGTGTAAATACTATAAAGTGGCTTATAATTGAGGTACATATATAAGATTTGGTATGTGTGAAAGTTGCATCGAAACTGCGAAATATGCAAAAAATAGGCGTAGTCCGCCCACAAAAACGACCACTGCCAATACAACCCTCAACGTTTAAAGTTATTAAAAGTTTTATATAGTATATGAGTTAGAGAGAACATTTTAAATTAGAGTACATATGATCGAATCAAGTTTTGTACCAAAAAATCCGCTCACTTAAAACATGCGTAAAATTGGGACAGTTATTTCCAAGTTAGTCTAACCCGTACTTATTTATCCAAAATAGAGCCCCATTAAATATTAATATTTTTTAATTTCGAAACTTTTTGAATGCACACCTTTTTGTCAAAAACATATGGCTTATGCCGTTATCTTTAAAATAAACAAAAGTATATTCAATCAAAGTCTTTCAAGTTATCATTTTTATCAAAAAGTTTTCAGTACAGTGATGAAGTTAACCAGTTTTAAAATATAAAAGGTGAAAAATTCCTCACATTGAGTGAATTTATTTTTTGCTTACAAAACAATGTTTTAGAAATGCACCACCCCTTTTAATTAGAAATGTTTTCGATTTATGGAAACAATCAAGGATTGATTGTACAATTAAAAAGCAAGAGGAGAGTATAGAACAATTTTTAAAATCTTACTATTCAGTGCCTTGTTTAAGTAATGATACTTTTAACAAAGTGCACTTTATTGTTTTAAAATTTAATCAAGATTATAAAGCCGTGCATCGAAAATCATTGCATTCGAAACAAAACTTCATGATTGGGTCCAATCTCTTTGTAATTGTAATTTTATTGTATATAAGATGAGTACAAATAAGAACTATGTTCTTTTACAGTACAGTGGATGCGTAATAATAAACATGATTAATTAATTAATTAGAGATAACAACTAAGAATAGAGTTGAACTTATGATATTAAGGAATATAATTATAAAAGCATAAATATAAAACATGAACAGAATCAAGAAGATAATGCAAATCAAAAATAGGTGAAAATTACATGTTTGATTAAACTAGACTTAAAATGTAAGGTGAAAAAGTACACGAAAGAAGGAAGGAAGGAAAAAAACAGAGTTTATGAAGCAGAAAAGTAAGAAAGAAGAGATTGCCTAAAGGTTTCTATCCGTTCGATTTCTCTTAATCTACGAGGTAACGCATTCCAAAGTCTTACGGCATTAATGAAAAAAAAGATTAGAACTTGTAAGAGAGCTATGTCTAGGAATAATTAAAAGTTTACATCTTCTGGGTATACAAAACTGTAGTTTTTCATAGAGATAATGAGGAGTTCTAGTGTGGATTATTTTATGGAGGTAAACACAGTTTCTAGCATTCAAATAACCAGTCAAACTACAACCAAGTATTTCATTTCCAAATTCAGAAAGGTGATCAAACTTTTTCAAACCATATACATAACGAGTAGCATAGTTAAAATCAATATTAAGTTTCAGCTGAGATTCAGCAATTTTCGACACAACAGTAAGCCGAGTTGTACCAATAAATAAATCAGGTACAGCAAGAACGGTGGTTTTATTTTTACAGATTGGCAGAACATAAGACTTGGCAGCATTAAGTTGGAGACCATTATTACAAGCCCAGTGATAAATGTTACTAAGATCTTCATTAAATTTACTGGAAAAATCATCTAAGAGTTCAATTCTAGTTGAAAGATAAAGTTGTATATCGTCAGCATAAGCATGCAAAGAGACGTGTTTGCAAACAGTAAAGATGTCATTTATAAAGATCGAGAAGAGAAGAGGACCAAGAATGGAGCCTTGAGGGACACCGCTTAAGATGAGATAACATTACACCAACTTTAACTCTTTGTGATCTATTCGTCAAATAACATGAAATTAAGCTCACAGAACTATGGGAAAACCCAAAAAGATGCCTAAGTTTATGACATAGATATGAGTGACTTACTTTGTCAAAAGCCTTCGAAAAACCAAGCATGCAAAGTAAAGACAATAATCCAGCATCATATTTAGGTCGTATATCATCAAGAACTTTAACAACTACCGAAGCACAACCGTACCCCACCTGAAAACCCGATTGATATGGAGACAAGATACAATTTGCAAGAAGAAAATCATTGATTTGATGGCTTATGAGTTTTTCACAAACTTTAGATAATGGCGACAGTATGCTTATTGGCCTAAAATCATTTGGTCCAGATGGGTTAGATTTTTTTGCAACCGGCAAGACAGTTGCAATTTTCCAGATGCTAGGGAATGAAGAAGATGTGAAGCTATGATTAATTATATGCGTTAAGGGAGTTATTATATGAGGTAGTATAAGTTTTATAAATTTGATGGGAATACCATCTTCACCCAAAGCATTTGATTTAATTTGCATTACACAATTTCCAACATCAAGTTCACTTATAGGACTGAACTCGAACAAATGTGGAACATGAAAACTATTCACTGGAGTCATAATAGTATTGCTAACAGGAGCAGTATTACCTACAAAAAAGTCATTTTGTAAGTCTGGGTGGATATTACATAAAGGTGAATTATTTTGCTTCACTCCAAGACTACGTATATTGTTCCACAGAGTTTTGGTGGGAAGGGACAGATTTAGCTTAGCAGTAAAGTAGCGGGTGTTTGATTGCCGTGTTATGTAAACAGATTCATTCCTGGCTAACCTATAACTTTCCCAATTTGCAGATGAAGGTATTCTTCTCCAAAGTTTGTGCAATCTATTCCTCTTTTTTATTGCATTCAGGACTTGTTGTGAAAACCAAGGGCAAGATGCATTTTTAAGAACTGTAGTCGCAGAGGAACATGTTTTTCAAAAAGACATTTAACAGGGGTTGTGAGAGAACAAAGTTTATCATCAACTGAGCTATGATGCCAGCAGTCACTAAATGAAATCAAAGACAAATCATGGTACAATGACGGATAATTAATATTTTTATAGTCATAATAGGAATAAGCAGCAGAAGAGACATTACAAGACATGTTTACATTTAACAAACAGAAAATTAAATCGTGATCGGAAATGAAAAATAGTTGATCAAACAGTGAGACGAGCGAGAGGTCTGGCACAATGAAATAATCTAAAAGACTTGGACTAGCATTATTACAAAAGCGAGTCGGTTCTGTATCGTTTACCACAGATAGACCAGCCGACAATATTTTGTCCATCATCGATTGTTGATAACAATCATTATATAAAAGATATATATTAAAATCACCGCACATCAAGATGATATCATGATTTAGATTATAGATAAGCAAATCAGTAAACAAGGGCTCAACAGAATGACATTTATGAGGATTATAAACACAAAACAAAATTTTTTTGGTATTATCAGAAATGGTAATATTGATATACTCAATTCCAAGACTTTTTTGACGTATTCAGGACTTTTGCATTTAAGTTAACTTTACAATAGACAGCAACACCTCCACCTTTTTTCTTACATCTATCATTTCGGAACACATTGTATTCATTAATACTACAGATTGAATCATATATATTATTTGACAACCACGTTTCTGAAAATCAAATAATATCAACTAACGAATTATCAAAAATATATTTAACATAGTCCAATTTCGCCATATTAAGACTACGTGCATTGAAGAGAACTATATTAAGTCCGCTATATTGTCTACACAAAATATTAATTAAAGATTTCAAGTTTTCATTAGTGCCCAAAGACAAGTTACTTATGTCAGTCATTGAACGCAGATAGAGGAAAGAAAAATTCAGGCAAGGAAAATAAGGACAGAAAGAATAATAAGAGAAAAAGAAAGAGCAAGAAGTAGAGATAATGTAGTATTAAGATAAAAATAAACTAAAAATCGCATCCATTATCAGCATCAGTGTCAGCCACAGCATCACGTACAATGCTCTGGAGCTCAGTTTCAGAATTGATTTTGATGTGATCAGCGCCGTTAAACATGCGGATAAAAACTGAGCCACGAAAAGTAAACGCATTAAAGATTAGTTTCTTGCGTGTACAAGCGATAGCCGCTTGTAGAAGCTTTCTGGCATCCAGAGTAAGACTTTCATGGATAAAGACATTGCAATCTAAATCAAGCCCAGCATCCCTAAGATTGACTGCTTTCTTTACCCTTCTGCGATAATCTCCAAAAGCTTTCAGTACACGATTACGATCAGAAGGAGTGTAAAATTTACCTATAATTATTGGATTCGGATTAACGTCTTTAGGCTTAACTCGGAAAATATCCTTTATCGGGGGCGCCATAAAATCAATAGATCGGCAGATAAGGTTGAAAGTGCCTCTAAGATTTTCTTCACTTGTATGCGTGATACCAAAGAGAACAGCATCAGAATTTAATTCAGTGCTGGAGTTACTGTTGTTGTTGTTGACGTTGTTGTCGCTATAGTTGTTGTTGTTGTTGTTGCTGCCCATCGATAATTTTAAATCATCGCAGAGTGATGAGAGAGCTTTTACTTGATTCTCCAAACAGAGTATTTTGCTATCATACTCCGAAAATTTATGAGCGAGTTGTAGATTTATTGAAGCCACTTCATTATCCAATTTGTCAAATTTGCCTGCAAGATCAGACGAAAGACGCATAAATAATTGCTCAGCATGCTGTCGGAGTCGGTTTTCTAAGATTGCATTTTCTTCTCTTGCAATCGCGCTTAGACGCTCTCCAAAGATTTGAGTTGTGTGCAGAAAGACGCAGCGCTGCTACTTTGACTAGCAGAAACTATTTTTGGCGTTCCCTCATTCTTGTTTACAAAGCGAGGAACAGTGAGTTGCTCCCGTTGTTGGCGTGTCTGCATAGGCGAGGGTGCCATCTTCACAATCTACGATTGAAGAGAGTGTGCCAAGAAAAACAAAAGCAGCAAAGGCAATGACGAAAAAAGCGTGATGATGAAAGTGATGAGAGCACGATAGCGGTGCAAACGACGAAATTACAGCAGTATCACTCAAGCTGTGTGAGTGCAATGTTTAATGGAAGCAGACTGTCTGTTGTGATTAAAAATTTTTTTAATATTGTTTTTTATTTTTTTTTTATGGTTTTAGATCTTTTATGTGTCAGTACAAACTTAATTTAATCTGCAAGAAGTGAAAATCATCCAAAAATCACACCATATACACTGAGTTCAAATCATAAAGAACACAATTTAATGGAAATAAACACAAGCAGCAGATTAGATCAAACGTTTTAATTTATTTTTGGAGCGAGTTAAGAAAAAGCGACTGTTACGGACGACGAACTATTACGAATCTCTTCTTATTTGTTTTATTAACAGGTTAGATGATGTAAGTTGATTCGCGTTTTAGTAATTTAACTCAGATTCTCCTGCAACAGCAAGTTGGCTTCTTTACATTTAAACTTTAGGGCTCGGGAGAATTCGAGTTAAAGTAAACTTGAAATATTTTATCTATAGTTAATTACATAAATTCAAGGAAGTACCAGTACCAGTAGAAGCATACGGAATATATCAGACACACAAGATACTCCTACTTTTAGAAAAACTGAAACCAAAAGGGGCTAGAAAACCAGTGAATTTCGAAGAAGCTTATTTAGAAGCAAAAGGAAACTTATTGAGTCGGCAAATCAATGTATGGCACCATTTCAAGCACTTGGCCTATATTATGACTTGAAATTATTGGTAAGGCGTTATAGAATAATGCGTTCGGTTGTAAAAAGTCTTCATCCTGAATGTTTTCCTGATTACAAAAAAATTGAAACACACAAAAACGACCTTATACCAAACCCTATTATAGTTTCAGAAGTATCAGCTGAAGTAAGAATGCAGGACTTGCTTAATTAAACTGCTTCAAGTTTATTAAAAATAATTGACAAGAAATAATATTAGTTGTGTTCTTGAATGCAAATATGGCTTTGATGGTAGTTCCGGCCATATGGTTTACAAACAAAAATTTTGCGATGAAAACATGACTGATGAATTCTTGTTTATTTATTTATTTATTTATTTAGTCAATGAACATAGTTCTTACAGACTATACAAAGTATTGCGTTAATATAGAATAGAATATATCGAAACCAGTTTACATAAAATATCTAGAAATTATTTAAATACAAGTACAGCTATAATATTATTTATGCAAAACACTCCAAATAATTTCTATTTAAAATAATAATTTGTTTATTGTTGCAATGGTTCCTCTGATAGCC
The DNA here is from genome assembly GCA_914767935.1 of Coremacera marginata. NCBI lineage: Eukaryota > Metazoa > Arthropoda > Insecta > Diptera > Sciomyzidae > Coremacera > Coremacera marginata. The sequence goes on from OU612047.1 coordinate 100,966,648, forward strand.
AGGGAGAAGTATGGTTGAACAAAACCCCATCATCTGTGTTATTTTGCAGACCTACTAAACTTATTTTTATGCAAGAAAAACCTTCATTAATTCATAATGTAGAAATGGATTTAATGGAGCAAATAGAAAAACTTCTGCCATTTAAAGCAAAAGTTATTGATTTTAACGTTGAAATGAATTTTAAATTGTAATTAAGAATGGTTGATGGTGCAGTTACAAATGTTTTGACACATAATCGGGCATCAATGAATTGTTATCTATGTGGAGCGACTCCATGTGTAATGAATTCTTTTCATTGCATGCAAAGAACTAAGACGAAAGACATCTACAATATGGATTATCTACAATGCATGCATGGATTAAAATTTTTGGATGCCTAATTCATATTGCATACAGGATGTCTCTCAAATGCTAGCAGGTATGCGGCGAAGAAAACAAACGAATTTTTTAGAGCAAAAAATAAATATACAAAAAGAGTTTAGAGATAAAATGGGTCTTATTATTGATAAAGTAAAAACAGGATATGGCACTTCAAACGATGGGAATACTGCCAGAAGGTTTTTTTCAAATATTGAAATGGTGTATGAAATAACAAACATAAATATTTGTTTACTAAAAATTTCAGTTTGATTCTGAGAACACTGTCAAGCGGAAAAAATAAATACTACAAGGTTCAGTACAGTTTTAAAGGATACTTTTCAAATATATGTGGATAATTATCCATGGTATAATATGCCAATAACTGTCCACAAAATATTGATTCATGGATGTGAAATAATTAAAAATTTTAATTTACCAATTGGACTTTTATCTGAAGACGCATTAGAATCTAGTCATAAGGAATCTAGAAAACATCGACTAGGTCACACTAGGAAAAATTCAAGGGAAAATTGCATTCGAGATTACTTATAAATTCGGATCCTCTTCGATTCAAGAGAAAGATTTATTGCCATATATTAAGAAGAAAGTACAGATGCCGATGTACATAATAGCTTCATTTCTGATATGAATTTTGAAGATTTTGTTTCAAGTGACACTTCGGATGAAACAGATTAACTACAGAAATTCTTATACACAATTTTTTTCTATTTGTAATTTAACTTTCATTTTTATTTTCTTCTTTATATATAAAATATAAAATATATGAATATATTATTTTTTTTTAATTTTTTAATAAATGATCTCAAATTGTTTTTAGTGTTGAAAATTTGGTGATTTGAAAATTTGGTGTTTTGAAAATTTGGTTTGAATTGGGGTAGCCCAAAAGGAAGTTAGCATATTTTATAGGGAATCTTTTTTTGGAAAAACTCCTTTTTTATAAAATGTTAAAGTGTTTCAAAAACGTGGTTTATATGAGGGGTATCCCAAGCAATGTATCAATTAAGGCTATTTTAAGCAAAGACTTAGTTGGGATAAAGTTCTCTATGTTATTTTGTTCAAATAAAGTGGTTATGATAAAAGTACTCGGGTTTTAAGAATTGAAGTTTTATGAGGGGTACCCCAAAAATTGGTCTGACCCAGCCCATTTTTAGTAAAGACCATTGCTATAATACTGAAAATATTTGCGTGTGATTATAATAAAATAAAGTATTTATTTTTAAAGATACGAGATATTTAAAATTCGGGTTATATGGAGGGTACCCCGAATAATGTTCTAATTATAGCCATTTTTGGTACGAATGTTTTTTGAAATGATTTTAGACCAAATATAAAATTGTTTTAAAAAATATTGAAGGAGTCAAAGATACATCGATTTTTAACTTTGTCTTATATGGGAGGTAGGCGTAGTCATTGTCGGATTTGGCCTATATTTGGAAAATTTCTTAACCAAATTTCGTTGCGGCAACTGCAAATAGTTTTGGTCACAGCTTATATGAAACGGTCACACTGTGCATCGCCAAGGAAAGCAACTAAATAACGTTTCATAGCCTATGTTTGCAAACTCTTAATGTGTAAATGATTAAGGGAGTGCATGTATATATGCACAGCTGGGTTTTTATGCATTTGTGAGCATAAGCCAGAACTAAATTTGTGTCTTTACTGAATGGTTGCTCTTCACAATTACTAATTTTTGAAACAAGGAAAATGAAGTCAGCTTTTGTGGGTGATTTTGCTAGTTTCATTTTGGCTACATCGCCAAGGAAAGCTACTAAAAAACGTTTCAGAGCTTAAGTTTCCAAACTCTTAATACGAATGATAAGATTTGCAATTTGTATTTTTCGTATAAGCATTTAGTTTGGGTATTATGCGTTTTTGAGAGCATAAGCCAGAACTAGTTAATATCTTCACAGAATAGTTATTCTTCAAAAACTGTCCATTTGAAAGGCTGTTGTGGCGGTTGGAGTCTATGACAATTTCATGTATAGTATATGGCATAGATTCCGAATATTCTGTGCTGTTGTAAAGTAGTGTGTTGAATCAAGTAAATGAACCGTTTTATTCATTTTTTGATTGACAAAAAATAAAAAATAAAAATACAAATTTAGAAACGTTATTTAGTTTAGTTATTTCTACTTTGCGCTATTCAAATATATCTCGTCGCATAGCGTGTAAGCAGTTTGTTTTACGTTAAAACTGCTAAGCGGAATTTTGTACAGTTATCTGATCTACAATTTTTCCCTGAGCATATTTTCTGTCCTACAAAGAGGAGCGGAGGTATAAACGAATGACCGATTTCGGTAACCTTTGAACCTGAATATCTTCTAGCGCTTACAGGGTGTCCCGCAATTGAATGCAACTATTTACGGAGGTGCAAAGTTATGTCGAGCTGAGCAAAAAATCGTATGGCAGGGGGGGTCTATTTTCACATTCTTAGGAGCTACAGGGTTAATTAATATTTCACGACTTTGATTCACGTATTGTTTCTAACAGAATCCTCGGGCAGAATCCTAAATCCTCGGGCACTGTCAAAAATTATGTCGCAGAAAAAACTAAAGGTGCAGAAATTTGTTTTTTATGCGTAGTTTTCAAAAATATATGAATCCCATGAGGTTTTAAATTCGTTTCACTCTAGCGTGAACGCATGAATGCTAAAAAAAAAGATTAACAAAGGTTTTAATATTGTGTTATTTTCTGTTTATTCTGAATCAAAACTATTACTGAGACATTGGGATTTTAAAAGACCTAGAAAATTTGAAGTTATATTTGAAATTTTTTATTAAGGTGGTAGCTTTAAAGAATTTATTAATGGATTGGTTGCTTTAAAGAATTTATTAATGGATCGGATGTAAACAGCAATCTGTAAATATTGTCAACATTTGTATCTGTCCTTGATGTCTTTCTTGCAAATACTTGTCTGAAGCGTCTATTGTCTTTATTTCTGGCTTCTTGAGCCTCTTCGGTAATATACATAAGTATACGAGTAACTAATGTAAGCTAACATCCGAAGACTGGGATACATTATCCGTTACTTTCTGCGAGCAATCGCCGCATTAGCGGACCAAAGCCATTGAGTTTTGCTGATAGTGAGTTCCACTCTTCGTTTTAACGAAAGTTAAAACGAAAGTTTTAACGAAAGCAACACGAGGTGAAAAGCGATATGTCAAGAACAACGAAACAGCTGAAACATAAACTCAACACACCATGACTGTGTAGTCAAGCTGGGGTGACTTACACAACGAGTGGCAAATTAAAATTGAGTCTTGCAGCAGCAGCCACACGGGTAAGTGTGTCAACTACAAATAATTAACTCCTGATAAACCTTCCTCCTAATAAACCTTTTCCCTACGCGTTGTGCCATTGAGGACGACGTTTCCATTCTAAGTCCTACCCACGCGTTGTGCCATTGAGGACGGCGTTTCCATTCTAAGTCCTACCCACGCGTTGTGCCATTGAGGACGACGTTTCTATCCTAAGTCCCACCCACGCGTTGTGCCATTGAGGACGGCGTTTCCATTCTAAGTCCTACCCACGCGTTGTGCCATTGAGGATGGTGTTTCCATTCTAAGTCCTACCCACGCGTTGTGCCATTGAGGACGACGTTTTCTATCCTAAGTCCTACCCACGCGTTGTGCCAGAACGGTTGACGATTCCAACAGCTGACGATGGGTGACATTGATACATCAGGCCACGAAGAAACTCGGATCGAAAACATTGTAATAACATGAACAAAGGTTGACAAAAATTGACTCTAAGCAAATGAAATATAAATTTATCAATACCACTCGTGAATTCAAATTTATAGATATATATTTTTTTTATAATTAAAAATGAACTATTGTGCAATAAACTAGCAAGAATCGATAAACTAACTTAACCCCGTGTATTAAATTTTGTGAACGAACCCTGGACACCGGCGAGTGATACCTCGGCAAGAAAAAGGTTCGTCACAAACAATTAGCCAGATCTTGGCTAGGATGGTAAATGAGCAAGTCCCACGGCCTCGCAGCGGTCTCTGCACACCTAGCTATGCTTCGGTCTTAGCTCAGGGAAAGTGGGGTGGGGTTGCCACGAGCCTTGGAATGACTGAAATTACAGGAGTAAAAATTCTGGTGCATAGGGTTAAGAAAGCAGGAAGCAGAAATGACGGAAATGGAAATTAAAAAAAAACCTATTTGGCAAATAGGGAAAACGCGTGACGGTGATTCGGAGTGGGGGATTGGGAGAAGGTGTTAGGTTTCCAACCCGGTCTCTACCCGCCCAACCTTCTCCTTTTTAATCAACAAGTTTAGGAGCGCTCGTAAAACCCAAAAAAAAACCTAGGACCCAGTCCATTATCCCTATCGCCTGCTCCAGGATGGTGAAGAATTTAGAAGCGCTTAATGTTTTAAAAGTTCCATTTCGAATTTACAATTTATTTACGCTTATTTTTAATTAAGATTATACTTAAGTCTAGTCTTAATTCCATCTAACATTAAGTTTATTCTTGACTCCGTTAAGTTTTAAGTAAGGAAACCTTTAGGTTTATATAGGAGGGACTAACAAAAATTGCTTAATAGAGTAGAAAAAACTAAACAAAAAATGTTTTAATTTTATATGTTTATTCTTCATCTCTTTGTATTTTTTCAACGTAATCGCCATTTATTTCGATAAATTTTTGAAGTCGACAAATCCACCTTGAAAAACAGTTTTCAAAATCGGCTTTTTAGAGTTTTGCAATTCCATCATTGACCGCATTTATTATCTCCTCATTGCTGTTGAAGACTCTTACTCGCAAATTTATTTTTATTTTTCGAAATAACCAGAAGTCGCAAGGTGCTAGATCTGGGGAATAAGGTGCTGGTCGAATTTCTTCGATGCCTGACAGCGCAATAAAGTCGCTTGTTTTTCCAGCAGTGTGCGCTAGCGCATTGTCATGATGCAAAAAGTATCGGCGAAGTTCCTTTTTTGGCGTTTTCCCAATAAAATTTGGAATACTTCTGGTAAGCAAGTTTCAGTATACCTCTTGGCAGTTACCGTGTGACCTTTTTCCAAAGGAATAGCAGCTACAACTTTCTCTCTGCTGAAGTAAACTGACATCATTACTTTTGTTGCTTTGTTTTAACTGGTGGATTTGCACCTTCTGGGCTCCATACCAAGCTTTGTTGTTTGGTTTCAGGATCGTACTTGTAAAACCATGCTTCATCACCTGTTACAATTTTCTGAAAAGTGTAAGACTTTCCGTTTTTTAATTTGTCAAGAAAATATTGAGCAAAACGCACACGTTCTTCTTTTTGAGCTTCAGTTAAAACTCTAGGAACCCATCGTGCAGATTTTTTCGTGTATCCAAGATTATTTTTTAATATTCGCGACACAGCCATGGCATTCAAGCCCAATTCTTCAGCAATTATTTCCTGGGTCAACCTTGGATCTTCATTTTTAGACTTCACCAGCGCTACACTTACATCGTCAGTCGCAGATTTTGGACGGCCTCCTCGAGGTTCGTCCTCCACAGAAAAATAACCGGTGTGGAATCTCTGGAACCACTTTGAAATAGGCACAAGGGATGGCGCATACACTCCAATCGCTGTTTGACATTCACTAAATATTTCCACAGGCTTGAGCTTACGCCGAAATTCAAAAAGAATTGCAAACCGAATTTCTTGCTGCTTGGCACAGGGATATCCACTGACACTGCTTCACTAATTTTGCGTTTTCTTGTCTCCATTTTGACCGATATTTCTGAAAATTAGAGTGATATATCGTAAGATTATAACAAACAGTATGTAATTTTTGATTTATGAGTATGAAAAACTCATAATATGACAGCAACTAAGCGAACTTTTGTTAATACCCTCGTATATAGGTAATTTAAGTTCATACTTAAGTTAAAGTAGGAGTAGTTTTCTAACTAAGTCTCGTCTCAATTAAATTGTAAAGAAGTTAAATTTCAGTTAGGTCATGATTAACTCTAAAATAAGGACTAATCCTAATTTCGTTTTGACTTAGCTTATGATTACGATTGTCTTAATTACATTTTTTTTTTATTATGTAAGGTTTTAATTACGTTTTAGATTACGTAAACGGTTAATTTATTTAGTCATAATAACGTTTTACTTTCATGAAATTCTGTCTTAATTAATTTTCAGTTAAGATAAGGTAAGATTAATTATATAATTAAGTTCAGGGGTAGTTAGAATTTCTTGAATTAAGTTAAGCCCTAAATAAGTTTTAATTAAGTTTTATTTTAGTGTTATAATTAAGTTAGTCTTAAGTAAGTTTATGATTAAGATTATTTTTAACTAAGTTATTCTTAACTAAGATAGTAAGTTAATTTTTATTTTATTAATTAAGTCAGTCTTAAGTAAGTAAGTATAATTAAGACCTTATTTAAGTTACTCTTAATTTCGTCCTCCGTTGGAAGGCTGTTTTTGGACCCTTTTTGAAAAACTTCTCATTTGAAAACGCAAAGTTCTTTAAATTCTGTTTTTTTATTGTATTAAGAACATATTAAATTAAATAAAAATTGTTTCCCTTGTACGAGGGCTGTTTAAAACGATGTCGGCCTTCAAATTTGGGCGCCGAAAAAAAAGGCATGCTGCTGCGGCCTGGATAACTCGACTGCGGTTCATCTGAAACGGAAAAAGTAAACAGCGTTAGATTCAGTACAGATGTAATTCTAGTCCCTACCTCAATCATAATTTTGCGATTATTTTTTACAAAATGGCGGTCAATAAAAAATTAAAAACCAATTTTGGGTCTTTTTTTTGTAGTTTAGTGTAAAAAGAATAGTAAAAAAATTGTTTAAAATTGTGATTGAGGAAAAAACCAGAATGGTGACAATTCTGCATCGATTGCACTTTGTTTCTTCAAAATCGGTTTAGAACTACGGGCGCAATCTGGGCCGCAAGCTCAAAAAACGTGGTTTCGAGACAAACGCGTTTAAGATTGAAGATATTTTTTTGCATCAAAAAAAAAAAAAAAATTAAATGAAAAATTTGAGCATGCAGTTTTAGAAATTTAGACAAATCTACGTCGATTGCTCTTAGTTTCATCAAAATCGGTTCAGTAGAACCGGAGGAAAGTTAGTCACAAATTCAAAAACGTGATTTAGAAAAAACTCAAAGAAAATTTTAGGCAATAAAACATTTTTTTTTTTGTGAAATACTTACATATATCAATCTGCAATGCCAGCCCCATAAAGAACTCCTTCCTCTTCTTCAAAAAATGAGGACTCAGCGGCTATTTGTGCTCTTCGGGCAGTTCTACCTTCTTTTGATGCGGCCAGAGCTCTGGCTTCGGACCTTTTCAAACGTTCTGCGTTCCGAGACATCATATGTAATAAAATCATATCGATGGTCATACGTTGACCCCTCGTAACTATCATTTTAAACATTTTACGGGAGAAGCAAAAAACTGTTTAACTTTAAAAATAAAACGTAAAAATATATAAAAATATTTTTGGGTAAGATTGATTTTATTTAGTAATTAAAATAACAAACTCAAAAAAATTCATATTTTGGATAATTATTAAAAATTAAATTATCTTTATACGTGTTGTCAACATTAGAAAAATTAACATTAAATGCACTTGCGAGGTGACAATTTTGAAATCATATCGAATAAACTTAAATTTTTTTTATTTTAATAAGAAAACCGTAAACTATTATTTATATATGATGTGGTAGGTTATCATAAAAGGAATGATAGTCTGCAGGAATCACCTTTTTTAGTTCCTGCAAGTCTTTAAATTTTTGAGATGATATTTTAAGTGGCTCGGCAAATAACTGAGAATAACTTTTTATCGGGAAAGAAATATTTTTCGGTCTAATAGGTATAGGAGTGTACAGTTTCTCTTTAAAATTAATTTTGTAATTTATTGAACCATCTGGTTTATATAAAATAGCCTTGATATCAGTCACTACCGGATCTCCCCTTTTCTTTCCTGGTCTTATACTTTCGTATCTCATCACATCTGCGCTGTCATATTTTTTGAAGAAATCATATTCTAGCACTTTTACTTCGTAGGACATTTTCCTTGCTTTCTTGTAATATCGGCGTACTGAGAAGGAACGTAAATGGCATCAAAATTTTGAATTTTTTTTTCGATGGTGGCATGGACGCTATCTACTTCCATCTGTGTATGCCCTGGCTCAAGAAATTTTTGGTAAATACTGACACTGTTTTGGACCGAAAAATTCGAAAGGGCATTTGCTAAAATGGAATTTCTGTTTTGGTAAGTACATCCATCGCTCCAGATAATAATTGGTATGTCGATGTTTTCATTAATGTTAATTATACCGATTAAATAGTCTATTATGCAACTGACGAAGACAGATGCTTGAGTATCTGCGTTTACTTCTGAAAACCAGTAGCACATTACTTTTTCGAAGGAAATGCATAAACTGTAAAATTGTGATTAATCAATTTTCTTCGGTAATATGCACTACTGGCACGTATGAACGGGCACACCTTAACAGCTTGAACATCTTGCTCTAAAAAAAAACAATTGGCATTTAAAGCTTCTTCCTTGTCCTTTTCCTTTTCTAGTCTTGCAGAAACCTTATTTTGTTGGTGTTTGTCATAATCTTCTTCGGATATTTGTTTTAAATTGTAGCTTAAACACATGTCACATAGATCTTTCTTTGGACGTTGAAAAGCAACATTATTTTGCTTCATAATTCTGTCAAAAATCGTTCGCGACATATGTGTGACATTGTTAACTTCACAAACTTTTGAATATTCTCTGTAGATTTGAAGCATACCACCTGGTATCGGCTCCAGATACAGCTTATTAGTATCCTTGCGACAGTAGTGTGAAGGAAGTTTTGGCAAGCTATCTATGTACTCTTCTAAAAATTGCTTAGCTTTTTTCTTATTATGTCCACGTTTTTTGTTCTCAATTTGCTCATCCGTCGGCTTAGAAAACATTCCCCCAGTACTTTTCTCAATCCAGCTTCTTACCGACCATTCACCGACACATAAAGTATTGAGAAACATTTGCTTACAAACTCTTAGTTTACTATCATTTTTTTTTAAATAATATTCGAGCGATACAAATCTTTTACCACTGCCTTCTTTCTTGGCCACCCTGTTTGTTCTCATTCTATTAACAGAATTCACTACGAACACTTTTTTTTCCCCCCACTTCATATTCTAAAATAGGTCAAAAATGTCTTTTCTATCTTTTTCTGTAAACTCATTGCAGTGACGAACATTCGAAAGACGGCAATATTTGGAATTGCAGGTAAGCTTTAACTCTCTTGCAGCACGAGGCTTGTCGTTAGTGTTAGGGAGGTGTTCATTTCGCTTCCATCCAACGTATGCCTTACCTGACTCTCTTAAATGTTTGTTTTTAATTGCTTTCCAATCGGTACGTTGGCTAAAGCCTTTTCTTCCTTTACCTTTCTTTTTGCTTGTATTATTATCAGTATCACTTGATGCTGCATCGCTTCTTACTGATGGTGAATTGTATCAGGAAATAAAGAAGAAGATAGAATCTATTTAAATAGAGTTTACTGCAATCGTACTGGTGGATGATGGATGCATTGTGCAATCACCGAAGATGTTGCATTCGACATCTCCGTCTACAGAATTAGACAGTTCTGACCTATAAACAGGGACCAGTTTGTCACTATGAAGAACGTAGTAAAGGACGTTTGATCCAGATGGCAGATCTGTTACAGCGTTTGGTGGAGCTTCCTGAATCGAAGATTTTGGCTTCTGAGCTAGCTCTTCAAAACTAATTTCCTTTTCATTGGAAAATGTATCGCTTTCGGTTTCATGCATTTCGCTCTTAAGTCTGCAAACTGAAAATTAGTCTCATGTCCAGGAAGCATTTTAATTGAAACGAAGTAAAAATACTAATACCTACCTTTAGTTACTTGGCAATGAGAAACTGATTTAAACCGATATGAAGAGCAATGAAATTATGAAAAAACACGTTTCATTTTATAACTAAACCAAGAAACTAGCAGAAATAACGGCTTTTGACGAAGACAATAGCAAAAATAATTCAGTGTTGACAACTCGTAACTGATAAAATCAGGGAGTTTTTTAATTTGTTTGTTGCAGTGTTACCAACTTTGGAAAAAATTGTACCAGCAACATTTTTATAAAAATTCAAAGAATGCATTTTTAGATCCGGCAAAAAAATTTAAATTTTTTGACGTATATAACTCAATTTAAAAAAAAGTGTCAGTTACGAGGTGTCAACGTATGACCATCGATATGTAACGTTGCCAATCGGGATGCCCATTAGGTTCATTATTTGAAGTATTGGCAAAAAACTTTCGTTAAATATGACAGTTGCAATACAATTAGCAATCTCAATAGTGCGTGCGCCGGTGTTCATATGCTTTGGTGCGAATGACCGCAGCACTGCACTGGTTCTTTTATTTTTATTTCTATCACTTTTTCTTTACATTGTCTTTATCAAAAACAAAAATTTTTATCAAAACTGTACTTTTCAAAACTATACGCGAGTTATGTCTGCACCCTGTGAAGTGCAACTTGATCCACCACAGTCCAAACAGTCGAAGATCTTTTAGCTTAATTTGCATTTTAAGTCACGTACTGTTAAAAGAGCTTCGATTGAAAACAAACAAAATATTATAAGCAAGCATTGAAGATAAATAAAGTCAGTCGTAATTTGGACAAGAAACAGAAAAGAAGTGTTTTTATTCAAAAGTACGTGTCTGGCGCAGTCGAAATCGAACCGTTATTTTTATTGTCTTAAGTACTAATAAAATGGGAAACGAAGTGACTAAGTAAAATTTACAAAGTTGCGAAGAAACTACACTGAGTAAAAAGACCTTAAATAAATTAAAAAGCAACCTTAAGTAAAATAAACAGAGATCTTATGTGAAAAATTAAGAGACCTAAAATGAAAAATTAAGAAACCTAAAGTGAAAAAAAGGTCAAAATTGAGAGAAAAACAATCCGGCAAAGCGTTTATGATCAACAAAGAAAAATGACAGAAAATCAACAGATTGCAGAATGCTTAGTAGCAATAACGCAGTTACTTATGCAAAACAATCAAGATAGTTGGAGAACGAGAATCGGAAAAGAAATCCGATTTATGCCTACATTCAGCGGTGAAGAAGGAAGTTTAGCAGCATTCATAGACGCAGTGACAAGAACGTTAGCAGATCACAGAGAGGAAAGGGATGAAGTTTTTAAAGTTATCTACAGTAATAAAATCCAAGGGAATGCAAGAAATGTGCTGAATAACAATCCACTAGCAAGCTGGGAAGAGTGCAAACGCCAATTAATTAAACATTATAAAGCAACGAAGGATCAAATGATGATTACTAAAGAGATTGGAGCACTAAAAGTAAGGAATATTCGAGAATTAGATATAAAGTTAAGAAACATTGTAGAAAGTATTGCGGAATTCGCTGTATTTGAGGACAATGGCAGAGTTATGGTAGACATTTTAAGTGGCATTCTAGTACAAAAAACTAAAGAGATAGCTACAGGATCTTTAGCTTATGCGATAATGAATAAAATTCATTTAACGGAGATTAGGGAAATAGTTCATTCCTTTATCGGACAAGACTGGGGGAATTTAAATAATTATAGAACTAACACTGAAAGTAACGAGCAAACTAGACACACAAATTTTCAAGCATCAACTAGTAGAAATAGCAACTGGCAAGCGAGACAAAATAATAGTTTACAACAACGAACTAATAGGGATAATAATTTTCAAAGAGTAAATAACAGTTTTCAAGAACGGGCAAATACAAATGCTAACTGGCAGGTAAGACAAAGCAATAATCAAAACCGTAGTTGGCAGCCAAGGGTTCAAAATAATCGAAGAAATAATAGACAGCAAAGCAGGCAAAGTAGTATGGACGTAGACGCTGATATCAATAATATTGAATCAGATTTTTTTATAAACTGGCCTCGGACGTTACAAAAATATTTCTCAAATTAACACTATTAGAAAAACAATTTTATGCACTTGTAGATACAGGATCAACTGTCAGTATTTTGAAGAAATCAAGTTTTTCAAATTTTTATTATGTTAAGGAGGTTTTTGGCCAGCGCTTTTTAAATTGCAATTTTGAATAAAAATTATAAAAAATTCAATTTTTTCCCGACGTTTCGTCAATTATTTGTTGACATCTTCAGGGGATTTTTATTTTATTAACTAAAAAACACAATTTTTTAATTATTGCACTAAAAATTTTAACATTTTACCTACTTTATATTTTACATTACAATTTCAATAAAATAAAAGCTTCACTAATTTTCAAAATAAACTTTATTCGTCCAGTGCTGCTGCATAATTGTTGTTTATGTTGTCTGTGTCTTCTTTGAAATTTATTGCCCTCTCCCCTTTATGTTGTATTCGTAAGCTTTCTAAAGTTAGTCCTCTTTTGTTTTGTTTTCAACGTCTAATATTTTGACCGACTCAAAATCAGCTGTATGGCCTGTGAGTAATATGTGTTGTGCTAGTGCTGTTGTTGTTTTTTCGTTTCTAATGTCCATCTTGTGTTCTGTCATTCTTATTTTGAGTGTTCTTTTTGTTGTCCCTATGTAAGTTTTGTCGCATCTCTCCAGTTCTCCGCCTTTGCATTGTACTTCGTAGACAACGTTGTTGAGTGTTTTTAAAATTATGTCTAAGTCTTTTTTCTTAATTATGGCTAGAATATCGTCAACATATTTGCATATGAATGCAATATTCGTGGCATTATTTTTAAGTGTGTTTATAGCGTCGTCAAGTAGTTTGTCAAGAATTATGTCTGCTATTGTTGGGGAAAGGGAATTGCCCATGGGCATACCATATATTTGATGGTACACTAAGTTGTCAAAAATGAAATAGTTATTGTCTTTTAAGCAGAATTCTAATATGTTTAGAAATTGCTGTCTTGGTATTTTTGTCAGGTTTTTGATAACGTCCCATTGTTGCATTATATTTCTAATAGCTAGGTGTGTCGGGATGTTAGTGAATAATGAAACGACGTCAAATGAAACCATTATGTCTTCTTCTGTAAGTTTGAAGTCCTTAAGCTTATCTTTTAGTTGGTGTGAATTTTTAATATTGTATTCGTCGGATATTAAGTTTTTAAGTATCTGTCCTAGGTATTTTGAAAGTCTGTAACAAGGGACATCAGTAGAAGAAGATATAGGTCTTAGGGGGACATCTATTTTGTGGATTTTGGGTACTCCATAAAGACGTGGTGCCGTTGCGGACGGACTCATCAGTTTGAATTTTTCGTATGCATCTATGTATTTTTATTTGTAAAGGAAATTTATAATAGTATTGTTCTTTTTCTGTAGTTTGTTAGTTGGGTCAATTCTGGTTGTTTTGTATGTTTTCTTGTCTTGTAATAGTCCGGTCATTTTTTCCATCTTAATCAACAAAGTTTTCACAATATCTGACACTCAATTTTTGGAAAAAAACATAAAAAAGATAAAAATAATACTAAAAAATAATGACTACCCAAACCAGTTTATAAAATCCCTCATCGACTCTAGGAATTTAACACATCAACAACAAGCAAAAATAACAGAACAAACAACACAGTCTGGCAACCCTACAGAAGAAACCAAAAACTACCTGAGCATCACATACATTCCAAAACTGACAAACAACACACACATACGGAAAATAATGAGAGCGGACAACAAAACTTTTGCATACAGATCGAACACTACCTTGGACAGAATATTTACAAAGACAAAAACTAAAATAGAAAAAGAAGACAAGAACAACGTTGTCTACGAAGTACAATGCAAAGGCGGAGAACGGAAGAGATGCGACAAAACTTACATAGGGACAACAAAAAGAACACTCAAAATAAGAATGACAGAACACAAGCTGGACATTAGAAACAAAAAAACAACAACAGCACTAGCACAACACATATTACTCACAGGCCATACAGCTGATTTTGAGTCGGTCAAAATATTAGACGTTGAAAACAAAACAAAAAGAAGACTAACTTTAGAAAGCTTACGAATACAACAAAAAGGGGAGAGGGCAATAAATTTCAAAGAAGACACAGACAACATAAACAACAATTATGCAGCAGCACTGGACGAATAAAGTTTATTTTGAAAATTAGTGAAGCTTTTATTTTATTGAAATTGTAATGTAAAATATAAAGTAGGTAAAATGTTAAAATTTTTAGTGCAATAATTAAAAAATTGTGTTTTTTAGTTAATAAAATAAAAATCCCCTGAAGATGTCAACAAATAATTGACGAAACGTCGGGAAAAAATTGAATTTTTTATAATTTTTATTCAAAATTGCAATTTAAAAAGCGCTGGCCAAAAACCTCCTTAACATAATAATTATTCAACAATAAAAAATTGGCCCAAAAATCACATAATTTCAAATTTTAACCTACCAGTATTAAATGAAATCCACAATACTAGGTTAAAAACTATTACTGGGGAGGTCTGTATACCAAGTGAAAATGTAGTAACGCCATGTCCAATTGAATTTGATTTTCCATCAAATGCAAAAATGCGTTGGATTATGATAGATTTTGATAAACCTTTCGACATTATATTAGGAATGGATTGGATTAAAAGCAACGTTCATGAGATAAATATTAAAAGTATGGAGATAATAATGAGCAATGGAGTGAGCCTCCCTTTTCTAACTAAAACTGTTCAGGAAGATATAGAAGTTTTGGAAGTAAGTGAAGTACAAAACATTCAGTTGAATCATTTAAATAGCCAAGAAAAAGAAATTATTAGTAAACTTTTGAAAAAGTATAATAAATTGATATATAAAGAAGGAGATTATTTACGAATACCACGTCTGTTGTTCATGAAATAAGAACAATAACGGACCATCAAATTAATTCTAGAATGTACCGATTGCCTCCGAAACATGAAGAAGAAGTAAGGGTACAAATTGATGATATGGAAAAGCAAGGAATTATAAGGAAAAGTTGAAGCAAATATAGCTCACCAATAATAGTGATTCCAAAAAAGAAAGATGATTCAGGTATTCAAAAATTTAGAATAGCAGTAGATTAGCTGTGTTTTTTACCAAGCGAGCTGTAAAAAAACGCCCGCTTATCATAGAAATACTCGCTTAAATAACACAGGAAACTAATAGTGGCTTAAAGTTTAGCGAGCAAACGAAAAAAAGTGCTTCCAAGTCATTTCTCAATTATTGTGTACTTTTTCTATGAGGGTGGCAACTGTGACTTCGGATTTGTTTTGTTTATATTTTTTGTTTACATTTTTGACAAATCAGACAATGCTTCCAAGTTTTAAGAAACATTCTTAAGCAACTTAGCAGTCGTTTTTTGACTACTCGCTTGGTAAAAAACACAGCAATTATAGATTATAGAAAATTTAGAAGTATCCGTTGCCAAATATTGAGGGAATTCTGGACAAGCTATGTAAAGCACAATATTTTAGTACTATTGCAGAAAAAGACATAGAAAAAACAGCATTTGTGACTCCGTTAGGAGGACTATACGAATATGTGAGAATGCCTTTCGGGCTTAAAAATGCTCCGGCCACGTTTCAAAGGTTGATAAATGATATACTTCGAGAATACATTAACAAGATATGCGTTGTTTATCTTGATGATATTCTCATTTTTTCTACTACATTAGAGGAACATGCTGCATCATTAGAAAAAATTTTCTCAAAATTACAAGCAAATAATCTTAAAATTCAAGCTGTCACGTGCAGTTTTCTTAAAAAAGAAACTAACTTTTTGGGACATATTCTTACAAAAGAAGGAATTAAACCCAATCCGGACAAAATATCAACTATTCAAGAGTTAGAAATTCCAAAAACTGGAAAGAAATTAAAAGGCTTTTTGGGTGTTACTGGCTACTATAGAAAGTGCATAAGGGACTATTCGAAAATAGCTTACCCCATGATAAAATATCTAAAAAAAGGTACTAAAATAAATACAAACGATCCACAATACATAGCCAGTTTTAAAAAATCTTAAATCATTAATATCGTCACACCCAATTCTCAAATATCCAGAATTTGACAAAGAATTTACCATCACTACTGATGCTAGTGATTATGCAATTGGCGCTGTCCTTTCTCAATGTGGGCATCCAGTTTGCTATATGTCACGAACGCTTTATAATCACGAGCAGAATTATGCGACAACAGATAAAGAATTTCTCGCAATTATTTACGCTGTTACTTATTTTAGACCATATATATATATGGAAAAAAGTTCAAAATTGTGACAGACCACTGTCCAATTACATATTTAAATACAAAATACAAAGGCAAAGAATTTTCTCAACGACATCAAAGATGGCTACTAAAATTGCAAGAATATAATTACGAATTAGAATACATCAAAGGAAAAGAAAATATGATAGCAGATTTTTTAAGTTGTTTAGAAAATTCCCCAAAAATCAATGAAACTAATGATTGCGAGTCCAACTTAGAAATCTCAGAAACCTTTCATTCAGCTAATGAAGAGTTATTAGACCATATTATTATAAAAGAGGAAATTGTAAATAAGTACAAAACTCAAATCATTTTAATATATAGTCCAGGAACTGAAATGCAAACCATAAATAGGAGAAAAATAGTAGAATTAAATCCGTTAGAAAATGAGATAATTATTAAAGAAATTTTACTAAGGCATGTTAAAAATGGTCATATAGGTATTTTTACTGAAGTATCCGATAGAGATTACCAAAAAATTCAATTATTACTTATTGCAATGTTTTCAAGTAATAAAAAAATAAAATTTATACGATGCACAAAAAGAGCAACTGAGATTATGTCAGAAGAAGAGTTACATAAACAACTATCGTTATACCATATTAAAGAATCAATGCATAGTGGTATCAATGAATGTTACTACGCATTAAGAGATAAAATGTATTTTCCAAAACTTCAGGAACATATTCAATTAATAATAAATAACTGCCAAAAATGTAGTCAAATGACAGAAAACCAATTCAACCAAAATTTTTATTAACAGAAACTCCAAAAGGAAAAAATGAGATAATACTTAGATATTTTTCATTTTAAATAAATGACTTTTGTTACGACTATTGACAAACTTACAAAATTTGCAGCTATATACGGCATTACGGACCGAAACTGGAGATCAAAAAAAGCAATAGTTATGGAACAGTTCGCTAAATTTGGTAAACCAAAAAAAATAGTAATGGATAATGAATTTAGGGCAGAACAGTTGATACAGTTTCTAAGGGAAGAAAATGTAGAAGTTCATTTAACGAAACCAAATAGCCATACGGAAAATGCCGATATAGAAAGACCGCACTCAACCCTGTTAGAAAAAATAACAGGCATTGAGGGCAGTGAACTTTCAACAGAAATGAAGATGCAGATGGCTATAGCAAACTATAACGATCGATATCATTCTACAATTAAATGTACCCCTAGAGAAGCAAAAGAAACTAATAAAATTGAGGAATTGATAGAAAGAATAGACAAAGCTAAAAATGTAATAGTTAACAAAAGAAACACTAACAGAGAAGACTACATTGAGAACAGATTAGAAGACCCAATTAGAAATTATAAGAGACTAAGGCATAAAGATGAACCGTACTACAGAATCAATCCTTTACATAACGTTCACTTTTCAAATATTAAAAGACCCTTGAAATTTACAGGTATACATCCAAATAATAGTGTTCTTGATGACAATCTTAACGACACAAGGGCAGTTGCAGGTGTATCAGTTACAGGAGGAGACAGGATACCTTAAAATAAAATTGAGAATAGTGGAGGTGATAAATCAAACAAACACCGTTTTACACATCATAGATCCGAATGAACTAAATAATATACTAACCCAAATTGAAAAAAACAAACATAAAACATATTGGTGTTTTTAATAGAGATCTTTCAAACTTAGAAGTTGAATCGCTTCGAGCTAAAATTAAATCTATAACACCAAATAAAATGAGGGAAAAGAGAGGGTTAATAAATTTTGTTGGCAGTGCGTATAAATGGTTGTTCGGGACCATGGATAATGACGACAGAATCGACATTTTAGAACACTTAAGAGTGGTTGACGAAAATAATCATAACATTATTAACTCTGTAAACAAACAGATAAGTATTAACATACACTTTAATGAAACAATGACAATACTTCAAAAATCCATAGAAAGCAATAGAATTAAAATTACAGGCACAATGGAGGAAATTATGAAAATAGAAAATGAAATTATCAGTCGCTTATTATACTCCGATCAATTGTCAAAATTAAAATACCTAGAAAGTAAGATAAATAATATCCAAGACAACATTCTATCAGCTAAACATAACATTATACACCCAAGCATATTAACTAAAGAAGAAATAGAATTATATGAAATTGATTTTTATAAATTAAAGCTACTTAAAATAGGAGTTATGAAGTATAAAGACCAACAGTTAATAATCGCAATAAAAATTCCTAGAATTTATATGTCAACTGATCTTAAGTTGATTACACCATTACCCAATAAAGACTATAAGGAAATAAATGAAATAAATGAATACGTAATTCAAATAAAAGATAAAATATTAACTTATAAGGAAAACACGGAAATAAAGATTCTAAAAGAAAGTAAAAATTGTATTTTTCAAAATAAATGTAAGTTTAAGCAAAATAATGAAACAAAAATTGAATGTATTGATGACGAAACTATATTAGTGAAAAATGCTGTAAACGAAAAAATTTACCAGAATTGTGATGATCGCAATATATAAAATTGATAAAAATAATTTTATTTCATTTTGTAATTGCGAAATAAAACTATATGATGAAATTTTCTACAATAACAAAAAAGCAGTTAAAGAAAAATATTTTTATGACAACAATCCAATTAATCACACAAAAATAGAAAAATTATCTTTTGAAAATATTGTAACCAATAATGTTGAAATCTTGAAGGAAATTCAAGAATTAAAATTCCATACAAAAATAGCGAATGGTATTAATGTAACATTGAGTATAATAGTAATTAGTATAGTAATTATAATTGCTATTTTTTGGTTAAGAAGAAGAAATCAAATTAATGTAAATATTGAAAACAAAGAAAGCTTTACTTTAGAAAAAATTCAGGAGAATTTAAACTCTGGTGGTGGAGTTATGTCTGCACTCTGTGAAGTGCAACTTGATCCACCACAGTCCAAACAGTCGAAGATTTTAGCTTAATTTGCATTTTAAGTCACGTACTGCTAAAAGAGCTTCGATTGAAAACAAACAAAATATTATAAGCAAGCATTGAAGATAAATAAAGTCAGTCATAATTTGGACAAGAAACAGAAAAGAAGTGTTTTTATTCAAAAGTACGTATCTCGCGCGCGCGTCCGGTTTATAACTCAATTCAGAGTGAACTAAACGCTGCCAACATTCGAATACCTAAGCTCTAAATATGTATTCATTTATTTTGAAATTGCGTATATAGCGTGTGTGCTATTTTTATTTTAAATATTTTTTTTTTTTTAATAATTTTATTTTATACATTTTTTTTGAATAATTTTATTTTAAACAATATTTTTATCTGGATAATTTTATAAAACTGAAAATCAAAAATGAAAATTTTTGATATATAAAATTTTAATTTCAAGGAAAACTTAATTATATAAACATCATTAAAAGCAAAGTGAATTTGTGCCAAGTGTAATATCGTGTTTTTATATTGTGATGGTAGTATTGAGTCACCACATTATTCCCCCTCCCTTTTAAAAAAAATTTTTGTCGTGTTGGCTAATAGGTTAAAGTGTACTTTGTTATTTTTAATTTTGGTTGTATGTGTTTGCGCTGTTTCGGTGGCTAATAAGGCGGGTTTTATTCTGTCTATGCTGACTGTAATGTTAGTATTATTTTTGCGTATTCTGAAAAATGTTGGTGTCCTCTCAATAACTTCGAAGGGACCATCGTAAGGCTTTTGGAGATTTTTTCGAATTATGTCAATGCGAACGAAGACAAATTTACAAGTACAGAGTGCTCAAGGTATATATGCTTGGAAGTTAGAGTTATGATGTACAATGTTTGATTGTTTATTTTCTACGACCTCTTTAAGCTTGGACAAGGTGTCCGACGAATTAAAAATCTGACTATTGTGTACTATCAATTGTTGTGGTAACCTGAGTGTTTGACCAAAAACCATTTCAGCCGGTGAAGCCTTAATATCTTTTACTGTGGACCTGAGCCCTAGAAGAACTAGTGGTAGCTCCGTGTACCATATTGTTTGATTGTTACTCGCGATTAGAGAAGTCTTAGTTGGCGGTGAAAACGTTCCACAATTCCGTTAGCTTGTGGATGATAAGCAGAAGTGGTTTCTAAATGTTGTTGATGTGAATTGAGGTCCTCGATCGGAAGTAATTTCCAGAGGAACTCTAAAACGTGATACATATTTTTTTGAAGTGTGTCTACAATAGTACTAGCGTTGGTATCTTTAAGTGGATACGCTTCGGGCCAACGTGTGTTTCGGTCAACTAAGGTAAATAGATATCTGTAACCATTTGATATCGGTAATGAGCCTACTAGATCTACGTGAACATGCTCAAAACGTCCATGAGGAATGTCTATTTTTTTGGGATTGTTTTCGTGTGTCTGTGTATCTTTGATCGTTGGTATCTAGAGCATTCTTGTGACCATTTGTTAATTTGTATGTTCATTTTGGGCCAGAAATATCTCTGTGTTATTAGTCGTCGTGAAGCTCGTGTACCTGGGTGTGAAATGTTATGTAATTGTTCGAAGACTTGTTTCCGTAATGTTTGTGGGATGTATGGACGTGTTCCTGTACTTGTTTGTTCGCACCAAATTTTAATGTTAAGTAGTGGAATGTGTATTTGTTCAAAATTGTAAGTGTGTTTGTTTAGTATCTCCTGTAATTCCGAGTCTGTCGTTTGTTCTTTATGTAGAGTTCTGAGATTGATATCTGAGGTTGTGAAACCCTCTATCTCAGCCCGAGACAGTGCGTCTGCTACGACGTCGCTTGTAAATTGCGCGATGAATTCTAAGTGCCGTGTTTGTCTTGGGCTTCTTTCTGTCTTTGTGTGTAGTGCTGAAGTGAGTGGTTTATGATCTGTGTAGATTGTAAATGTTCGTCCTTCTAAATAGTGTTTAAAATGTTTGATTGTAAGATAAATTGCTAAAAATTCGCGATCAAACGTGCTGTATTTCGTTTCGGACGCTGATAATTTTTTAGAAAAGAAAGCTAATGGTTCTATTTTGTGATTGTGTTCTTGTTATAAGGCTGCGCCGATAGCAGTGTTAGATGCATCTACAACCATAGAAAGTTTTGCTTTGCTATTAAAATGATTAAGTAGCACTTCCTCAGAAAAATTTCTTTTATCATTGTAAATACTTCTGTTGTGTCATCTGTCCATGTTAAGTGTATCTCCTTTGTTTTGGATGCTGTTGTTACCATATCGTAAACGTGTGTGAGTGAGTGTGCTAATTTTGGTATGCATCTGTGGTAGTAATTTATCATCCCGATAAATTTCTGCATTTGTTTAACTGTTTCGGGCTTTGGGTAGTTAACTATGCATTGAATTCTATCAGGAGATGGTTGTATGCCTTTTTTTGGAAATATTATAACTCAGGAAATTTATATTGTCGACACCGAAAATGCATTTGTTTGGTTTTATGTTAAGTCCGTATTTGTCTAATCGTTCGAATACTAAATTTAGATGTTTGAAATGTTCTTCTTGTTTCGCTGGCCACTAGAATGTCGTCAAGGTAATAGAATATGAAATCTAATTCTCTTAGTACTTCATTAATAAATCGCTGGAATGTTTGAGCTGCGTTTCTTAAACCAAACGGCATTCTTAGAAATTTAAACATTCCAAAAGGTGTCGTAATCGCGGTTTTGTGAATGTCTTTAGTGGCCATGGGAATTTGGTGGTATGCTCTTATCAAGTCTAATTTCGGAAAATTTTTTTGTTAGGCAGGTCGATGGATAGCTCATGAATATGTGGTAGAGGGTAACGGTCTGGAACTGTAATTGCGTTAAGTCTTCTATAGTCGCCACAGGGTCTCCAGTCGTTTGCACCTTTTTTTTGAACAAGATGTAGTGGGAATGCTGACATGGAGTCTAATGGACGACAGATACCTGACTTGACTAAAAAAATCTAACTCTTGTCTTCCGATTTTGTATTTGTTTGAGTCCAAGCGTCGTTGTCTTGAAAATGGTAACTGTCCTTCTGTAGTGATGTGGTGTTCTGATGCGTGTTTAACTGGTTCATTGTAGTCAGGTTCTGCTATTAATGATGGATAGTTTTTGAGTATGTTTGTGTACTTGTTGTCTAGTGTAATTAATTTAGGTAGTGATGTTTTGGTGTATGCAGTGATTGCGTTAACAGATAGTTTTGTAAGTGTGGTAATTTCTTACCGAAAGTTGAAATTGTACTACCGTTCGCTGCAGTTAGAAACAAGTCGGAATTCTTTTTGTAGGTTTTGAATTTATTTACTGAAAGTACTGACACTTCCGCCCCACTGTCTATCAGGAATTTAATTTTGTTGTCGTTGTCGTGCAATGATGGAGTCACTTAGTTTGTTGAGTTGTGTTGTGTTTTGAACAAACGCGCATGGCTGTTCGCATCGTCTAGCTGCACTACCGTATCTAAAATGGTATCTACATACCCAGTTGGCCGGTCACTGTCGTGACACACATCTCGAAGGAGATCTACGCCTTGAAAAGCTTCTGAAATTTGAGCGTGAACGATTGTATCGTTCGCTTATTAATTCTTGAACCTCAAGTGAGAGTTTGTTGAAACTTTCTAATATCTTTGATGTGGTTTCAGCAAACATCTGCGTTACCATGTTTAGGTCGGAATTGGGGACAGATCTCACTGTTTGACGGGAATTATTGCTAAATGCCGAAACTTCAGATTTTTAGCTTCCCATAAGTTATGTGCGAGCGTTAACTGATCGTCTAGTTCCCTATGACCAGATCTGGTCAAAGCGATATTAAGGCTTTTGGGAAGTTTACGAAGCCATATTTTGTAAATTAAGTCGCTATCGACTGTTGAGCCTGCTAGCATGAGAAGTGACCTATAGAATTGAGATGGTTTTTCGTCTCCCATCTCTGTACCAGATAATATTTTGTCGAACCTCTTGGTTTCATTTAAAGAGTGTCGGTTGATCAAAATTTTCTTTAAACCTTCGTTCAAGTTTGTGGCAGGGGGTTTTTGAATGAAATCGATCACCGTGACAATTACCTCTTCCAGTAGAGCAGTGAATAGGTACTCGTATTTTGTCTTATTAGTCGAAATTGCCTTGGTTTGAAATTGAATTTCTGCGTGGGCGAACCATGCGTCGGGACACGTAGTCCAAAATTGTGGCAATTTGACTGATGTTGCGAGTATTTCGGGATGCACTGGTGCATTAAGTGGATTTAAATTTATTAAAGAATGGTGATGGTCACCTTCGCCGAAGTGAGAGGGGTGTGTCGGAGGGTTGGATGTGTGTGGTGGTGTGGGTGTGTTTATGCAGAAGACTCATTTCATACCTAATCAACTTTGTGCACCTATTTGTTTCGTATCTGTAAATTGGGTGCAGTGGAGTGCCTACGGAGTAAAACGATCGACCCTTCTGACCCGATCGTTTGCCAACCGTGTAAAAGCTAAAAGTATCGTATGCTTCGTGGTAATCTATTAAATCAGAACCAAACCTGACGAAAAATGTGTATAAAAATAATAAAAAGAAAAAGTTTACAAAATGTCAAAAAAAATTTTAAACAATTTATAGTTGTTGACCTTCTTGTTGCTCTGGTTATTGTTGATGTTGTTGTCGCTGCTACTTATGTTGTTGTTCATTTTGTTATCGCTGCTGCTAATGCTGCCGTTGTTTTGAACTTGTAGTTGTTTCGTCGGCATTCCGTTGGACAAATGATGTCGTGGTGGTTGTGAACTATGATAGTGTTGCCAGCACCAGTGCTACTTCTGGCACAATTTGTCGTAACTATGACCTGGTTGTTGCTGTTTTGGTATGTGGCAGAAATGGTGTTGGCGCTTCGTTACTGCTGTTGTATGGGTACGGATATTGTCGTCGTGTCTGGCTTGGTCGCTGATGTTGGGGTGTACCAATAGGACGCTTACGTGTTGGTGTAGCGATTGTTGGCCAATGTGTGGACGCCGGTTGCTGTGGTTGGTGTAGGCAGCTATTGAGCGTACAGCTATTGAACGTACACGTAGGTCGATGGCTGTGCGGTTAAAGGTGAATGATCTTCGTCAGTAATGGCAGCGGTGGAGGAGGTGACGCAGAAGTTACTACCAATGTTGCTACTGCTGCTCTTGTTGGTGATGTTGTTTTGGTTTCACAGCTCCTGGCAGGATCGCCAATATAGCATGTGTGGTATTTTTATTTTATTTAATACAATATTTTTTTTTTAATAATTTTATTTTATACAATATTTTTTTTTAATAATTTTATTTTATACAATATTTTTTTTTAATAATTTTATTTTATACAATATTTTTATCTGAATAATTTTATAAAACTAAAAATTAGAAATGAAAATGTTTGATATATAAAATTTTAATTTCAAGGAAAACTTAATTATATAATCATCATTAAAAGCAAAGTGAATTTGTGACAAGTGTAATATCGTGTTTCTATATTGTGGTGGTAGTATTGAGTCACCACACGCATGCGAACAAGTTATTACCCAATAAACATTGTGGCGAGGGGTGATTCGATAACGAATCGCTTGTGAATCGTTTTTTTTTTTAAAGTTTTCGAATAGTTTCATACCGACTTCATCAGAGGTTGGCTTGATGATTAAAGAAAGAACCGATTAAAATCATGACTCTCCTAAACTCCATTTAAGATGTTTTGAAACAAAAAAAAAAACAATTTTTTCCGACTTTTCAATACACAAATTTTTTAAAAAAAAAATAATTTTTTACTAACTTTCTATTCTTAATACGTCATTTAAGCGAATATTTGTTTTTAAATTTTATGTTTTTTTTTTAATTTTAAGTGAAAAAAGACTTAAATCTAATTTTCATAAATTTTTATATGAAAAAATTATGTGAAATATTTTTTCTTCTGTTATGTTATTTCGTGCTTATCTTTATATAAATAATTTCCACTTATAATTTGTTCAAGATTTTCATATGAATAAGTTCTCGTTAACAAATTGCTTTTTGTTCTTTTGGCGACTCGTTAACAAATTGCTTTTAATATTTTTATATTTTGCTTTTTGTAGTTTTTGGCGACTCTTTAACGAATTGCGTTTTCATAGTTTTGGCGACTCGTTAACGAATTGCTTTTTTCGGTTTTGACGAATGTATAACGAAGCCGAAAAAAGTTAGTCAAACAATGATAAAAAACTAGTTTCAAACTTTTGAAAAGTCAAATCTTTAAAAAAATACCTAAATAACAAAAAAAAACAACAAAAAAAAATTTTTTTTACCAAGTTGGGGGTGGTTTCTATTCTTGACGTGATAAGCTTGAAATTAGTTTTTATTTTTTTTTTTATATATTATTTCTTATTTTTTATATGATTTTAATGATTCGTTATCGAATTGCTTCTTTTAGTTTTGGAAACTCGTTAAAGAATTGCTTTTTTTAGTTTTGGCGACTCGTTAACGAATTGCTTATAATAGTTTTGGCGACTCGTTAACGAATTGGTTTTTTCGGTTTTGACGATTCATTAACGAAGGAGGAATTTCTCCCGCTCGCTATATTATAAATCAATCGCTACTAAT
Source organism: Coremacera marginata (assembly GCA_914767935.1). Classification (NCBI taxonomy): domain Eukaryota; kingdom Metazoa; phylum Arthropoda; class Insecta; order Diptera; family Sciomyzidae; genus Coremacera; species Coremacera marginata. Next base: position 100,992,652 of record OU612047.1, read on the forward strand.
AATTGCTAACGACTGAAATGTACGAGAAAACGATTCGTAAACGATAACATTAGTGAATCATTTTGTTTATTGGGTACCTACTAAAGAACGCGTTGAACGAAATTTGGTGGTTGCGTCAAACCGTTGCATTCAAAAAGTAGCCAAATTAAGAAAATCGCATTTTGACGAAAACATTGATGGACAAAAAAGGTCATATCTCCAAAAGTGATTCGAACTTCAAAAACGCTTTTAGGACCATATTCTCAAATATCCAAGCTATAAAAATATAAAAAAAAAATGTTTGCCAACCAGGAATACCCCTTAAGCTTATTTTAATTGAGGCCTATTTAAAGGTTTTAATTTAGTTTATTTTTATGATTTAGTTTGTCTTAGTTAAGTTTTAATTAAGTTTAATTTTATAATTAAGTTAGTCCTAATTAAATTTATAATTACGATTTTTTTTTAATTAAGTTATTCTTAATTAATTTATTATTTAGGTTTATTTTTATAATTAAGTTAGCCTTAATTAAATTTTTATTAAGTTTATTTTTTTAATTAAGTTAGTCTTAATTAAATCTTTATGAATTGACGATTTTTTTCCAATTCCATTCCTGAGGAATTGAAATGACCAATTACCAATTACAATTTCTGGAATGGAATTGAAGAATTTTTTCCAATTCAAGTCCTGAGGAATTGAAATGTTCAATTACCAATTGCAATTCCTGGAATGGAGTTGACGAATTTTTTCCAATTCCATTCGTGAGGAAATGAGATGATCTATTACCAATTCCTAATTCCAAGGAATTGGAATTGAAAAGTAATGAATACTTTTCGACCAAGCTCAGGCGTTTTTATTTGAAAGGTATCTTCTTCAGAACATGTAGCACCTTTATTTATGACTGGAAAATTTATTTTTTCTGAACTTTAAAAGTATCTTAAAGCGTTGTAAAACGTTTTGAATATATCTATAATGAAGAATAATGCCTTAAGGTGAGAGGGCCGGTCAAGTCATTATTTTTCAGGTCAAATTTTAGGCCCCAGTCCGTCACTGTTCTCCTCACAGTAGTAAATTGCAACTTTTGAAAGTAATATTCGCATATGAAAGTATGGTAAAGTTAAGAAACAAACAAAGAATTCCACCACTGGATCAGATCAAATCTCAGTGGAACAGTTTTAGTTCAACTTTATAACATTTTGGAAAGACTCCGATGAAGTGTCGAGTGTCAGCAGTAGGACGAAAGCTCGTTCAAGATTACTTCAGCTTTGCCAATATTGTTCGCTTTGAAAAAAATGCTTTAAGCTTTGTGACCTGGTTTTCTCAAAGGCTGAGGTAGAACTCAGTCGCCCCAGGATCCTGTGAAAGATCCACTAACTTTTACAAATTATTTTGAATAAAACGCAGGTTGTCCAATAATTCAAATACTCCTTTTATTAAACAATTTATTATTAACTTAGTATCCTAATTAAGCAGTTTCTGATAGTGGTTAGCGTGGATATTGGTGTGTTACGGTTGTAGTCTTTCGGGCTTAGTAACCAGAGAACTGCAATGAGTCTATGATTTGAACGAATGACTAAAAATCATCCTTCAAAAACCGAATGCGAGTGGGTGCGGTTGCGTACAACAACCACCACTTCCACGCGAAGCATGCTCATAACAACGATGAATGACGAGTGCCGCCGCTTTCACTAAATGTATGAAAATAAATCTTAAAATATTATTAAAAAAAAATTTAAATGCATATACTAAATAAAAAAAAAGTTTAAATATTATTGATAGAAATAAGTGAAAAATTGTGAAAATATTATTGAAAAAAAAAATATATTAAAAGTTTTTGGAAAAATTTTTTAAGAATTATTAAAATATCATTTAAAAATCATTTTAAATATTATTAAAAAACTAATAATTGAAAAATTCCTTCAAACGTTATTAAAATATAAATACATACATAAAAGATTATTGATTTACATATTAATATATTTTCAACAAAAAGAACTTGGTTTAAAAGGCAGGTTTAATTAACATTTATATGACATTTATAATTAGCATTCTATTAAAATAGATGGAAGTAATATACACTATTACAGCTTATAAAAGCGGCAATTCTGTTTCTTTTGGATTGCCTCCTTCTTTATGGCATCCCTTAACATAAAGGTTCTCAGCAATTCATCATTGCAAGTGTGAAAGTGAGTTAAAAAATTGATTAAAAACAATACAATAACAACAAAGAACAAATAATAGACAACATACAAGTATAAACTAATGTTGCTACAATTTAATTCTTTGAACTAGCGATCCCCAACTTAGAAGCTGGATATTTATCTTAATCAACACGTAAAACACAAAACAAAAGTAAAACAAGGAAAGGGCACGCCAATACTGAAGTGCACGCAAATCGTTCAATGACTCTAGAGTCATTGAGGTTGCTTAGAATCATATGCTTAGAATTCAGCAGTCTTGCGATGAGTGAAAGCAGCGGCACTTGTCGCTCATCGCTGTTAGGAGAATGCTTCGCGTGGAAGTGGTTGTTGTTGTGCGCTACCGCATGCACTCGCACTCAGTTTTTGACAAGTGATTTAGAATCGTAAAAAAAAACGATTCGCTGCAGGTCTCTGGTTGTTGTTATTTTGTGTATGTTATGTTGTTGGTAGTTTCGACTGGTTGTCTTCACTTCACTTCACTTAGATGGTGCATACAACCGCAAGTCGGTTTCCGCCTGTTGTAAGAAATTGCGCCAGCCATTTCTGTTTTGCGCTTGCTGGCGCCAGTTGGAAGCTCCAAGTTTCGTCAGGTTGTCCTTCCGTTGTCCGCCGCTGGGTACCGAATCGAATATTTTCTTCGCTGGAACGTCGTCTTCCATCCGCTCAACATGACCTAGCCAGCGGATCTGCTCGATTTTTATGCGCTTTACTATGTCGATGTCGGCGTATAGCTCATACAGCTCATAGTTCCATCGTATTCGGTACTCGCCATTGACGCAGATTGGTCCGTAGATTTTACGAAGAATCTTTCGTCCTGGTTTGTGCTGCATATAACAGGACGGGCATGATTAGTGGCTTATAGAGCGTAACTTTTGTTCGTCGAGAGAGAGCTATGCTTCTCAATTGCCTACTGAGCCCAAAGTAACACCTGTTGGCAAGAGTTATCCTTCGTTTTATCTCTCTACTGATATCGTTGGTGGACTTAATGCTGGAACCGAGGTAGACGAAGTCCTTCACAACCTCGAAGGAGGTGTTGTCAACAGTGACGTAAGTGCCAATACGCTGGGACTTTTTGTTTGTTGACATCAGATATTTCGTCTTATCTGCGCTTACAGCAAGACCCATGCGACTCGACTCTTTTTCTAATTTGGAGAATGCTGCACTGACTTCGCGTGTGTTATGGCCAATGATATCAATATCATCGGCATACGCTAGCAGCATAACACTCTTATAGAATATATTATTTCTTTTATAACTTTTCACTGAAATGGTTTTTTTACGTAGTGGGCTTCAAACCCGACACTGGGGTATTGGACCCCCAAAACGGAGATCAATTAATAAACTACTTATCCGATTTGAAAAATTCTTTCACTATAAGAATGATACGTTATCCCTGAGTGACATATGATACAAATTTTTTGGAAAAGTGAGCGGTGCCACTCCCCCTTATTAAAAATCGCTCTGCAGGCCATAATAATAGACCGATTGTCATGAAACATTCCCAATGTGGTACTGTTGACCGTGTAATAGTACTTGGCTATACTTGGTTGTGACTGGATAAAGGGGCGTGGCACCGCCCATATAACCTAAAAATTAGAACGGTTATATCTCATGATTTGGTATATATGTTGATCGTACTGTATGAATTACAGCCAAGGTGGAATAGGGCGGTGCCACGCCCCCTTTGTTACAAACAAATTTACCTAATGAAAACAACAAAAAAATTTAAATAAAACTTTGAAATTTTAATTCTTCATTTATATTTATAAACAATTTCATCAAAAGTAAATGGTTGTATCATTTGAAAAAAATAGACATTGTTATATATATTTTTAAAACCCATATAAAATATTATGACCTGATTTTCCATTCAAGTGTTATTTAGTTTAGTCACTGTAATCGGAGCTACAATCCTCTAGTTCCTCAACATGTGCATCTCCAGTTTTATCATCACTATTATCAGATCGAACAGCACTTACTGAAATAGTTGGAGGAATAAGCAATTCTACTAATGATTTTGGTAGGGCTTGAAATTTTTTTTTTGGTAACTTAATTTTGCTGCTAATGATCGGATCGAAGCTCAGTAGCAACCTGTTTAAAATGTCTTCATTTGATTTCTCACGGTTACATTTACGTGAAAAGTGCTCCCTATAACATTTGAAGTCCTTGTTTCTAGCTTCTTGGGCTTCCTTTGAAAGTTGTCCGATTGGAAGAAGTGCGTGCGATACAATTTCAGGGCCATGAATTAAATATTTGTGTAAAGTGGTAGGCATTTTATACCATGGATACATTTTAACAAAATGTCTGGCAGTGTTGTGACAAAAATGTTTGAATTTTTCAGAATGTATTTCATGACCCGAAGAAACAGTTATTAGTATCACGTGCATTTTCTTGATTAGTTCTAAATCGATTTTAGTAATATCTGCAGAAACTTCATCGTTTTCAAAAAATCTTCTGGCTGTATTACCATCGTTAGAATTTCCGAAGCCAGGCTTTGGTTGGTCAATAATCAATCCGGTTTTGACTCTAAATTCATTTTGAATGCGTGCTTTAGTAGAATCTATAATTTTTTTATCATCAGCCTATGCAGCTTTCCACTTTTTTATAGGCAATTTGTAAGAGAGGTGTATGATACATTCGAAAAATCTAATCCATCCATGTAATATAGACAAACCAAATTCTAAGGTTTCTGTCTTAACAGGTTTTGCTATCATTTCGTCAATAGAGTTAAACTCTTTAGAAGTGGAATTGCAAATATAACACCTTTGGGATGATGTCGTTTCTGTGATTGCATTGCAAACTTTTCCGTCAATCATTACTAAAATTAGTTTATGGCTTACTTTTACGAGCCTTTCTCCTACTGGCACAACAGACATTTCCAGATCGTTTGCTTCCTCATCAACTCGTTCTTTTTCTCTTACCAATATACTTGCAGTCTCTTTGGTGAATTCAATTTTTAATGGCCTGCAAAATCGGGTTGATGACGGCCTAGGGTTTTGCCAAACAATTTTATCATTACATACTAATCTGAGTGAAACTATGGACGTTATTAAAACAGAAGAGTCGCTAGCGCCTGGGCCATGAAAAGCTTGCTTATATGAGCTATGCCCAGAGCTTCCATCGAACCCCCACTTAGTAATTAAAGTTAAATTTGATATTTCTTCATTATCCACGGTGTCAACAAAATTTTTTTGAAGCAGCACAAGGCGTTCAATCGTATGGTCCAGAAGGCCCTGCAATGATACCTTAGCTGACGATTCGGAAATTTGCATAGTTTCAACCTTAGGATAACATTTCTTTTTTGCTCTTTGAACCATCGTGTACGCAGGGAATTTATCAGGAGCAGCTTTTCGTATAACATTATATTGTTCACGTGAAAGCTTTGCTTCAACCAAAACCACAAGCGCTTCTTCAGCAGTCAACTGTTTTTCTTTTACACAAGTTACATTTTTTCTAAATTTAGCTGCTCTGGAAGGTGATGCAGTTATTTCCTTGACAATTTTTGCTGCTTCTGTTTGACCACTTGCTCGCAGACTTATTTGGGTAGCATAATTCAAAACAGGCAAGGGAACATTTTGTCTTAAATTCTTACATTTTTTAATTTTTGTTTTTTCTGAACACTCCTCGAAATCAATTTCTTTGCGACCTCTTTTAGTTGTTGTAGTCACAAAGGCTATTGAAGAATCTAACCAATTTTGATTTTTTCTCAAAAATCGCTCCTCATGTCTACTTGATTTTGCCCATCGATCCTTAAAATCGCAGACAAAACGAGAAAAATTCAAATTGAAGTCTTGCATATCCTCTGGATTAATTTGCCTTATCAATTCTTGCTTTAATATATTCAGCTTCTACATTAATAGCGAAGCCTCAGCATTCTTAATAATACTGTAAAGACTACGCCGAGAAATGAATCTTTTTGAGTTTATTCATAAAATATAAAGACTGTATTCAGAAACTTCGCGTGATATTTCTTGTATCAATTACCAAAATAACGAGGACGAACAACACGTTCTATATATTAACACTTAACAACAATATAACAGCACGTCATTGCCGTTGTTATTGTTGTAACCCGAAATATACCACCACGCCCACTCACATCGAATTGTATTCATATTAAATAGATATAATAGTTAATGTAAAGTAACACTACACACTTATTTTACACATATTATCTGTTACTCAAATTAAGTTACACAAAAGTGTCTAAAAACACGAGCGCGAAGACAAAATAAACTTACCCTACACTTGAAATAATCCAAACAACACAATGAACAGAACACACATATTACTTTATTAGAGTGCATACTAATATTGCAATATACAAACATAAATAACAATATCAACAATATATGATGATGATAACGAAAACAAAACAAAAACTACAGCCACGGTTCTTCTATAACTTTGGACGACATCAGTATTTTTTTACAAAGTTTGTTAAAAATAAAGTTGGCGCAATAAAGCCACAAGATGTTTTTGTTTATTATATTAGTACAGTTCCTAAGCTTTAAAAATATATAAATTTCAGAACACGAAGTTGACCGGTAACACTTTAAAACACTACATACTTCTCAAGAATGGCTAAAATTTAGACCTTTTTTCCATAAATGATTAAAATTAGTTCTAACAGGTAAATGTCGACCGGCAACTGCTTTTTTGTTCGAAATTACCTGAACTTGAAGGATCCATAATAATATTAGGCTTTATTTATGGAAAAAATAGAAAAACTGGCACTTGAAAATACAAAAAATTCACTTTTTTAAAAGACGCGAAAAATCGAAAAAAATACGAACTTTGAGACAAAGCAAAAATTGAATTAAGCAACATATCGGTGATTCCATGTCAAATCGACCACGTTTCTGACATCACTATTTTTGAAAATTTTGAAACTCACTGCTTGGATAGTTCTCCTAAAATGTATTATATCTGCGTACTTTGTTTTTGGGTTTTAATTTTTTTTTTAAGATATACACTGTGAAAAAAATGAAAATATGTTAAAAAATACGAACTGTGCATGTATTCAAACCGCTGTATCTTTGAAACCGTTAGTCGCACAGAAAAAAAATTAGGATATATTTAAAAGACCTTGACAAGGTCTTTATGGTGGTGCAGTTTTTTTGTAGCAGTTTTATGAAATTTTTTTTTTTTTTTTAATCTGAAATTTTTTAATCTAATTTTTTAATCTCATTTTTCAAGGTCATCGCAACAAATTTTTTACCTTTTTTATACAGTGTCTTTTTAGAGCATCAACTCTCACGGCTTAGTCAAAATTTTAGGTTGGAATTTCAACGATTACTATTTTTAACGTTTTTTTTTTTAAATGTCTTTAAAATATTTCTTATTCTAATATCGAAAGTTTTCCATTTTTTTATGTCAATACCAATGAAAATCCAAAAAGATATCTTTTAACACTTAAATAAAGTCAATAGTTTACAAAACCAAACATTTTTTATTTTTTTTTTAAATTTTTATAAACCTGTACAATATTTGACGTAGGTGCTGTGGATGTTACTCGCATTTCAATTCTTCCTTTTCCTTTAGGAATAAATGAGTGGTGGGTCAAAGTTCCATGTATTATTTTTGCTTTATTAAAGCGTTTTTGGAGAACTTGAGCTTCTTCGCGGTACTGTTCTGAAGAAAAAAATTCAGTGTCAATATTTTTTATGTTCTTTGAAACCCAATTAAAAAATCTTTTTGGGGTATTTATAGGCTCGTTGACATTTTGCAGACTAGCCCTCGCGGTCTAGTCGCAAGTCTTTTAATTGTGCCACCCAAGCCGTCACATGGCCCTTTGCCATGTGATGTAGCAAAAAAGTGCCACTCAGCAGAGATATTAAAATCAATTTTGTGCTTACACAAATTTATAAAGTTTTTTTTTGTTTTTATATTGAGCTCCTGCTCCATCCGAGAAGTAAAATAATTTAGTTAGTATCCCCAATTTTTTTTTAAGAAAATTAACTAAGCCACGCTGAAACAAATGCACTGCTATGGTGTCGTGCTTCAAGCAATCAGAAATAGCAACGTAACTTAAAAATTTTACTTGTTCATTCTCCTTGAAGTAAATAGAAAATGGATGTAGAGTCACTTGGTCGTTGTTCCAGTGTATACCTTGTACTGAGTCCTGTAGAACAAACGCGTAGTTTTCTGAAAAGTCGCATATAACTACACACTCTCCAATTTGCAAGTCCTCTTTTTTTTTATTCAAAAAATTGCTTTGCTCTTTTGCTATGAAAGAGTGTGTTACCAAGCGCTTTAATTTTTCCAAAAATTTCTCCAAATATTCTTCTGTACTAGATTGTAATGTTTCTAGTGATGTACGATCAACAGCTAACCATTGCTTATAACTTACGTTTTCAATCATATTATTTTCAAAAATTTCTTTTAATTGATCGATCAGATTTTGTAAACCGGGACAATTATTGCATGATTGAAGAAAGAAATTTAAATTTGGTGGGTTGCAAATAATGTAATTAATAAAATCTTTATAAGTTTTAAGCTTTAACGAGTCGTTTGTAAGTTTTGGTAGTTGTGCACCATCAACCATTAATTTGACATTTTGATGAATGCAGCAAACACAAACCCAATGGGTTCCGCTAGCACCAGCAAGAATGCAGTTTTTAGGCCTCAAATCAGCAAACTTTGAAAACTGAACTTTTAGGTCTGGGTGTTTTGTTTTAAAAATAGAATGGGCTTCTTTTAAATTGCAAAGAACTAATCTTTTTTGTTTTATGGTCTTTGCTTCGCCAGTTCTTATTGTGATACATTTTTCCGGGCATTTCGCTACTTATTTCTGGCGATTCGTAAAAGTCAAGAACACATCGCAAAACCTAAAAGTTAAAAAAAATTTCCCAATAAGAATGTTTTCAGACACTTGTGTTACCGATACGACTGTGGTAACTGTGGTCTCCGGGTGAAAACCCTGTAAGTGAAAAGCCTATGCCTAGCGCACTAAAATACTAAATATAAAAATAAAACTCGTCCATTTTAAATACCTTTTCATCCAGAATTTTGCCAGCCTTAAGATTTGGAGAGGATAAAATTCCATTTTGCTTAAACAATTTTTTTGAAATTTTTATCATATAATCGGTAGTATCAAAGTGTTTGTGAAATTATTGAAAAGACCAGTCCGCAAAAATAGTTAACATTTTTATCCGTTGTTGTTTATCCGTAGTATTTTTGAATTTTGATTTTAATTTTGAAACAATAGAGATAGTTTGTTTTCTTTGTCTTGTTCACTTCTTATATTTGTCGCTTTGAAAATCTTCTTGTTTCTACTACTTTTTTTTTCGTTTTTCAGTGGCATATTTTGTTTGCATTAATTTCCTTGTGCTTATTGGTGACTGCCCAAGTAGCGCCAAACTTTGGTTAAAATCTTTAAGAGCAGAGTTGATTGGTAATTTAAATTCGTTCTTTTCATTTTCCGACTCGCTATCATATTGAATTTGTGGAATGTTGTTGCCTTCATCCAAGGTTGTATATTTTTCATCACTTGCTGCCATTAGTCGGCAAGAGTTGGAAATTTTTAAGGAATTAGATAACGGCTCCACAATATTATATTTCTGCGCAAAACTTGCTGTAACTGTACGTAACATTTTTAATGGTGACGTTTCTTTGTGGTTTTGTATACGAAAAGGATTGCAACACTTATGATGAGGCGCCATTATCTCATTTATTTAAAAAAAAAACACGTATTTCACACTTCAAGAGCAACGTTCTCAACTATAAAAAGCAAATTTGTTTTTAACTTTCATAAAATATTGTTCGACTTCAGTTTTTGGGACACGACACTTGTGGCAATTGAAATTCGTTTAAATGTATTGAGATGAAGTTCGCTTAGTCGAAGGAAATTCTTGAACAATTGAATATTTGAATTCGCGAAAATTCATGGCCTACTCAGAAGTGTAAAAATTTGAATTTTTAGATGTAAATTCTTACGTGTGGTTAGTAGCATAAGGTGAAATTTCTATGCTTTGAAATGCTATAACTTCTAAATAATTAGAGGGAATTTTTTTTATCACTATTACGTTTTTATGAGCAATGATTCTTGCAGTTAATCACGATGACTGGTGTTTACAATTACAGTATGACCTCTCTCATCGGAAAAATACATATTAAAAAGAAAATATTGAATTTTCGTTATAAAAACAGAAAATTTGTTGTAGTCATTTTTTCAAAAAATCTTTAAAAATAAAAATCGTTGAAATTCCATCCTAAAATTTTGAACTAGCCCTTGGAATTGATTCCTTAAAAAGACACTATATAAAAAAGGTAAAAAATTTGTTGCGATGACCTTGAAAAATAAGTTTAAAAAATTTAAGATTAAAAAAAAAAAAATTTTTTCATAAAAGCACTGCAAAAAAAATGTACCACCAAAAAGACACAGTCAAGGTCTTTAAAATATACCTTAGTTCTTTTTCTATACGACTTACGGTTTCGAAGTTAGAGCTGAATGAAAACATGCACAAATTGTATTTTTGAAGATATTTTGATATTTTTCACAGTGTATAATTTCAAAAAAAAAGTTTTTGGCAAAAACAAAAAACACAGTTTAAGTTATTTTTACGAGCACTACCTACATTCAAAGTTTGAAAAAAATCGGAAACACAAAGGTCAGGTTTTGCTCAAAAAAAGTCGAATTGACATGGAATCACCGATATGTTATCGATTCTTTTGCCTAGTGATGGAGAATTTTGTCTACAATAATCGGGTATAAAACATTAATCGGATATCCCAATTTTCATTTTTCAATTAATCTCCGCTTTGATGAACAAATACCCCAATGTGCGACGCACAACCTATTAAAGACTAGGAGGCCCGCCGCTCAAATTAGCCGTCAAACTGACGGATGCCAGTTTGCCGTTACCCAGGGAACACCACGTGGATGTTTGAGTCAACTTGGGACGATTTCGACATGGATAATGCTGGCCTCGCCAGGTTGAGGCAGTTAGACACGTTGCCATGTGAAGGTTCGCCCCCTGTTCACTGGTTGTCTTAGTCAATGTAATTGCTGTTATTTTATGAATGTTATGTTGTTTGCTGGAGTTCTATCTGTGGCTGCTTGTATAGCTTTAGTGATCAATATATTATCAATACCTATATAATACAATAATATTCTAATATCATATTATTAATAATAAATAATAATATAAATTGACTTAATATTTTTCACATAGATATAATTTAAATGATTTATATGAATATTCTTTTATTATAATTATTTTTAAATATTTTGTAACGCCATGTTACAATTTGGCAGCATCCTAAGGTCAGAAATAGAGCCAGGAAAAGAACTGGTTTCAATTTTTGTTTTTGCATTGTGAATAAAATAGAGCCACGCTCTAGATTAACGACCACGGGAATGCAGGTAATGATAAATAAAAATAAGTTTTTATAAACAGTTTTTTCTTTTGTATTAAAAAATCATTTAAAATATAAAAAAATGCGACCAATTGTTTGCTTTCTACAGAAAAAACCGTAAATACAGGATTATTGTGATTAATATTAACAAAATAAACCAAAACTATATTTTTAAATTCAGTTAACGCCTACTTTCAGAGAGTTTATCTAAAATAAAATCCACTGATGGCGTCATATCTCAGTACTGATTTACCATTGTGAGGCCGCTTAATCTATCGTGCAACATTGTGATTCTTAAATAAGCATTGGTAAATTAAATATATTAGAATATTACTTACTTACTTACTTAGGTGGCCGTAACAACCCGTGTTCGGGTTTCGACCGACCTCATCAGCTCTCGCCAGGCGCCTCTGCTTTGCGCTCGCCTTCTCCAATCGGATACACCAAGTGCGGTTAGGGCTTCCTCAGCCTGGCCCATCCATCGGATGCATGGTCTCCCTCGTCGTCGTTGACCAGCGACCCTCGCTTCGAGCACCTTTTTCGCTGAAGCTTCGTCGTCCATACGATGGACATGACCCAGCCAGCGTAGTCGCTGCACAGTTATACGCCGAACTAGAGCTCATTTAGCTCGTGGTTCATTCGGATGCGATAGTCATCGCCGACTCGAACAGGACCGAAGATTTTGCGTAGAACTTTTCTCTCGAACACCCCCAGAGCGGCTGCGTCAGTTTGCGAAACTACCCATGCCTCAGCGCCATAAAGCAGCACAGGTAGAACGAGTATCTTGTAGAGTGTTAGTTTTGTCGATCGAGAGAGGGCTCTGGAACTTAGTTGCTTACTAAGCCAGTGGTAGCACCTATTAGCAATTATTATTCTTCGCTTTATCTCTAGGCTGATTTCGTTGTTGGAATTAAGGGCGGTGCCAAGGTATACAAACTCCTTGACTACTTCAAAGTTATACCTGCCGGATGAAACGTGGGAGTCTAAACGCCGCGCTCCCTTGTTTGTAGACAGCATATACTTTGTTTTACCCTCATTTATCGTCAAACCTACTTTGGCTGATTCCTTTTCGATAGCGGCGAAAGCAGCGGTAACATCTCTCTTGGTTCTGCCAACAATATCAATATAATCAGCGTACGCAAGGAGCTGGACACCTTTATAGAAAATGGTGCCATTACGATGCACACCGGCCTTTCGTACGATCCCCTCCATGATGATGTTAAAGAGATCGCAAGACAGTAAATTGCCTTGCCTGAAACCGCTTTCGGTATTGAAGGTTTCGGAGAGGTCATTTCCTACCTTGACGGAGCTTCGTGTGTTGCTCAAAGTCATTCTGCAAAGTCTAATCAACTTTGCAGGTATACCGAACTCAGACATTGTTGCCTATAGGCAACCCCTTCTCGGGCTATTGAACGCAGCTTTAAAATCGACAAAGAGATGGTGTGTGTCAATTTGATTTTCGTGGGTTTTCTACAGGATTTGTCGTAGCGTGAAAATCTGTTCTATGGTGGACTTTCCAGATCGAAAGCCACACTGATAAGGTCCAATCAGTGTTTTTGTAATCGGCTTTAATCTTTCACACAATACGCTTGAGAGAACCTTATATGCGATGGAAATAAGACTGATACCTCTATTACTGGAGTAGATTGTAGGGTCTCCTTTCTTAAGTATAGGGCACAGTACGCTGAGGTTCCAATCGTCGGGCATGCTTTCTGCTAGCCATATTTTGCTGATGCATGCTCCTTATCAATTCATCACCGCCGGTTTTAAACAATTCAGCTGACAGGCCGTCAGCACCCGCTGCTTTATTGTTTTTGAGTCGTTGGATAGCAACTCGAACCTCTTCATGGCTAGGTGGTGATACGTCTACTCCTTCATCGTCGATTGGTGACACTGAACTGCGCTCTCCATGGGCGGCATTGGTGGAATCGTCGCCAGTAAGTAAATTGGTGAAGTGCCGTCTCCACAATCTCAGCACACACTGTGTATCCGTATTCAGATCTCCATTTTCGTCTCTACAAGTGGATGCTCCGGGCTTGAAACCTTGGGTTAGACTGGAATCGTCAGTAGTAAGTAAATTGGAGAAGTGCTGTCTCCACAATCTCAGCACACACTGTGTATCCGTATTCAGATCTCCATTTTCGTCTCTACAAGTGGATGCTCCGGGCTTGAAACCTTGGGTTAGACGCTTAACCTGTTGATAGATTTTTCGTGCATCCTTCTTGCCCTGGTATACCTCTAGTTCCTCACGCTCAAGCTTTTCCTGCTCTCTTTTCTTGCATCTGAAAAGGGTCCTCTCTTCCTTCCTCTTTTCGCGGTAGTTTTCTCGCACGGCTCGCGTTGCAACTGACTGCAGCGGTTTTTACTGCTATCGAGATGCGGCAGTCCTAATCGTACCATTTGTTCCGAGGTTGCGGGCGCCGGAAACCAATGATTTCTTCACCGGCAGCGCGCATGGAGTGGGATATATGCGCCCAAAGTCCGCCGGCGTCGTCGAGTCCAGATGTTGGTTGGTTGAGCTTAACCGAGAGTTGAGCGGAGTAGGCCTCGGCAGTTCGTTGTAATTGCAGCTTAGCGACCTCTAGCATTCGTTACATTTCTGTGCGTATGTTCTTCGCATTGCATAATCGCATGCAGATCTTGGCTGCAACAAGATAATGGTCGGAGTCAATGTTGACCCCCCGAAATGTACGCACATCTAGAACACTAAAGGCATGCCTTCCGTCGATTACAACATGATCAATTTGGTTTCGCGTTTTTTGATCCGGGGACAGCCAGGTGGCCTTGTGGATGTCGAGGTGCTTAAATCTGGTGCTACTAACTTCCATGTTTCGTGCCGCGGCGAAGTCGATCAGTCTTAGACCGTTGTTCGTGGAGGTCTCATGAAGACTGAACTGACGACAGTGGAGCCAAAGATGCCTTCCCTTCCGACTTTCGCATTAAAATCGCCGAGGACTATTTTCACGTCATGGACCGGAAGGTGGTCGTATACGTCCTCAAGACTAGCGTAGAAAGCGTCCTTGACGGCTTCGTCCTTTTCCTCCGTCGGGGCATGCGCGCAAATAAGGCTGATGAAGAAAAATGTTGCCTTGATGCGGATCGTGGCCAATCTTTCATTCACAGGTGTGAACCGGGAAACAAGGTGGCGTAGTTTTCGGCTAACGACGAATTCACATCCGAATTCGCGCCTCTCCGCATGGCAGCTGTAGTAGATATCGCAATGTGCTTGTTTAGAGCAATCTTGCCCTTTCCATCGCATTTCCTGGATGGCGGTGATGTCAGATTTTATTGTTTTGAGGGTTTCCGCCAGTTGGATAATGGCACCTTCCCTATAAAGGGTCCGGACATTCCAGGTGCATATCCGTAAAATATTGTCCGTTTTTCGTTTGCGGTGGTCGTCAACGTAATTGGGGTTCTTATCCGAGGCTGATTTAGTTTTCATTGGGCAGTAGTAATGTGGCGGGACCCAAACCCTGCGCACATTCCATGTTTAAGATCTATGGAGCGACCCGCCGCTCAAATTAGCCGTCAAACTGAAGGATGCCAGTTTGCCGTTGCCCAGGGAACACCACGTGGAGGTTTGAGTCGACTTGGGACGATTTCGACATGGATAATGCTGGCCTCGCCAGGTTGTGGCGGTCAGACACGTTGCCATGTGAAGGTTCGCCCCCTGTTAGAAAATTAGTTAGTTTTATTACTAACTTTATACCAAACATTTAGTTGTCAAAAAATGTTGTCATTAGAGTCAAATCAATATTTATTTTGTTGGCTTTATGCTTAGAGTATAATAAATAAATTCTATACAACTTTATATTGTGAAGTAACAAACTGAATGTGTGGTAATTTAATAATATAGTATTACTACCTCAATCACAGCTCTATCTAGGGAACTAAACACCCTTTCACCGTAGTTGGTCATTCAATGGGTGGCGCCATTACAATGTTGTTCTCCACTTTTTTTTTAATTAAATTTATGCACTTTTTTATTTATGCACTTTTTAATTAAATACTGGTATATTGTCAAAAGTTAAAAAAAAAACACATATTTCACAAACTTCGTTTTGCTAATGGGTTTTGCTTAAAATTAACTATCACCTGTTTTTAACAGATCTAGGAAAATTTTAGGTGAGAGATACGCTACCAAATATAATGATAAAATATTCTACCGCCTTGCTTCTCACACCATGCTCAAATCGAAGAATTGTCAGCAATACCCCAAGTGGTCAGAATTAAAACTAAAAAAATGTAAACACATGTATTCTGAATGAATAAAACATGGATACTTTAAAAGATTACGGTTTAACGACAATAGATTTGAAATTTATATTTAGGGTTTTCATTCTATTTATAAAAACTTGGGACTACTTTTCGTGAGTCACTTTGATTGTGTCCTATTTCTCTTTTTGCTACGATAATTTTGGGTTTATATAATTTGGGTTTAAGCCCAAAAGCTCCCCTTTGGTTGCGCTACTGCGTGGAAGTAACGTGCGGAAATTATGTCGGAAAAGCCAAAAAACTGAATATCATTTTATAATCTACAACACAGTTGATTTGATTTACTGATTACTTATTTAATAAATGTACTATGCATATTAGAGTTGTTATTTTGTTTCTTTTTATATTTGACACTTGCATAGCTTCCTGAAACAGAAAGTTTTTTTAATTGAATTAATTTTTCTGCTCGGCCGTCACCTCTCTGCAGAAATTGGCAAACCTCAGAGAGTAAAAACCGCCATGAAAAGCTTCTTGAGAACATACGCCGTCCGGAGTCGGCATAAAACTTGTAGGTCCAGTTCTCGATCATTTGTGTTCAATCATTTCACAACACGTACAACACAATTGATCATAAGAAGCTCGGTGGTCAAAGTACTTTCAAGGGCTAAAATTTTCTAAAGACTGGGAAGCACTTCGTTTTGCATTTTTCTTTAAAATGAGTTACCAAACATAAAAATCTGACTTAAATTAACAGAGTTATGATTTTTTACCTCTAGAAAAAAATCTTAGTTTTTAGAAAATTTGAGCTTAAAAAATGTAATTGGGATTTTTTTGTAAAAACAGAACTATTTTCCTATATAAATCAAATTTTCGATAAAGAGGTCGCTACAGGCAGAGGTCTTGCTCGAACGTTCGTTCGAATAAAAAAATAAAAATTTTTTGTTCGTTCGTTCAATCGTAGAGAAATAAAATAAATATTTTGTTCGTTCGTGTAAAATATATGTGCGTTCGTAGAAAATAAATGTTCCTTCGTTCGTTCGTAGAAAATAGATGTTCGTTAGTAGAAAATGCAAGTTGGTTCGTTCGTTCGTAGAAAATAGATGTTCCAGAAGTAGAATCACAAATAACTAGGTCTGTGCGAGTTGCTTCGAGTTCGAGTCGAGTGGATAGTGCAAATACTCGAATCGATTTTTCTTTTATGCGACTTTTACTTTATGTGTACAACTAGTAAAAAAAGTTAGGTGAATCAAAAAATATACCCTCGATTAGGTGACCGAAATTCAATGTATTTATTTGTTTTTGTATTTATCAAAAATTTAACACGAATACCAAATTTACCATGAAAATAAAGTACAAGGCACAATACAATTACACGACATCGTAAATAATAGACTCTACTATTTAGCTATCAGAAACACAAATTTTCCCGAACTTGAAAACACAATTCAAAAAGTTTTTACGTAATTCTAATATGGTTTAATAAGGAAGCTATAGAGAGCAGATTACTGAAAGAATATTCTGCGTAATAAATACCTTGTCTTTCTCTAATTCTTTATCGAGATTTTCAGTTTCATCTTGTTCATTTGACTTCTCCATTTCTCCCTCTTTTCCTTCTTTTGTTTCAGGCCTAATGTTAAAGTAAAAAAAAGGTTGCATGTGTTTACTATTATTTTAAAACTGAAATACTTACTCTTGCTTTGGAAGATGAGCATTTAAATCCAATTTTGAACAAATATCCTCCCAGTCTGGAAAACACTTTTCTTTCATTCGAGAAACATGTCCTACTAAGTTTGGGCATTTTTCTGTCATAAAATCGCGCAGAGAGTAGGTTACATCTTTTGATAAGAAATGTAGCTGTGATAATACAGCAAAAGCAACTATATCAAGAGTTGATGGCTCATCTCCGAAAAAGAATGGCTTGCAATCCAACATTTCACTTAGTACTTTAAGGTCATTTTTTCCGAACTCCTCAATTTCTTCTGCAGTATGTACTCCAATTCCATGAGCTTTCAATTTTTTTGTACCCTGGAACCACTAAATTTAAAAAGTTGCCATAAAAGTAGCAATTATATAATACAAATATAGCAAAAATGTAAGTTGAACAATGTGCTGTATTTGCATTTGTATTTTTCAATAACTTAAAACACAAATATATCATATTCCTACACTCATATCTTAGCAAACTTATTGTTACTAGCTGGTATACGCCGCGTCGCCCTGATATGGTTTAGCAATAAGTGGAACGCATGGGTCCAATATCAAGCATATATTTTTGTCATTATTTTTAGTGATTTATAATTAAGAATATATTTAATCACGCATGTTCTGAAATTCGATTTACATTGGAATTTTATCAGATTAAAAAACGATGTTTTAATTTACATACACATGGCAAGAGAGATGCTTGCTGAAGAGTTTTTAGTTATTTACATCACCATATTGTTGCAATAATTTTTTAACATTAATTAACGGAAAACTCTATCATTATTAACCATGAACATGTCGGACACGTAGTGAAAAAACTATATTTACAAAACCGTTAGCACTTCAAAAAAATGTTAAGGACATATTTTAAAGATAAGTTGAACAATAATAAAATATCGTACGTACAAAACAAGAACAAAAAATAGGTAAAATCCCATTTAATTAAAAATAAAAGCATTTTGTATGTAAAAATTTTGTAGGCAGTTTTTGAAAAATTCGTAAAAAGTAGTAAGCATTGAATCTCTACCATGAAATTTTGAGAATACATTAAAAATGCATGTCTCAATACGAGTGTTTTCAAAACGCAAAAGGATGTAGTGCTGACCATGAAAAATGTGAATGAAATTTTTAGTGGCCAAAAAATTAAAAATGTTCATAAGATTGGTAACTCTGTACACTACAAAGACGATTAATTCAAGATCTCTGAAATATTTCCTTAACATTTTTTTGCAGTAGTAACGGTTTTGATGATATACGTAGGGTGCCTTTTATATTTCGGGATTTGGCAACCCTGGTGTTGCAATCTGTCAACTGAAAGCTCTATCGCAAAGTTTGACATTTGTTGGCTTATACGTACTCAGAACGTTTTCACATACGAGCGCTATTTGTGTTGTTTATAGTAACTTAAAAGATTCATCTCGGTCTAAAAATGGAATTAAATCGTGAACATTTTCGTGCGATTATTTTTTACAACTTTCGACGTGAATTAACACAGCAACAGTGTATGGATGAACTTAATTCAATTTTTGGCGATGAAGCTCCATCAAGGACCAGTGTTTATCGATGGTATGGTGAATTCAATCGTGGTCGTAGTTCACTCCAAGACGAATTTCGTGAAGGTCGTCCGAAATCAGCTGTTGTTCCGAAAACCATTGATGCTGTGCGCGAACTGATATTGCAAGATCGTCATGTTACATATCGTGAGATTGAGGCAACCTTAGGCATAAGTGGGACCAGCATACATTCAATATTGCATAAACATTTGACTGTCAAAAAAATTTGTTCGCGTTGGATCCCACACAATTTGTCAATCGTTCAAAAAAAGGCTCGTGTCGATTGGTCGAAGGAAATGCTCAAAAAATACGATCGCGGTGCTTCGAAACACGTCTATGACATCGTGACAGGTGATGAATCGTGGATTTACGCGTATGAGCCCGAAAGTAAACAGCAGTCGACTGTATGGGTGTTTCAAGATGAGTCAAATCCAACAAAAGTTGTTCGCGCATGAAGCACTTCCAAGCAAATGGTCGCCTGTTTTTTCGGAAAATATGGACATGTCGCAACCGTACCACTAGAACAACGCAGAACAGTCAACTCTGAGTGGTACACAACCATTTGTTTGCCAGTTGTCTTCCAAGAAATCAGGAAAACCAACCGCAGAAGACGGATCACTCTTCACCACGACAATGCGAGCTCTCACACATCGGCTCAAACAACCGCATTTTTGAGCACCCAAAACATCGATTTGATGGGTCATCCGCCGTATAGTCCTGACTTGGCACCGAATGACTTCTTTTTATTCCCAACCGTGAAGAATAAACTGCGTGGACAACGATTTTCGACGCCCGAAGAAGCGGTTGCGGCATTCAGAATGCATGTTTTGGAGATACCTCAATCAGAGTGGCAAAAGTGCTTCGACAATTGGTTCAAACGCATGCAAAAGTGTATAGATCTTAATGGAGAATATTTTGAAAAACAATAAAGTGATTTTCGATGATTAATATTTGTTTTTGTTCTCTAATCCCGAAATATAAAAGGCACCCCTCGTACTAGGTTGTTCAATGCCAACGTCCGCCATTTTATTTTTCTAAAAATGGTACTACTAGCTGTCATGTATATCTGACAACTCTGTCTTACATTCACAGTTGTTCACAGTAGACGTGTCGCAGTGTATTTTTAATATGGAAAAAATTTCGTAACAAATATATAGGGGTGGAATCGACTTAAGTGATAATTGATAGTTAACAATCAAAACCATCGATTTGGCTCTATCATGAAAATAAAATCAAATGCTGTTGGAGATGATGGCATTTCTTTACGATTTATAAAGCTAATTTTACCATATATCATTAAACCGTTAACACATGTTATCAATCATTGTTTTACAACTTCGTGTTTTCCTGAATCGTGGAAAATTGCGACTGTTATTCCAATCGCTAAAGTCAGTAACGCTTCTGCTATGAAAGATTATAGACCAATTAGCATTCTGTCTGCATTCTCTAAAATATGTGAGTCCCTCATGGCCAAACAAATTAATAATCATCTTGAAACTCATAGCCTTCTATCTCCATACCAATCTGGTTTCAGAGCCGGGCATAGCTGTGCGACTGCCATGCTTAAAGTCCTTGACGATATCCGCACGTCGTTTGATGCAGGACATATAACCCTACTTTGTTTATTGGATTTCTCTAAAGCCTTCGACTGCGTCAATCACTCTATTCTTGTTCAAAAGCTTAAATTGCTTTTTGGTTTCAATAATACTGCTATCAAATTAATTGACAGTTATCTTGAAGGAAGAAGGCAGAGGGTAATGATTAAAAATAAGTTTTCCGACCTTAAGGATATTGCAGCTGGTGTGCCACAGGGATCAATTCTTGGGCCGCTCCTATTCAGCGTCTTTATTAATGACATTTTTACTGTGTGCAATGATGTGATGATGCATGCTTATGCTGACGACATTCAGTTGTATTTTTCAAACCGAGTCGAACTACTCGATGACTTGTGTTGCAGGTTGAATGACGATCTTAGTGGAATTCATAAGTGGGCCTTTGACAATGATCTTTGCCTTAATGCAGATAAGTCTTTTGTGCTACCTATATCAAAGGACAAACTTAACAATTTGGAAATCCCACCCATTCTATTAAATAATAAAAGTTTGCAAGTGGTGAATAAAGTAAAAAATCTAGGTTTTTTTATTAATGCAAAAATGTCATGTTCTGATCATATTAATAGTACAATTAAAATAATTTATTATACGTTGCGTTGCCTTCGGCTATCTGCTAAGTTTACACCAGTTCAAACTAAAAAGAGACTCGTTATTCAATTAATTGTGCCGTATATAACATTCTCTGAACTGGTATACAGTAACTTAGATTCACATTCAGCGCACAAAATACTTGTTGCCTTTAACGATGCAACTAGATATGTTTACGGACTGAGTCGGTTTGAACATATATCTACTCTCAGTAAGGATATTTTGGGGTGTGGCATTATTAGTTATATGAACGCAAGAAATTGTATCTTTCTGCATAAGCTCATTACTTACAGGACTCCATCATACCTTTTTCAAAAACTGCGCTTCTCTACCTCAAATCGAACCGGTAACCTTATACTACCTAAATATTTATTTATTTATTTATTACAATATTTTACAAATAAATTTGTAGAATATACAGAGGTGCTGGGCTACTTGGCCATTTTGCACCATCAAGCGGAGGTTATTCGATGTAAAAGTTAAATTTCATTTAAAACATTGTGCTTGTTGAGTATGTCATTTATTGTCCTTAAGGTTTCCTCTTTACTGCAATCTAGTGCGACATCAATAGAGGTGTTGATCTTTGTGAGGGCGCAATCCAACAGCATGTGTTTTACTGATAATGTGGTAGAGCAAATGTTGCATTGTTTTGGATTGGAATTGATGTACAGGTGGCTAGAACTAAATAGTGTAGTTCCAACCCGCATTCGTGCTATTTTGATACAATCTTCTCTCGAGAAATTATTATTGTATTTAGGTCTGCATCTGTTTTTATTATGTAGGTAAAGGAAAGAGGTAGAATTATTCCATTGAAGATGGTCTAATTGTTGTTGTACATTTCTGTTGTAATTTATTAATATGGTGTCCAAACATGGTGTTTGTGCGACTAATGGTAGTGTCAATGCATTTCTTGCTTCTAGATCCGCAGCTTCGTTACCTTTTATACCAATATGGCCTGGAATCCAAAGTAGTTTTATGTTGATGTTGGAGATATGTGTCACCTCCCTAAGAATGTACTTAAATGTTGAACTTTTCCTATTTTGTAATGCCTTTAAGACGCTAAGACTGTCCGAGCAAATCATTGTCGTTTTGTTTCGTAGTATAGCATGTTGTATTGCGACTTTAATGGCAACTAATTCCGCGTTAAAAATCCCAGCCTGGGGGGCCACAACAGGCCTTGTTGTATTGTGCAAAAGGTACCAGAGGACATCTGTTCAATTACCGAATATGTAGCTGTACCTTCTTGACAAGATCCGTCTGTAAACAAAATTAAATCGGGTAAAAAATCGTGCATGCGCTCAAGGAATTTTGATTTAAAGACAATTGAGTTAGAATTATTTTTTCGGTGTTCGTTTAGGCTTATATCGATGAAGATGTTGAAATAATGATCCAGTCTATTTTCTAATGGTTTTTCTGGAAAGGGCATATTGATGTTCTGGAAATAATTCAAAATTTGTTGTATCCCGCATATATATCTTGTTTTATTACTGTTAGTTTCAGAACTTTTTATATTCCAAAATAGTTCATTTAAAGAATGGGATGGTTCTGTGAGCGTCTTGGCTCCTAATTTTGCAGACCGGCTTTTTAATAGCCAATCGAAATCATGATATTGTGCTTCGGTCCTAAGAGATTCAATATGGGTAGCTGTTAGGAGTCCAGTTGCGGTCCTGAAGCATCTGTTCATCGCTATATTTAATTTCTTTTTATTTCTTTCTGACGTCCAGCCGTACAATGTTAGGCAATGTTGAACTGTGCCTTCGACAAGTTTCCGACAAATTGAAATGGCGGTATCAATATGGGGTCCTTTCTTTTTAGAACAAATTACTTTAAGCAGGTTATTTATTTTGTTTAATCTATCTACCATTGTATTAACGTGATCATTCCACAGCGCGTTTTTAGAGAATGTGAGGCCAAGTATTCTCATTTTGTTTTGCATTTTAATGTCGAAGTTCCTTATTTTTTTAATAGAAGTGCCACATTTGTACTTCCTGCAGGTGTGAAGTGCTTCTGCTTTTTCAATTGGAATAACTGCTCCTGTTGATTCCGCCCAATTGTGCAACTTTTCATCAAAACTATTTAAATTGTCAGTTATTTCCTCGGAGGACCCCGAGGTAATGACAAATATGTTGTCTGCATATATTCCAAAAAAATCGATGTTGTTGTAATGTTTTATATATTTAGCCAGGGAATTGGAATATGCCAAGAAAAGAACGACAGATAGGGGTGATCCCTGCGGAAGACCGTTATCAAGATCAGCTGTCTTAGAATAATAACCATCGACCCTGACGGTTATTCTCCGATGCGTTAAAAAGGATAATATTAGTTTGAGTATCTTTTTGGGGATTCCCCACTCATAAAGCTCTTTGATAATATAAGTCCCTATTACCCGGTCGAAGGCCTTTTCCAGATCCTCTGAGAGGATTACACTATACTTTTTAAGTTGAATATTTGCTTTGATCTGTGTTTCGAGTGCATGGCATAAAGTGTGAGCACCACGATTCGGCAAAAAAGCATGTTGTTCATTCAAAATTTTCCCTTTGGAGCAATCTTTTATTCTCTCGGCTATTATTTTGTCCAAAATCTTCGATAATACGGGCAGAAGTGAAATCGGGCGATAACCTTCTAAAGAATTTGGATTTTTTCCAGCTTTAGGAATAGGACTTAGGATACCATGTTTCCAGTCGTGCGGGTAGATTCCTGAGGTTATAATTTTGCTGTAGAGCTTACAAAGCCGTTGTTTGAGCAATGGTGATGCATTTTTTACCATAGAGTAAGTAATTTTGTCCCTACTAGGTGTGGTCCCTTTTGAACTGGATAAAACCATTTCTAACTCGGATATATTAACATTCTCCAATATGTGGTCAAAAAAGTGTCCATTATCAGTCATGTTGTTTATGTCAATGTTACTTTTCTCATTTATGATGTTCGAGCTGAAGGCGTCATTTGATCCGATTGAGCTCCATAATTCCGCAAAGGTGTCTGCTATGTCTGCAGGATGTGTTTTGCTCGTATTATGAAGAAAAATAGGCGGGAAATTTATGCAGCGTTTCGACCGAATGTTCTTGACTTTAGTCCACAGTGTCCGAATATCCATTGTCGGGTTGAGAGAATTTACAAATTTTCTCCATGTTTCTTGTTTCGCTTGTTTACATGCTCTTTTAACTAGAGCACTTGCTTTTTTGTATCTTATAATATTTGTTATTGTTCTTCTTTGTTTGAAATATTTCCATGCTTTGTTCTTATCATTTATAAATTTTGCAATGTCGGAGTTGAACCAAACCGGACTGTTCTTTTGTTTCGGATTGTGACTTGAAGCCATGGATTGGTTAGCGGATCGTCTTAAAATTTTCTTTATTTGGGCGGCTTCTCTGTTTACATTGTCTGACTCAATGTAAAAAGCATTGAGGTTTTCATTAGTTTTGTGAAACATGGACCAATTTGCTTTTTTATCCAAGAATTTTGAGACGTGTTTTCTTTCTTGGTGAAAGGACCTGTTATTATATATTATTATAGGGATGTGGTCGCATGTTTCCGGTTGGGGATGACAGTTCCAGTTTAGCACAGATGCTAGATCCGCGCTAGCTATAGAAACGTCCACAGCTGTCAAGGTATTTCTTGTATTTAGCAGTGTAGGAGAACCATCATTTAATATTGTCAAGTTCCTGTCATTAATAAAGTTTTCCCATATGTACCCGCTGTTGGATGTAGCACGAGATCCCCATAAAATGTTTTGAGCGTTAAGGTCTCCAACGATGAGATGATGCCCTGAGCTGTATTGAGGAATTTCACTAACAAGTTGTGGAGTAAGGTTAACATCAGTCTCCTTGTAGATGTTTGTGATGTGCAAGTCTACTAAACCGTGAACAGTAACGGATTGAAAAAGAAGACTATTATTTGACACTATGTGCTGAGAAACATTTAAAATGTCCTTGGTTAGAATGGCTAGCCCGGATTTGGCGTAAGTGTGATCTTTGTTGTGGTGATGCGCTGTATAGTGAGGTAGGTGTAAAAAAGCAAGGTTTTTTTCCACAATATGTGTCTCCTGTAGTATGACAATGTCAGGATTGTGTTTGGATACAAGATTTTCTAATGCATACTTATTGTTTGTGAACCCCTGTATATTCCACTGTATTATTTTTAGGTTTATACCTATGTCCATAATATATAATTAAAAATAATTATATATATATAGCAATATAAAGGTTGGGCTGTTATTTGTGGCTTTTATTAGAGCTTTGAGCTTTTTTAAAAGTTCTAGGAGTTATTAAAACGGGTAAGTTTGGGAATTTTTTGTATAGTTTAGTAGTAGGGGAACATTCTGAATCGCTTGATGTGTTTGGTTTTGATTTGCTGGGTGATAATAATAAATCGGTTTCCATGTGTGTTTGTGTTGTTGTATTGTCTATTTCTTTGAAGATTGCTTCGCGTGGTAATAAAGATGTTGGGTCCGTTATTTGGTTTACTGTATTTTTTTGTATGTAGGTTTCAATGTTCGTTGCTTTTGTTGTTTCAAGTGTTGATATTGAGTTGTTCTTTGAGTGCTTGGGTTTCTCACTGGATTGTGGTTGATGTTGTTGTTGTTGATTTGAATGTTGTGGGTCAGTTGTTGATGGTGTATTTTGTGGAGCTTCTGTGTAGTTGACGTTTCTTAAAATTTGGGAAAAAGAGGGTTTATTTGATGTTTTATTATATGGTTCTATGGTGTGTAGTGTTGGATTGCTGTTAAAAATTTTCCAAGCCTCTCGAACAGGACATCTCCGATCAATTTTGATTTTATTGACTGATTTATGTTTAAGGTAGGTTGTACATGAGGGATCGTACGATGGATGTGACTCGTTGTTGCAGTTAACACAGAACTTCCTTATACAAGATTGGTGGGGAGGAGGATAGGCACATTCCCTGCATGCTTCAATATTGCGGCACCATTTCTTTGTGTGTCCCAGCTTCTGACAGTTGACGCATCTCATTGGGTTTGGAATGAACTCAACGACAGGTACTCTCTGCCAGCCTAATTTGATGTATTCTGGACGACGGATCAGGTCAAATGTTATAATTGCTGCACCAGTTGCAGTCAGTTCACTATCAGTATTTTTCATTATTTTCTTGATTTCAATAATTTTTTGCTCTTTTAATGATGAAAGCAGTTCTTCTTCTGTTAAATTAATTATATTTTTTGAAAAAATTCTACCTTGTATGGAATTCAAGCTCTTGTGTGAAGTGACTTTAACTGGTACGGTGTCAACATGTTTAGCTTTTAAGAATTTTTCAGCTGCCTTTAGATTTATAGTTTTTAGAAGGAGATCGCCAGATTTGAGTTCTGTTACTTCCGTGTATTCTCGAGATATATAATTTAACCCTTTCTCAATTTGGAAGACATTATAGGATGAAATTGGTGGCACCTCTTTTTCGCTATTGTATCCGACGGCAGTGATTACTAAATAACGGGGTATGTGATCATCGTTTTGTGTTATTTCAGGAAGAGGTGAGAATTCAGCCGATCTTAAACGCTTATTAATTTTATTTGGTCGCGATAATATTGAGGGATTTTCTGGGTCTAGGAGTTTGAACCTATTTTGATAAGGGGGGTCAACCCCGTTCATTTTTGTTTGTTTTAAATTGAGATTTTTATATTGTTTATATGCCACTTATTAATATACAAGTTTATAAGCAAAACTAGCACGTGGAAATAATAGACAAGCGAGAGGGTCTCGACTATAATAAGACTCGAACAAAGAACAGCGAGAGAAAAATGATCTTTACGCGGCGATTGCCTGAGCAAGACTGACTACCTAAATATAATTGTTTACAATCTAAACGTCTTTTCTTCATCAATGCCATTAAACTATGGAATTCACTACCGCTTAATGTTAAAAGTATCGTCAGTACGAGTAAATTCAGTCAGTCAATTATGTTATATTTTTCTAGCAACTAAATCAGTCTGATTAAATTAATAATAATAGTAATAATAATAATAATTTAAACTATTTTGCTCTATTCATGATTTTTATGTTATAAGATCATTAATTTAATAATTATTTATCTAACTTTAAGAATCTAATGTGTCATCGTATTATTGTATCTTTTTAATTGTATTCTATTAAATCTTTATCTTTAAGTATCTCTCAATTAAATGTTATTGGTTGCTTATATATTCTTATCTGTTGTGCTAATGAAAGATCTTTTTGTATCTTACTGCTCTAATTTTATGTTAAAATAAATACAAATACAAATACAAAAAATACAAATATTGTATACATATTAATAAAAAGTCTTAGTAAATTTCTTAAGATTATTGTTATGTATTTCTTTATTTTTGCCTTTTATATTTACAACTGAATTTACTCCTTTCCTTTCCTTTCCTTTCCTTTCTATAATCTCATAGGGACCATGATATAGGCTCTATGATTTTTTTTCTAGTTTTTAATTTTATGAATACTAACAGATATATTCTGCTTGTTAATTTAACAAGGAATTGTTAAGAAGCTCTTGTTAATATTATTGTTATGTAATGTAAATGTTCATATTCTAAAAAATCATTTACAATTTGAAAGCTCTAAAAAACTTAGGAGTTCACCATGCGTGGTGAGAATGTGAAACTCACAGCATTCAAACGCCAGCTGTTTTTTCTATGAAATTTTATTGTTTATTATATCAGCAAGCAAAATGGAAAATGCAAAGAATTAAGTAATCTCACGATTTTTTTTTTTTTTTATTTAAAACACAAATTTACATTTTTTTGATAGCCAAATAAAGTTTGAGTGAACCACGCAGGAGCAGCTCCTATTTTATATACAATTTTTGCCGGCAGCACCCTGAACTTTTGGATGGCACATGTATATATTATATTTGAATTTTTCAATTCGGTATTTAGAGTTTGATAGAAATAAAAAAATAGATAAAGAGATAGATTGAATGAATCATTTTAATTTTGAAGACGTTTTAAATAGCGCCGTCGTCCAATTTTTTCCTTTCGTTAATCTTCTTCATTATCAAAACTTAGAAGACGTAAAAATGTTTACCGGTCTTATTTATTTCAATCAATATTATATTATTTTTAAAATTTATTCGACCTCTTTTTCATAAGTTTTTGCGTTATGTTTATAACTCTAACAATTTTTCAATTATTAATTAAGAGTTATATTTTCGAGCTCAAGGTTTGTGTTGCTTTCTGAAGAAAACAACCAACAACCAACAACAACAACAATACCCTTTGTATAGAGTGGCAATCATACAGCAGACTAGACAGCTGTTTCGTTGGCCGCTACACCAACTCATCAGTAGCATTTATATGATAGCGATGATAAATCTAGCTGTTCATGTCTATTTGTTTTTTGTCAATGTTAGAGAAAATTACTCTGAATTACATTGTGCATACAAATGATACGAAAAGCAGCTAAATTTCTTCGAATTGTTAGATTCACACTTATTTGGTGCAAGCTCTTTTTTCGAAGATATATCAAAGCTTTTTACCACTCACAGGCATGTTGTGGTTTAGTTTTTGTTCTTCTATTTACACTGTCCGTCTTAGTTTCAGCAACCTGCTGATATTGAACTATGACGTCATGAATATTTTGGTTTGAAAACTAAGATTTATTTTATTGTGTGTAAATACACAAATAATCATAATTTTTTTCAACCGCCGTGCTTTGCCACAAAAATAATTTGTAAATTTATTCGACCTCTTTTTCATAAGTTTTTGTGTTATGTTTATAACTCTAATAATTCTTCAGAAAGCAACACAGACCTTGAGCTCGAAAATATATTGTAACTCTTGATTAATAATTGAAAAATTATTAGAGTTATAAACATAACACAAAAATTTATATTATTTTTATTATTTGCACAACAATTCTCTAGCTAAACACATACATTTTATGATCATGTTGTCGTTGTTAAGATTCTTTATGCAATTAACAAAATTGTAAAAAAAAGAGCTTTTAAATTTTCACCAGAATACGGAGCATTAACAACTTGTTAATATTAACTATTTTGTTAATGTGGTGAGCTTTGTTAAGCTGGTAGAATAGGGCTGTAAATCTCCTATTTCTAAAGCGCTTTCATTACTATCTCCGTCATAAACAATTTTTGTCTTGTTTTTAACCTGTTTCTTAATTAATTTCTTTGCCTTATCTATTGAAGTTTTTAATCTTATTTTTAGCTCATTGGCATAATTATCTATGTCATATATTTTGTTTCCGTTTTCTACTATGTCATTAGGCAGGGTCGGTACGGATGGTAGGGGGTTAAAAATATCTGGCGTGTGTGCAATAGTTCACATATGCTTGTCATTAGTTCGTTTGTAAACTCTGTTCCTCTGTCAGACTTAAGTGTTCTGAAGCATCCATACTTCAGTATGAATTGCTCTACCAGGGTTGAGGCTATTGTTTTGGCATTTTTGGTTTCAATTGGATGTGCTACGACAAATTTCGTGAGGTCACATTGCATTGTAAGTATATATCTGTAGCCGTTTGACCATCTTAACAGGCCTACATTGTCAATCGATATGCTTTCGAAACCTTTTTGTGGTGTGTCTGTTATGATTAGGTTTTCTTTAATGTGCCGAGTAGTTTTATTTTTATTACATTTCACGCAATTGTTTATAAATTCTTTCATCATTTGTCTCGTATTTTTTCATATGTAACTTTGTTTTAGTTTTAGGACTGTTTTTCTTATTCCCATGTGTCCTGATATGTTCGAAGTGTGAAATTCATCAATTAGTTTGTATTTTTGTAGCTCTGTATTTGTATTTGTATTGGAGCTCTGTATCAATATCTGTATCATCTTATAAATATCTTTATGGGCGAGAATCTATTCATTTTTAATTTCTCATAGTTTTCTTTGAATGCATTCATATTAATTATTTCAAATATCTTATCTTTTCACACAGAACTAGCTCCTTTATATGTGATCTCTTTAACAAACTATGCAATTTCTCTAACATCGAATCTATGTAGTTTCGAAGGGTCATCGCTACATGTTATGTGCACTTCATTATTATTTATATTCACAGTAACGTTACTCTTCTCTTTGATAATAAATTTCAATTTTGCCAATTATTCCTTACGTCATTAAAAGATGGGCACTCCCAAATACAAAGTTGATCAGACTTATTATGAGAAGTGTTATTTTCTTTAACACTTCCTTGGAGGTGTTGACTAAGGTACCTTTATTGTTCTTAATAAGCGCTTTATTATTTTCACTCGCATTATTTTTACTCTCCAGTTCTTTGCTTTTTTTTTTTATTATTTAAATTAGTTTTACTCCTTGTTACTACTTTTATATTTTCTGTTTTATCTTCCAATGTGGGAACATTATTTTCAGTACTTTATTGTCTATTTTTATGCGTGATAACGCGTCGGCATTCGTATTAATTTTTCGTTGCTTGAATATGATCTCAAAATCATAGTCTGATAAATCCAAACGTATCCTAGTAAGTTTTGACGATTGGTTTTTTTGTGAGAATAATGATACTAACGGTCTGTGGTCGGTTACTACAAAAAAATTTTTTCCAAACAGATATGTCTTAAAAAAATGTATGCCCCAATGAATAGCAAACAGTTCTTTTTCTAGTATGGGTATTTATGTCATGTTTTTGTAATGATATGCTTGCAAACGATATAGGTAAATCATGTCCTATTTCTCCTTGTGATAGTACTGCTCCTAGTGCAAAATCAGATGCGTCAGTAGTAAGAATAAATGGTTTTTCAAAATTTGGGTATTGCAATACAGGTGGATTGATTAGTTTTTGTTTCATAGTGTTAAAAGCTTTTTTACATTCTTCTGACCAGATAAAAGATGTTCCTTTTTTGACTAAAGAGTTAAGACAGTTTACGATTGTTGCAAAATCTGGTATGAAACGCCTGTAGTAGTTGCAGAAGGCTACAAATCTTCTTACTTCATCTGCAATGTTTGGTACTGGGTATTTTGTTTCTGCTTCACATTTTGAAGAATCTGTTTGTATGCCTTTGTCAGTTATAAGATAACCTAAGTATAGAACTTCTGCTTTGAGAAAATGAGATTTACTTGCATTAAGCTCTAAATTGTATTGCTTTAATCGATCAAAAACTTTTATTAGATTTTGGTTCTGATGGTTTAAAGAACAACCAAATACAATTATGTCGTCAACATACAAAAATGCTTCATAATTTAAACCACTCAACGCGATGCTTAGCATGCGTTGAAAACTATTTGATAAAATTTTTAACCCGAAGGGTAAACGCTTAAACTGATAATGTCCCTTTTGTGTTGAAAATGCCGTCAAAGGTCTTGAAGTCTGTTCTAACGGTATTTGATGGAATGAGCTCGTCATGTCTAAAGTCGAAAAATATTTAATTTTAATCGTTTAATCTCGTTTAATTTCCTAAAATCCACTACTATAAACGCCATTTTTTGTTTTCATCTTCACTTTTCTTGGGTACCAACAGTAATGGTGCGTTGTATGGGCTAATAAAATGTTCAATAATGCCGTTGTTTATTAAGTCAGTTACTTGATTTTGTATTTCGTCATATTGCGTCTGAGGTAGTCTGTAATTTTTTATGTATACTGGTGTTGGTTCTGATAAATTTATTGCTTGTGTGTAGAAATTATTAGTTGAAAGTTGTTCTCCTTTGAGGTGAAAAATTGTTTGATATTTTTTAAAAATGTTAGTAAGTTCAGTTTTAGATTGTTCGTTTAATTTTAGTCCGGCCATAAGTCTTTCAAAACGTTTGTCGTCCCTCATTTTATTATTTGTTTGTTTACCTGTTCTCATTATTGTGTAGTTTTTTAAACTCTCTGTTTTAGGCTTGATTTCATTTAATGTGATTTCCGTATCGTTGACGGCTATTAACTTTATGTGGCATATACATTTTGCTGGTGCAATAGAATTCGCTAAAAATACGCCTTTTACTAAATTTTGGTTTAAAATTATACTGTCTTCTGTTATATGTAATTTAATAGGGAAAATGGTTTCTGATCTAGGTGGTATACTAAAGTTATTTTGATGTGGTAGTCTTGTATTTAAAGGTATTGGGTAAAGTAAGTAATTTGCAGATCGAAATATCCGCTCCGGTGTCAATTAAAAATGTAAGGTTATGACTTGTTTGTGGACAATTCAGAGTAACTTAATTTGTGAGATTATTTGATATTTTGTAAATTTGATTTCTTTTTATTGATTGCCTATCGGTTTAAATTGTCTCCCGGGCCTTCTTCGTTTCTCTGGAGGTTAACTACGCGCATATGTCTTGTATTGGCATTTTGTCTGTAGTTTCCATTATTATTGTATCTGATGTTATTATTATTCCTATTGTTGTTATTGTTGTATGCTCTGTAATTGTTGTTGTTTCTGTTCGCATTATGCGAAAATGTGTTATTGTTTGGTCTAAAATTATTTCTGTTAAAGTTGTTATTTGGTTTGATCGTGTTATTGGTATTAGCATGATTTGAGTTTCTTGTGTTATAGTTATTTTGATTATTTCTGTACTTGTTTTGATTGTTGTTGTTTGAAAAATTTGTGTGCATATTGTTTCTGTTGTGATTAAAATTTCTTTCTCTGTGTGTTGTAATTTAATATTCGACTATTACTTCAGCTATTATTTTTCTCAAGTTCTAAAGCTAAATTTACAGCATTTCCGAAATCTGTTTGTTGTGCTGCGAAGATTGTTTGCTTGAGGTTTTCATCAAGACCATTTTTTAATATTGTTGAAGCATATTTTTGGTTTATCTTTCCAATTACTGACTTTTGTTCGGATGTTGCAGTTGCACCTAAATCTTCAATCTGTAGTTTTGTCAAGTCTGAAAGAAGTTTCAAAAAGTGAAAAATGATAATTGCGTATGTATTTGTGCTGTTGTTTGGTTGCTTTTAAATTTTTCTAATAAATTTTGTTTTAAACTGTCAAATGTGATAAATTCATTGGCATACCCTAGTGTTGTATTTACTGATGCACTCAACTTAACAAAATCTAGCATGGATTTTTTAGCATCCTCACTATATGAATTGTATAGTAACTGAACAATTTTTAGAAATGATTCTAATTCATTATAGGACCCATTAAAAATTGGTATGGTTTTTAAAGGTACTGCTAAATTAAAGGTTGCCATTTTGTTCATAATATTACTTTAATTCTCGTGTTTTATTTCTTTTCCCTTTAAAAATCCTCTAATTTTCCCTTCTAACTCATAAAATCTGTGAAGTCTATCCTTGAAATCTTTCTTATCTAATTCCACCAATCATTGCTTCAACGTATGTATTTTTGCGAGCTTTGTTTCTATATACTTCTTACTACATTGTCTATTTGTTAATTTTTTTAATTTTGATAGTAATTACTCTAGTGATTTTATTTAAATAAGACAGAAGGCTGTTTTATTAAGGCTTTATAAATTCGCTTACTAAAAAGTTTAGTCAAATTTATTTGTTATTCTACTGCAATATTGGCATAACACTAGTGCTTTATTTTCTACAAATCCTACTTTAATCAGGTTGATTTTATAAATATCGCATGGGAAACATTCACAATGCCATGATTTTTGTTTATTCGAAACATATATTATTTTTCCTAAATAAATATTTTCAATCAAATATTTTATTTTGACATACAGCGCAGTGTTTTTTACACAAGATGCCATAACATCCTTGATATTTGCTGACGGTTCCGAATTGTAACATGTTAGTAATTTTATAATTAAAAAAACATTTTTTTTACATTATTATTTTATAAATTATTATTTAAATTAACACTCCTAATGAGCTGTTTTCTAACATAATTTTTATAATGGTAATTTATCCAATATATTAATACAATTATTATGAAACCAATTGAAATCAAACTTATTATAGTGTTTGCGTCGCTGCTTCTGCTGTTGTTGTTGTTGTTTGTTGTTATGGTTTCTTTAGTTCCGAACCATCCCATTTATTAATGTTTTTCGCCCGTAGTTTGTCTTCTTATTTTGGCAATTTTTCCAAGGAGCTTTTTTTTCTTTTCCGGTTGTAAGTGCTGCGAATCTGCATAGTTCTGCCGCTTCCTGTCTCGCTTTTACCCTCTTTCCGCCTCTTGATTTTTTTTTTGTTGTGTTGTGGCGTAGTGTTCTTTCACCTGATTGCTGTGCAGGCTCTGCCTCTTATATTCTTCTATTGTGATGGCCTTTGGCCCAGCTGTTTTTGGTGTTGGCACGTATGTCGGAGCTGCTTCCTGTGGTTGTACTGGCTCTGGCACATATTCAAAATATTGCGCCGCGTTGCTCAGTGCTTCTTCAAACATTGCATCAAAATTTGTCATGTATTTGTTGATGCAACGTTGGCTAGAATTCGTTGCAGACTCAGGCTCGATGGTTACAGTATTAACTGCTCGATGTTCTCAGGATATTATTCGGATGATTAGAAATCAGAAAATACAGGATCAATTAAAAAAAACGCAAGATCGCCATGTGAAGGATTCGGTATAAGATGGTTGAAGGTTTACTGTTCAGTTAAGTTAACATTGAAAATATTTTCCTTTTATTTATCAAACAAAAAATATAAGGTTGATGCCTAATTCGACTGTTTATGGCTATGGCAAAAATGCCGCTCTGAGTCGTCAATGTGATTATAAAAAAAAGATGTTGGTGTCTCGTTAGAATCTAACCTTTATTTTAAATCGTTTGTGTTTTTTATCGAAAAAAACCAATATTAATTTTCTTACAATTTAGCAACTTCTCCCTAATATTTATTTTCACTCAATTTTACAACATTTAATTGAGTGATCTTTTTGTTTTGTTTTCGTTTCACAAACCAATCGAAAATAGTGCAGCGCTTGAACATGCTGCAGGCACTAGGTCAGCGTGCAAACAAATTTTATATTTCCGTGGTTGCGACATCTACTCAAAGCTCTTGACTTGCTTTCGATCAATATGCGACGTGGAGAGCGAAGGAAAGAAACAAATAATAACTGAAACAAAGACAATAAAAATTAGTTATGTTGTGGTGGCTATGATAGTACCACTACACAACCATTAGGAGCAGCTCGGCGCAAAGATACATGAAAAAGACCCGGTATGCAAAAGAAAAAGTAAATTTTCAACAGGACAACGCACCTGCTCACAAAAGTAAAAAAACCATCGCCAAAATTAGTGAATTAAAGTACGAATATTTGGAACATCCACCCTGTTCGCCAGTTCTAGCTCCCTCTGACTTCTGGCTGTTCTCACATCTCAAAAAAATTCATGCGTGGAAAACGATTCTCATCAAACGAAGAGGTGATAGCAGCGACAAAAGGGTATTACACAAAGGCTACTACACCGATGGGATCCATAAATTATAGGACCATTGGAACAAGTGTATTCAGCTTCTGGGATAATATACAGAATAATAAAAAGCATTTCAAGCCATACAATGATGTTTTTATATCTATTCTAGAAACTTTCTGAACAACTTAGAGTTGATTTACTACAAGGCCGAATGACAATTTTTGATTTTTTTTTCAATTTTCCACTGTGCATAACATGAAAAAAAACAATAAAAAATATGCAAATATCGTGCAAAATTTTAAAAAGTCGGAATCGTCAAAATGGACAAAACCGCCGGATTTGACATGGAATCACCGATATGTATAATTGGTTAGATTGAAGCAGTTAGATTAATATTAAAGTATCACGCCTCTTGTCTAAAACCGCCCATTTTATAGACAACGGATTTCTTATTATTCCAAAGAATATACATACGGTGTGTAACACAATTGAGCAAATAAGCAAGCTTACAACATATTGCTTGTTTTTTTTTAAATCTAATGTTTTTTTGAATAGTTTCTTTAACTATTTTTACATTTATCAAAACGCCATACATTAATCACCTTGTTCAAAAAGAAAGGTTCATTCACACTTTTTTGTAAGTTACCACATGTGTCTATGACAAGGCTGCCAAATATCAGCGTCTCTCGTTGACATTTGACAAATTGACAGTGTTTTGTTTACAGCAACTTTTTTCGTGTCTTCGATTTTTACGATGGAAGAAAAAATTGAGCAATGAGTTTGTTTCAAATTTTGTATGAAAAATGGTTTCAACTGCGCTGATACGCGTAAAGTGTTGGTGAAATGTTACGGTGACTCTGCTCTATCGTATCAGAAGACCCTCGTACCGGGCGGCCATCGTGTTCGACCACCGAAGAAAACGTTGAAAAAATCAAAGAAATGTTGGTCAAAAATAGCAAATTGACGATTAGAGAGATAGCAGAGAACGTCGGCATTTCAATTGGATCCGTTCAAAACATTTTGAAGAATGAATTGGGCTTGAGACATGTCGCTGCGAAGTTGGTAAGTCTTATTCGTGACTTTTTGGCCAAAAACAACACGATAACCATCCAGCAACCAGCAAATTCACCTGACCTGGCTCCGCGTGATTTTTTTCTGTTCGATCGAGTCAAAAAACCGGTTCGAGGAACGCGTTTCACCAGCAAAGAAGAGGTCATGGAAAATCGGTGAACGCTCTGAAGGCCATACCAAAAACCGTGTTCCAGAAAGATTTCCGTGACTTGATCAAGCGCTGGCATAAGTGCGTTGCAGCCGACGGGGACTACTTTGAAGGCTTGTACTTGTATTTAATTTTTTTTTTCAATAAATGAACCTTTCTTTTTGAACAAGTTTGTATGCAACATTTCTTATCAAAATTTTATAAATTTTAGTATAAAGCACTTGCTCAATTATGATTCAACTAGTATAAAAGCCCGTCACTAGTATAAAAGCCTTCCAACCCGTCGTGGAAGCATTAACGCTTAAACGTTATTATTTTTTGCCATTATACAGTGCTTTTACAACTGTTCTGAAAGCCACTGAAAAGGAAAGCATGTCACTGATAAGCACTAAAAGAATTTTGTGTGCATACTTTCAGGCTGAAAATTTTCAGGACAGTACATGTTGGGAAGAAACAGTAATAATCGTAAAAAATAATTACACTTTGCGCGATATTAGGTGCAGAGCATCAAGTTTGCCTTCTATACGTTAAGATGAGCTCACTAACAACTTTGATATGTTCTAGTATTTGGTATAATCACCTTTGGCAGTAATTAACAGGTCGTTCAATAAGTCTGTAGGATAAGTAAGAAAAAAACAATATTTTGATAAAACTCGATTATATTATTCAACATAGTTGCTTTCGAGAGCGATTCAACGAGTATAGCGATTTTCCAACTTTTCGATACCACTTCTATAGTACGATTTCTCTTTCTCGTCAAAGTAGGCCTTAGTTACAGCGATTACTTCATCATTGTACTTGAATTTCTTTCCAGCAAGCATTCTCTTGAGATCTGAAAACAGGAAAAAGTCGCTGAGGGCTAAATCCGGAGAATACGGTGGGTGGGTAATCAATTCGAAGCCCAATTCATTCAATTTTGCTATCGTTTTCATCGATTTGTGACACGGTGGATTGTCTTGGTGAAATAACACTTTTTTCTTTTGCAAATATGGCCGTTTCTTAGCGATTTCAGCCTTCAATCGATCCAAAAGTGCACAGTAAAAGTCGCACTTTTTAGAGACTGTCGATGAATATTATTCATTTTGCATCCCAAAATACAGACGCCATCACCTTACAAGCCGACTGTTGGGTCTTTGCTCGCTTCGGATTCGGTTCGTCGACTGCTGTCCACTCAGCTGACTGTCTTTTGGATACTGGTGTGTAACAGTGAAGCCATGTTTCATTCATTGTCACATATCGCCGATAAGATTAGATTTTATTGCGGCTTAGCCTCAACCACTCTTCTGAAGTATCAATTCGTTGTTGTTTTTGGTCGACTGTGAGCTCACTCGGCACCCACTTTGCACAGAGCTTTCGCATACCCAAATGTTCGTGTAAAATGGTAAAAACACTACCATCTGATATTTTTAAAATGTCAGCTAGCTCGCACCTTCAATTTGTGATCGTTCATAACCAATTTGTGGATTTTTTTGATGTTTTGTGGAATAACAGTCTGATTTGGGTGTCCACTGCGCTCGGCATCATTTGTGCTGGTTCGACTAGTTTTAAATTCAGCAATCCACTTTTCTACCATTTGTCTCGATGGAGTTGAGTCCGGATAATGTTTATCAAGCCATTGTTGGTTTCCACTGTATTTTTTTTTTTTCATCAAAAAGCAATGCTTTATTAAAACTCGAAATTCACTTTTTCCATTTTTTTTTTCAATAACAATAGTGGCACACAAATGCTATAACTCACGAATCAATTGTCAGATTGTTATCAAATTTTTATACGTATCGTTTGAAGGTTGGTACTAAATAAAAAGCATATGGAAAAAAACGCCATCTATGTGTCATCCTATGGACTTTTTGAACGTACTGTTATTTGTTGTATTCTGGCTGACATACTGTTGACTAAGTCTTCACATTCTTTGGGGGATAATAGCGTTCCAAACTTCTTGGCTTTGTGAAAAAATCCCTCTTTGTTTGCAGGCAAATTCATAGGCCCTCTTCTTTAGTAAAAACCATAGGTTCACAATCGGATTGAGGTTGGGGCTTTGCGGCGACCACTCCATGGTATTGATATTATTGGGTTTTAAGAACGTCTTGGTATCTTCAGCCGTATGTTTGGAATCGTTGTCTTGCATCAATGTATAATTTTTAGCATTTAATCCGAATTTTTCGAGAGAAGGAAAATATCATGAAGCGACAAGTAACGTAAAATTAATTTTTCCGATAATGTTTTTGGTAAGCCCAAGAATAAAATTTTTCCTCCTCCAAATTTTACGGTAGGAATATCATCGCGATCAGTTATTCTTTTGGATAGCTTTTTCCATACATACAGGATTCCGTCTGATCCATGCATGTTGATTTTACTTTCGTCAATCCAAATCACAGAAGACCACTTCTCCAAAGACCAATTTGCATGAACTTTTGCAAACGCTAGCCGCGACTTTCTGTGGCATGATGTTAGTAGGGGTATATTTTTTTTTCGCAGTGCCTTGTAATCCATTTTTCTTAGCTACATGTAACAGTCATTCTTTAAACTTCTTCCTCCAAAATATTTTTGAGAAGGGCTTATAGCTCTTCGATCAAGGTCGTTTAAGGTATCATTACAGTATCGGATAGAGAAAATATGCAGTTTTTTAAAGTTAATAACTTGGGCACTTTATTAGATATTAACATGCAGTTTTTTTAAATTTGTACGTCCTTGAAGATTGGAAAAAAAAATAAAAATAATAATTTTCATAATTTGTATGAGGTATAGATGGCACCAAAGTAAAGCGCTCAAAAATCCGGGGTCCATATGGCGCACAGTAAATCTCTGGAATGGGACGTCTGAAACAAAAAAACAAAAAAGATTCTTAGAGAGGGATGTCTTCCGCCCGGCAATCTACCATATTTGAAAAATTTAAGAAAGAAAATCTGATCACACATTGCGGTAGAAAACGCGTTGGGGTTGAAAACGCGGTCTGGCTATTTATTAAAATTTGCTGCTCACATGACGGAATCGGTTGTTGCTCTGTGTAATTATTAAAGTTTTAGTTCATTATATTAATAAAAATGCAAAAATTAATAAACTTCCTCTTTAATAAATCTTGTGTATATAAAAGATCGTACAAGCCAGGTCCTAAACTTTTCTCCAGTACACTTAATTTTAACACTTTTAAAATGTTCACTTTAAAACTAGTTAAAGGAGAACCACTTTTAGACTACTGCGAAAGAAACCAGTTTAAAAATGTTCTTAATGCTTCTAGTTCGAATATGGGGAAAAAGGAAAAAAGGAAGGTTTTTGGGAACAATTATATTTTCCTATGTTAAAGGGTTCAATGTTGAAGGGCATCAGAACTATTTCAAATATAATAGTACAGCACAGCAAACCCACGGTATAATTTAATAACACAATAATTAAAAGTGTTACATTTCATAAACTAGTTTTCGTTGTTTCATTTCGCTATTTATTTTCTTTCATTCATTACTGCACTGGGTCAAAGAATTTATATTGCATCGCGACTGATGTGCAAATGTTGTTGCATTGACTTTGCAAACGCAGCATGATTATTATTTGAACTAGTGAGAATGAAAAAAAGAAAAGAACGCTAACAAAGGGTTTTGTGCAATTGATAAATTTATTGGTCAAACTAAGACTTAATAAATTTTATTTGAGTATGTTTTTGTTTGTTTGAAAATATTCGGGAGGAAGCAGTGGGAAATAAAATAATGGTATTTTAAGTATATATAGTAGAGAATTTTGAATAAAGAAGTCTTATGTGAAGTCTTCAAGCAGAAAGAGTTTCTATTTTCAAGTACGGCGTAAAGTCATAACTAGAAAACCCCAATTAGATCGGCATATAGAAACAGTAAGGACTTTCAAATAATAACAGGGCTTTTAATTTGAGATTCACCACAAAAATTTGGTCACTTTTCTACTGGGTTGCCTTAGAGAATATGTTAATAAAGAAAATAAAAGAAGGTTTTTCCAAATCGTCCCAGCCAATCCTGAGATTAGCTGTCTGTCACCGGATTTTTGAGCACTTCACTTTGACGCCATCTATAACTCATACAAATTGTGAAAATTATTTTTTTTATATTTTTTTCAATCTTCAGGGATGTATAACTTAATAAAAAAAACTTTTAAAAAAATGTATGTTAATATCTAATAAAGGGCCCAAATTATTAACTCCAGAAAAAAGCAAACACGAGATAAAACTAGGTCAATGAATCCGAATCCGTTATCAGGATTTCAAAAATTATGTAATTTTTTTAACGTAGTGCTAAATTTTTAGGAATTCAAAATTCCTTTTTTTTAAAAAAAAATTACTGACACTTAAATTTTTTATTTTTACGAATTCGGTGCTGGGGTAAACACTACCTCAAAATAGGTCAACGAATCCGAATCCGTTGTCAGAATTTCAAAAATTATGTATTTTTTTACCATACCACCAAAATTTTTAAATATTTACGAATTCGGTGCTGGGCGAACATAGCTAAAAAAAGGACGCTGAATCCTTCAGAATTTAAAAGTAACGTAAGTTTTTTCATAGAGTTGCTATCTAAATTTGTTTTCTTTTTAGGAATTCGGTGCTAGGGCGAACTGCAGGTAAAAATGGGTCACTGAATACGAACTCATTATCAGAATTCTAAAACTATGTAATTTTCTTACCATAGGATTGCCACCTACATTTTTTTAATTTTTACTAATTTGGTGCTGGCAAAGACTAGTTAAAAATTAGTCGCTGAATCCGAACCCGTTCTTTGAATTTAAAAATTATGATGTCATCTTGTAGTGTGCTCATACATGTGCACACTGCTGACCCTATATTTCATTGCATTAAATGTACGGCAATGCTTTGAGTCATCAATATGCTAGCACTACACTATTGACGTGCGCTGCACTCAATGCATGCAAATGATTAGATGCTGCTTATTGGAATTGAGTGCGTTTTCAATACTCACTCAATTTTGATAGCCGCGCCCAAATTTCATTCGTCAACCAAAATTATGTAATTTTAATCGAGAATTTTGTGCGAGAATGAAACGCAATATGTAGTATAGGCAACCAAAGTGTCAAAGATAGATTGACTATAGAATAACTTTTTAAGTATAACACCTTGTAAAAATGTTTAAAAGAGCCGAGCTGGTCACAAATAAATCAGATTGTTATTAGCAAGTCAAGTTGGCAGATCTCTGCCTTGTTTTACTTTTAAATGCCTCTGTTTGCCTTGGACCT
Organism: Coremacera marginata; assembly: GCA_914767935.1. Classification (NCBI taxonomy): domain Eukaryota; kingdom Metazoa; phylum Arthropoda; class Insecta; order Diptera; family Sciomyzidae; genus Coremacera; species Coremacera marginata. The sequence continues at coordinate 101,034,490 of OU612047.1, forward strand.
AGTTCACGTAGGCAAGCATCCTAGCCTATAGCGAAGGCAAACTCTGCCGCTATATTCTTGCCACTCTACACACTACAATCTTACCATAGGGATGCCAGCAAAATTTTTTTTTTTACTTTTACGATCCCGGTGCTGGGGGAACAGGGGGGCGAACCTTCACATGGCAACGTGTCTGACCGCCACAACCTGGCGAGGCCAGCATTATCCATGTCGAAATCGTCTCAAGTCGACTCAAACCTCCAAGTGGTGTTCCCTGGGCAACGGCACACTGGCATCCGTGAGTTTGACGGCTAATTTGAGCGGCGGGTCGATCCATAGACCTTAAACATGGAATGTGCGCAAGGTTTAGGCCCCGTCACATTACTACTGCCCAATGAAAACTAAACCAGCCTCGGATAAGAACCCCAATTACGTTGACGACCACCGCAAACGAAAAACGGACAATGATTTACGGATATGCACCTGGAATGTCCGGACCCTTTATAGGGAAGGTGCCATTATCCAACTGGCGGAAGCCCTCAAAACAATAAAATCTGACATCGCCGCCATCCAGGAAATGCGATGGAAAGGGCAAGGCTGCTCTAAACAAGCACACTGCGATATCTACTACAGCTGTCATGCGGAGAAGCGCGAATTCGGAAGTGGATTCGTCGTTAGCCGGACATTACGTCACCTTGTTTCCCGGTTCACACCTGTGAACGAAAGATTGGCCACGATCCGCGTCAAGGCAAAATTTTTCTACATTAGACTTATTTGCGTGCACGCCCCGACAGAGGAAAACGACGAAGCCGTCAAGGACGCTTTCTACGCTAGTCTTGAGGACGTATATGACCACCTTCCGGTCCATGACGTGAAAATAGTCCTCGGCGATTTTAATGCGAAAGTCGGAAGGGAAGGCATCTTTGGCCCCACTGTCGGTCAGTTCAGTCTTCATGAGACCTCCACGAACAACAGTCTAAGACTGATCGACTTCGCCGCGGCACGAAACATGGTATTTAGTAGCACCAGATTTAAGCACCTCGACATCCACAAGGCCACCTGGCTGTCCCCGGATCAAAAAACGCGAAACCAAATTGATCATGTTGTAATCGACGGAAGGCATACCTCTAGTGTTCTAGATGTGCGTACATTTCGGGGGGTCAACATTGACTCCGACCATTATCTTGTTGCAGCCAAGATCCGCATGCGATTATGCAATGCGAAGAACATACGCACAGGAATGCAACAAAAGCTAAATGTCGCTAAGCTGCAATTACAACGGACTGCCGAGGCCTACTCCGCTCAACTCGCGGTTAAGCTCAACCAACCAACCTCTGGACTCGACGACGCCGGCCTACTTTGGGCGCATATATCCCACTCCATGCGCGCTGCCGCTGAAGAAATCATTGGTTTCCGGCGCCCGCAACCTCGGAACCAATGGTACGATCAGGAGTGTCGCATCGCGACAGCAGTAAAAAACGCCGCATACAGAAAAACGCTTCAGTCAGCTGCAACGCGAGCCGTGCGAGAAAACTACCACGAAAAGAGGAAGGAAGAGAGGCGCCTTTTCAGACGCAAGAAAAGAGAGCAGGAAAAGCGTGAGCGTGAGGAACTAGAGGTATACCAGGGCAAGAAGGATGCACGAAAATTCTATCAACAGGTTAAGCGTCTAACCCAAGGTTTCAAGCCCGGAGCATCCACTTGCAGAGACGAAAATGGGGATCAGAATACGGATACACAGTGTGTGCTTAGATTGTGGAGACAGCACTTCTCCAATTTACTTACTGGCGACGATTCCACCAATGCCGCCCATCGAGAGCGCAGTTCAGTGCCACCAATCGACGATGACGGAGTGGAAGTATCACCAACTAGCCATAAAGAGGTTGGAGTTGCTATCCAACGGCTCAAAAACAATAAAGCAGCGGGTGCTGACGGCCTGTCACCTGAATTGTTTAAAACCGGCGGCGATGAATTGATAAGGCGCATGCATCAGCTCATCAGCAAAATATGGCTAGAAGAAAGCATGCCCGACGATTGGAACCTCAGCGTACTGTGCCCTATACTTAAGAAAGGAGACCCAACAATCTGCGCAAGTTATAGAGGTATCAGTCTTATTTCCATCGCATATAAGGTTCTCTCAAGCGTACTATGTGAAAGATTAAAGCCGATTACAAAAACACTGATTGGACCTTATCAGTGTGGCTTTCGACCTGGTAAGTCCACCATAGACCAGATTTTCACGCTACGACAAATCCTGGAGAAAACCCACGAAAATCAAATTGACACACACCATCTCTTTGTCGATTTTAAAGCTGCGTTCGATAGTCCGAGAAGGAACTGCCTATACGCAACAATGTCTGAGTTCGGTATACCTGCAAAGTTGATTAGACTTTGCAGATTGACGTTGAGCAACACACGCAGCTCCGTCAAGGTAGGAAATGACCTCTCCGAAACCTTCAATACCGAAAGAGGTTTCAGGCAAGGCGATCCACTGTCTTGCGATCTCTTTAACATCATCATGGAGGGGATCGTACGAAAGGCCGGTGTGCATCGTAATGGCACCATTTTCTATAAAGGTGTCCAGCTCCTTGCGTACGCTGATGATATTGATATTATTGGCAGAACCAAGAGAGATGTTACCGCTGCTTTCGCCGCTATCGAAAAGGAATCAGCCAAAGTGGGTTTGACGATAAATGAGGGTAAAACAAAGTATATGCTGTCTACAAACAAGGGAGCGCGGCGTTTAGACTCCCACGTTTCATCCGGCAGGTATAACTTTGAAGTAGTCAAGGAGTTTGTATACTTTGGCACCGCCATTAATACTAACAACGAAATCAGCCTGGAGATAAAGCGAAGAACAATAATTGCTAATAGGTGCTACTACGGGCTCAGTAAGCAACTAAGTTCCAGAGCCCTCTCTCGATCGACAAAACTAACACTCTACAAGACGCTCGTTCTACCTGTGCTGCTTTATGGCGCTGAGGCATGGGTAGTTTCGCAAACTGACGCAGCCGCTCTGGGGGTGTTCGAGAGAAAAGTTCTTCGCAAAATCTTCGGTCCTGTTCGAGTCGGCGATGACTATCGCATCCGAATGAACCACGAGCTGTATGTGCTCTACGAGACATTGACGTAGTTCGGCGTATAACTGTGCAGCGACTACGCTGGCTGGGTCATGTCCATCGTATGGACGACGAAGCTTCAGCGAAAAAGGTGCTCGAGGCGAGGGTCGTTGGTCAACGACGACGAGGGAGACCATGCCTTCGATGGATGGACCAGGCTGAGGAAGCCCTAACCGCACTTGGTGTATCCGATTGGAGAAGGCGCGCGCAAAGCAGAGGCGTCTGGCAAGAGCTGATGAGGTCGGTAAAAATCCGGACACGGGTTGTTACGGCCACCTAAGTAAGTAAGATCCCGGTGCTGGGGGCGAACAATCGGTAGAAATGGGTCACTGAAACTGCATTCGTTGTCAGAATTTAAAAATTTTGTATTTTTTTTTCATAGAGTTGCCACCAAATTTTTTTATTTTAACGAATTCGCTGGTGGAAGACAAAACACCACAATGCTCTACAATTTTTAAAAAAAGCCCTTCCGCTACATTTTATATAGACAGGCTTAACCCAGCTTTTCTGAATACAGAAACTTCACAGACACTTTCAACTAAATATACATAGCTATATAAATGTAAGCCTGTTAAAAAAGGCGATAATATAATAGTCTATTTTTAACTAAATAAAAAAAAAATTGCAAACTGGCCGCATGCAAAAATAATAAAAATTAAACTCGTAGAAAACTATATATATTTGCTCAATTGTGTTACACACTTTATATGCAAAATTTAGTTGAAATCGGGCAAACTGTGTAGATGGAGTCAGATTAAATTTAAAGTGAGATGCCTTCTTGTCTAATACCGCCCACTTTTTTACACTAAGGACTGCTTATTAAACCAAAGAATATACAGTACTGAAAACCTAAGCAGCTTGCTCTTACCATTAAAACTAGGCCCTTATTATGAGTTCCTTTCGACGTTCGATCTTCACTGGTTATGGAACAGTGAATAACGAATGTCAAATTCTTATTTGTAGAAGAAGGCGACGCATCACCCAAAACACTCATTGAGAGTATCAACATATTGAGAGCAGCGTGTGCGTATGTGTGCACACTGATGGAGTTATTTAACTTATTATTTACTTTGAAGTCTTTGAATATTTTAGTCTTAAGTTATCTTTTGCTCTGAATTGATTAAATAAACAATTTTAACATCATCAGGTTATGTGCCCATCACGCCATGCCTAGTACGATGGAATTAGTTTTTGCAATAATTAAGTCTTTTGATGGCAAGAACTTTGACTCGTGAAAATACCGCGTTGAAAGTTTTTTAGACGCGCAAAATGTGTTGGAGGTTTTGTCGCAAACAAAACCAGAGTCTTCAGCGGATGATTTTGCGAAATGATGGGAAGCCAACGCTAAAGCAAAAAATTTTATTATATCGCTCGTAGATGACAATCACTTGGAGTTCATAAAGGGCAAGACCAAGGCGAAAGATATGTGGGATGCATTAAATGCAGTTTTTTCGGGAACCAACATGGGCAAACATAGCATACTGCGAACAAAATTGGATAGGCTGTGTTATGAGCTAGGAAGTGATATGAAGGTAAATTTTTCAAAATTTGACGAGTGCGTCCGTGAATTAACTGCAGCTGGGACCTAAATGAACTCTTAGGAGGTGATTTATTTTTGTTTAAATCGTTTCCTGAAGAAATTCAACCGCTAATAACGGCACTAGAAAAATGCCAAAAAAACGTCAAGTTTTTTTCTGCATTTTATTTGACATTTCTCAATTTCAGACTAACTCAATCATGGAAAGATACACAATCGAGCAACGCGTTAAAGTTATTCAAGCTTATTATGAAAATGGGCGTTCAAATCAAAATACATATCGTGCTTTTTCGTGATTTTTTCGGTCAATTCAATCGTCCTAATGTGCGTACAATCGAAAAAATTGTGCAAAAATTTGAGGTAACCGGGTTTGTAGGAGATGTGAAAACACCAGTGCAGGCTCGTACAGCTCGTACTGCAGAAAATATTGCTGCTGTTTGCGATAGTGTGGCTGAAGAGCCGTCCACCTCAAGTCGTCGTGCCCACCAATTGCACCTCTCACGCTCGTCGTTGATGAACATTATGCATAAAGACTTGCATTTAAAGACAAGCTTACAAGGTGCAATTAACTCAAGAACTAAAGCCTCTTGACCATTTCAAGCGTCGTCAATGGTCAGAATGGTGACAAGAAATGGCAACAGTGGATGATCAATTTTCGAAGAAAATCATCTTCAGTGATGAGGCACATTTTCACCTCAGTGGATTCGTCAAAGCAGAATTGCCGCATTTGGGCTAAATTATAATCCATGAGTGATTGTCGAAAAACCAATGCACCCACAAAGAGTGACTGTTTTGTGCGGTTTATGGGCTGGCGGCAATCATCGGGCCGTATTTTTTCCAAAATGAGGCTGGTCAGGCAGTTACTGTGAATGGTGTTCACTATCGTGAGATGATAACGAACTTTTTATGGCCCGAATTGGAAGATATGAATGTGGACGATATGTGGTTTCAACAGGACGGTGCCACTTGCCACACAGCTAACGAAACAATGGCTCTTTTGCGCAACAAATTCAATGGCCGTGTTATCTCACGTGGTGACATCTCTTCCGTTGGACTTCTTTCTTTGGGGTTATTTGAAAGAAAAGGTGTACGTCGATAAGCTAGCAACAATTCAAGAGCTAAAGGATGTGATAATTCGGCACATTAACGGCATAGAACCTCACTTATGCCTGAGCGTCATCGAAAATTTGGACCATCGGATGGAGGTGTGCCGCCGAGGTCGCGGCGCCCATTTGGCTGATATTTTGTTCCATACATTATTGAACCATACCAATATCATAATAAAAAGAAATGACAATAATTTCCTAAATGAGTTGTTTTATTTAAAATCAACATCGGCCCTTAAAATTTAACCACCCTTTGTATACAAAAATACTTTTTTTTTAATTTTTTTTGTCCGACGTCGTCTGCTACAATATTTTTATAAAAATACCAAAAAATCACGGCGTGCAACCGTGCCCAAAAAAATCTGTTTTAACTCAAAAAATTGTGTGCCGGTTCTTTCATCCGTAAGTCATGCTAAGCATTAACATGCGTAGAACGTGCTTAAATTTCAGAACGATCCGATAAATACTTTTCTTTTAATCATGCACGCCAACTTGAAAAACGTTGTTTTGAGAAAATCGCGTTTAAAGTTTGACATTCTTTTGAAAGTACCTTGACTCGCTTCGCTATATATACTCAGAATTTTTTTTGAGAATTTCACTTTTATACTATTAAAATCATGTCTTTAACCTTCGCCTTACCAATACCTACCCGGGTGACCTTTTTGTATTTAATTTCTAAATATCACCCCCGGTTTCAGTCCAATCTAAAAAGGATTGGAAATTCTCAATTTATTTAAAATAATGTAAACAAATTATTCTTTTGTGTTTCTTCATATCTTTTTTTTAAATTGTGTTTTTATCTACGTGGCTTACCAATCAATACCCACCTCAGTGACCGCAATGAAATATTCTGGCTTTATAATTTGATTGCATTGAAAACGGATAGAAAACGTAAATATGTACATATGAAAAGGTTTATTTGATTCCATATTTGTATTCTGTATGCAGATTTCATGCAAAATTGGTGTATTCACGATCTGGTGGAAATGGTGCAAGTGGAAAGAAAATCATTAACAATAGGGTTTTATGCACCTGATAAAACATGAATAAAATGCACTGAACAATTTTATTTCTACTATTGTATTATAATCTTAAATCTCAAAATAAAAGTATGAGCTCCACCACTCATTACTTTTATTATAAGCTTTTATTTAACTAGCTTGGTTTGTATATATGTAAATATGTATGTCCGCAAATCTTGCAAACAATTTTTCGACAGCTTGTGGGCCTCCGATTAAGCAAAAATTTAGCATACATGTGTAAGCCCGGTGATAATGCAATGTTATGAAAAAAAATTTGCCACACCCCCTTTTACCGCCCACAAATCAATAAAAATGCTTTATCTCGAAAACTACTAGGCCGATTCAGATGAAATTTTGGAACTAAATTTCCTTCAGGTAGAAAATGGGGGTTAAGAAAAAATTTTTACCACACCCCCTTTTACCGTCCACAAATTAATATATCTTCAAAACTACCGGGTTGTTTCAGCTGAAATTTTGGCAGTAAATGTCCTTCAAGTATAGCACAAATCAATAAAAATGATATATCTCCAAAACTACTAGGCGGATTCAGCTGAAAATTTGGCAGCACATTTACATCAAGTAGGAGATAGGGGTTTAAATTTGGCCATACCTCCTATTCCTGCCCACAAATCAATAAAAATGTTATATCATAATAAAGTATATAATGCAATAAATAATGTAAATGGTATAATGTTAATATCTACTGTTAAGGTTAATGGTCTAAAAAATTAAAACTTATTTACGTACGCTTTTTTATGATGATGGGTAACCAAGAGAGAGGTTCTTCTGAATCTAGAATATACCTACTATATACATATATGACAAATGTCACTGAAATTCCTTTTTTTCTTTATAGTTCACGTTTTGGTTTTAAATAAAAGCTTATTTTTTGAAATTTTTTTTTATATTTTTTTTTATTTTTTACTTTTTAGTCTTAGGTTTATTATTAACATCTTTTATTTTGAAAGCCTTACATATAGCATTTTAATATTTTAGACCGTTAACCTTAACAGTACATATTAACATTATACCATTTACATAATTTATTCCATTATATACTTTATTATGATATAATATTTTTATTGATTTGTGGACGGGAATAGGAGGTGTGGCCAAATTTAAACCCCCTATCTCCTACTTGATGTAAATGTGCTGCCAAATTTTTTAAACCTTTTTTTGTATATATTTTTTTCACAATAAAATTCACTCAGACGAAATTTCATTTCAATTCATTTAGACGAAAATTACGAAAGAACTGATTAATCTCAACAATTTACAATCACCACAATATTGCAAATATAGTTTCATAATAAAAAATTAAAATTTTGTATTTGAGTTAAATTTGGAGTGCTTTTCATTTGCAGTAATTAGAGTAGCGTAGACATGATTTTAGGGTGGGGGAAACATATTGGAACTATTCATATGATAATTTTTTTCTAATTGTAACCTTTATTCTCTACTTAGCTTATGATATGTTTTTTAATACCTCCCTCTTCTTCTTCTTCTTCTTCTTCTTAGGTGGCCGTAACAACCCGCGTTCGGGTTTCAGCCGACCTCATCAGCTCCCGCCAGGCGCCTCTGCTTTGCGCGCTCCTTCTTCAATCGGATACCTTAAGTGCGGTTAGGCTTCCTTAGCCTGGTTCATCCATCGGAGGCGAATACCTCCCTCATTACCTTTAATTACAATCTACTTATTAACTCCCTACCGATCCACTGTAATACGTTATCATTTTAGCGCCAAATTTTAATATTGCACTAGCATTAGAACATCCAGTTGAGAATTTCAACTAATTTTTGACATATGTATAGGGGCTGTTCATAAATTACGTAACACGTTTAGGGAGGTGGTCGAACATTTGCGACGAAGTATGGCATAGGGGGAAAGGCCGTGCGTTATGTCACAACAAAATTTTTAATATCAGTTTTAAAAATTTTAAATTGTAATAAAATTTAATTTTGTTGTAAATATTGCTTTAATTTTTTATCAATAAAAGAATGCACCTAATAAAACAAACGGATCAGAAACGTTTTCAAGCCGATCAAATTTATAAAAGGCATAAAAAGGAATTTGTCAAGACCTTGTGACGAAGTGTGACACAGTGGAGGATGGTGTCTAAAATTGGCCAAAAATATATTACGTATTTTATGAACAGCCCCTTACACTAAACTAACCCGGGTGGGTATTGGTAAGCGACGTGTAAAATAATCTTTGGTAACGCGAAGGTTAAAGGTTCATTCTAATGTATTCTATAAAAAAAAAAAATTGATTTTTTGAAAATTTATAGGAGCTATGTCCTCTTAATGAAGAAATGAGGCAACAAACGATTAAGGAAAAGAGCAGCGGCAGTTGGTGCAGTTAATCATGAAGCTGTATTCTCAGCTAACTTTACAGGAGAATGCCTTAGGTGCAAGAAAAGAGGGCACAAAAGTTTCAACTGTCCACAAAGAGAAAGCAAAAACAAAACATAATAGAAAAGACAGAAATTATAAAAGCTCAAGAGAAAACTCGTCAATTGCATTTATGCTCGAGAGCAAAGTCGATTCTAATGTTTGGTTTCTTGACTTCGGTAGTACGCGGCATACGACAAATAATATTGAGTTGTTAAGTATGGTAGAAACATTAGAGAAGCCGTCTCTACCAATCTGGTAGCAGGTCACTATGGTAAATCCTTGTGAAGAAAGCCTGCGATGGAATAGCAATGGTCCAGAGAACTTGTTAGAACGGGGATAGTCAAACCCGTCAAATGAGGTGACCTTATCTATCCACGGCAAGGAGACATGGTCTATATGGCCAACATCGTACGGTTATTTTGTGTCTGTAAGACACGGCAATGGTGAGACCTTAGTGCAGTTGAGGCACGGGTATTGAAAAACCTAGGCACTTCGTTTAAGGTATGGTAATGTTCCATGCCTTAGATTGAAATGCCAATCAGAAACAAAAAAGTGCTAAGTGCACTGTCAAATACAAAAATTCTATATGAATTTTTTGTCTCATTTGCCGAGATGTTGTAGACTCCCATTCGGCGGGACCGAGTTGCCCAGGTGAAAATAAATTTAAAAAATGCAACCCTATGGTAAGAAAATTACATTGTTTTAAAATTCAGATAACGAATTCGGATTCAGTGACCCATTTTTACCTACAGTTCGCCCTAGCACCGAATTCGTAGAAAGAAAACAATTTTAGATAGCAACTATATGGAAAAAATTACGTTGCTTTTAAATTCTGACGACGGATTCGGATTCAGCGACCTATTTCTAGCTTATGTTCGCTTAGCACCGAATTCGTAAAAATTTAAAAATTTTGGTGGTATGGTAAAAAATGACATAATTTTTTAAATTCTGACAACGGCTTCAGATTCGTTGACCCATTTTTAGGTAGTGTTTGCCCCAGCAATGAATTCGTAAAAATAAAAAATTTAGGTGGAAAAAACGTAATTTTTAATTCCTAAAAATTTAGTTGACAGCACTATGTTAAAAAAATTACATAATTTCTGAAATCCTAATAATGGATTCGGATTCATTGACCCAGTTTAATCTAGTGTTCACCCACTAAATTCAATCAGTATCGACTGTCATAGAGTTCGGACGTGTTGTACATTGTAAGCTCCGCAATTGTCAAATTTCAGTTTAAATTTCTTTCGTGAATTATTGCATTAAACTGCATATATTTGTGGACTTTTATAAACATAAATTATAAAAAAGTGCGAATTTAGTGGTATCACTTGACCACAGCTAAAAGTTCAGTGGGCTATTTAATAATCAGTTCAACAGTACTATAAAATACGACCGAAATAAAATAAAAGTGCGAAATCTGCAAGCTATTTTTCGTTCACTGTGTCAACTTTACTCAAAAAAAAAAAATTTCTTGTTGCGCTATTATTGCTCTAAACCTCTGACTGCTGTATTTGCATTTTTCTGCTAAACAGACAGAATTATAAACAAACAATTGTAAACAAACAGAATTATAAAAAAAAAAAAATAAAAAATAGCAATAGGAACAATAAAAATAAAAATGGATAAACTCTGTGCTTCACCTTCTTGTACCGCAGAGGACCGTAAGGCGCCCAAGATAACGTGCAAAGGCCTTTGTGGAAAATCTTTCCACACTTCTTGCATAGGCTTATCGAAAAGAAGCTTAACTTATCTTGACGAATATCTGGCCAATTTTTCGTTTTACTGCGATGAATGTAAAGAATTGTCACTTAGTGACTTAACAAACTCAGTGCGGTCGGAGAATAAACAGTGTTTGAAAAAGACAGTCGATCTAGTGTCGAAATTTGATGAGGCATTAAAATCAATAGAAGTCCTCAGCAGTGCTGTCGAAGTGACAAAAAATTAAAGTAATAAAATGCCCGGAACACTTTCGAAAAACTTAACCAAAATCTTAAACTATGCCATAGACCATCAAAACGATATGAACTGTGTTGAAACTGCAATAAGTGCTATAAATAAATCAATAAACACAAACTTTGAGAAAATAAACACAATTGAATCGGTAAAAAATGTAACTGAAAATATCGCGTGCTTAAGAAATGACGTCATCTTGCTGCAATCGACCTCGAAGATAACAACACAATCACCAACTGTACCAGATCCACTTATCGAAGTTTTGTATCACAAAATAAATGAAAAAAGTGACGGTCTTGTCTTATTTAGAGAGTCGCTTGCGAAAATATCTGATGCAATCAGCACTGGAACCAACAGGATCAACGTGACAGAAAACATCGAACACAATTCATCCTCCCTCTTCGATGAAATCATGGAAGCTTCCGTGCTTTCCTCTTCGGTGCGTCCCTTACCATCCAACTCGGATTCACAACCTTTGCTGCACCTCGGAAAATTATTAATCACTTTGGATCCTCTTGGACTACTTCAGAATGGAATCACAGAATTCAAAAACTGAAGACAGGAAACCAAAGTGATAGCACTGCTTTGTTCATGAAAGGCTTTCACACAACTACAGATACAACTTATAACCATCTAAATAAATTAACCATCTCAGACTGCTATAAAAAGTCATCGAAACGATCCAAGTTTAGCAGTTTTAAATTTAATATACCCAAGGCATATAGGTACGTGGATGTTTTCTAGTGGAGGTATACGAACGAAAGGAAACATTCGTATAACTGAATGGACGGAAAAACCAAAAACGGAAGTTAAGGACCCTAGTATTAAGCCTAACAATAAAAAAAAAAAAAATGGAATGGCCATCTCAGCCCTTGAAAGGACTTTGACCGAGCTTCTTATGATCAATTGTGTTGTGTGTGATGTGAAATGTTTGCACGCCGACTCCGAACGGCTTATGTTATCAAGAAGCTTTTCATGGCAGTTTTACTCTCTGAGGTTTGCCATTGTCTGCAGAGAGGTGACGGCCGAACAGAAAAATTAATTCAATTGTTAAATAATTCAAAAATTAATAATGTTAAACGGGTTTCGTTTAACATCAATAACGACGAAAAAAATAAAACTTATCCATATAAATATCCTAATTTCGTCCATTTCCATACACTTAATCCATCCCCACAGCCCGCAACAGTCTTACCTAAGCCTACGTCTTACCACAACCTGTTACTGCAACACTTTCACCAGCAATCACACCCTCCAAAAACACACCTCCTCCCTTAATTACTGGCACTAATACTCAAACGTTAACTAATGTTACACCTGCCTTTCTGGATCCTCTTCTGCCACCTAATGCGAAGCTCACAAAAAATCTCGCTGACGTTAGTAGTGAGGGTCGTTTCGTTATGTCTCTAAGAGACCGTCGGTTGTATGATAATGTTCGATTATACCTGTCTTATTTACATAATAGGTCTGACTCAGTCTATATTGAAGGTACAACAAGAACAAGTGCTATGGTATCCATCCAACAAGAAGGTCTTCCTACCGACCCTGTCGAGCTGAAAAAAATGTTCATTAACTTCCATGAAAGCCTCAACATTTCACCCAATGATCTTGAAAACGACCTCACGTCATTTGCATCGCATATTAGCTCAAAGTATATATGGCATTTACAAAGAGCACGTTCTAACTTCAAAAATTTCTATTAACTTCCATGAAAGCCTCAAAATTTCACCCAATGATCTTGAAAACGACCTCACGTCATTTGCATCGCATATTAGCTCAAAGTATATATGGCATTTACAAAGAGCACGTTCTAATTTCAAAAATTTCTATTGTCCCTAACTCTCATCCTAAAACAATGTTCGATTATCCAGCTTCCCGAAATACACTACCTTCAATTGCGTCTTATAATATATCCTACCAAAATTGTGGTGGCATGAGAGGCAAACTAAATAAACTGTTTGTTGAAGCTAAATCTTTAAATATAAATAAGTGCTACGTTATACGTTTTGCTCGTAAAAACGTAATTACATATAGCAGATACATGCTAAATAAGGTGGAACTTAAAAGGGTCAACCGCATAGCAGATCTTGGAATAATTCTTGATAGTAAGATGCGCTTTAACCTTCACTACGATCATATCATATCCAGGGCAAACAAAATGCTCGGATTCATAAAAAGACGTGCAAAAGAATTCAAAAACCTTTGGGGAACTAAAACCTTATACTGCACATTAGTGCGACCCATCTTGGAATACTGTTGCATAATTTGGAACCCAACTTTTGTAGTGCATAGTGAAAGGCTAGAATCTATTCAAAGACAATTCTAGCTTTTTGCATTGAGAGACCTATACGATCCTCGTGACTATACAAAATTTATCACCATACGAGAGTAGACTGAAAATCTTCAATTTAATGTCGCTGTCATCAAGGAGAATATTACTTTTCTCATGCTTTACATTTGATGTTATTACTGGTAACATCGGTAGCGAATACATCTCGAGCAAGATACTATTTAATGAACCAATAAGGCGAACAAGGTATACAAAATTGTTAAAAGAATCGCAACACAACACTATCTACGCATTGAACGAGCCCTTGAAAGATGGTGTAAAATATTTAATAATATCAGTGAGCATTATACACCGCCAATATCGAAATTCAGATTCAAGCGTTCCCTTTCCAAATCACTTTTCTTTACATAACTATCCCCTTATTAAACACTAATTCAAGTCCTATGCCTAATGGTACATATAAGCGAATCTTCTCCAATTCCTTTTCACCATTCTGATTCCTCTTCTATTTCCTTGATCTAGCATTTGTAGAAAAATTGTAAATGAAAAATTTTTCTATTCTATTTTCCCATATCCAAATGTCACTTTTTACATTACCGTCTACCACCCATACCTAAACAAAATTGAGTTGTTCTCCCATTTAGCTTTCCATCTTAATAACATTTTAGCATAGTATTGAAAATTAGTACATATTTTTACTATGTGTATAAAATCTGATTCCTCTTCTATTTCCTTGATCTAGCATTTGTAGAAAAATTGTAAATGAAAAATTTTTCTATTCTATTTTCCCATATCCAAATGCCACTTTTTACATTACCGTCTACCACCCATACCTAAACAAAATTGAGTTGTTCTCCCATTTAGCTTTCCATCTTAATAACATTTTAGCATAGTATTGAAAATTAGTACATATTTTTACTATGTGTATAAAATCTGTCTGTGAATTGCATATCTTCTTCACCTTAAACAAGGAAAGAGGAGAGAAAAACAAAAAATAAATAAAACAACAACCTGTTAGAAAAATAAGTTAGAATAAGTATATTGCCTTGTTTGACTAAATAAATAAATAAATACCTAAATTCGTAAAAATTAAAAATCTTGATGGCAATCCTATTTTATTGTATATTATTGTATATTAATATCTATTAATATCTGTTAATATCTATTTTAAAAAAATCGACTAAATTGATTGAAAATTTCGGGTAGCAGAAGGAAACAAACGCTTTTTTCAAATACCGGGATTGCTGAAAATATTTTTTTAATAACTAATAAAATTTTTCCAACTTTTATCACAAATATCCTCCTTTTAAGGGCAAAACAAGCATTATTTGTAACATTGGTTGCACTTTACGCATTCGCAACACCTTTTTGATAAAACAGCTGACTTTATATTTGTTGCAAAATTGTATGTGAATGCAACCAAATTGAATAATCATAGCCAAAATGACTAACTCACACAGCAGTTCAGGTAAATTATAAGTATATTTGATGGAATTGCTTTTTTTAATGTTTCTGTTTTATTTGCAGCATTTATTCCTCATAAGACAAATTCAAATTTTAACGAGCAAATGTCACATAATAGAAAAGCATACAATTTATCAGAAGTTTTGGTAGAACAAATTGATATTTTTTCTAATGGATGTGATAAAGGCTATTACCTACAGAAAGCACTTAACATTTTATGAAAAATTCAATCAAGTGTTGAGGCGGAGTGGTGCTTCTCGACTCTTAATGCTTTAATTTCTTTTATGAAGTTTTCTTTTCTTGCCAAAAAATTCTGCCCTTGAATGCAGACTTGTTCTTAGTCGAGAAAAGAACATAAAAATGCATTCTTTTTTTCGATGTTGTGTTGGCTGCCCTGTTTTATCGAGAAACGTCAAATAAATTGCAAAAGTCTTCCGTGAAATAGCAAAACACAAAATTAAATTCAAAGTGTCTGGCGACAAAAGTTTTGTATTAAAGGTAAATTAACGTACTTGTAATATTTTCGTTAATATCGTTAAAACCACTGATGTGGTTATTTTGTTAATATCAGCCATTTTATGTTTTATTATAATAAATATTTTTTTCATAATTGTGAATAAAATTTCGCCCGCAGCTGAAAAAGGGAATTTTCGTTTTTTTATCAATGTTCATGGAACTTTTGAAAATTTTGAACACAAATATTTGCATTCATCGTCAATTTTTAAGATCACTAGAAAAAAATTCTTTAAAAGTACTATCCCATGTCTAAGAAATTAACTCTTTTTTTCAATTTCGGGAGAAATATTATTTATAATAGGGCTGATTGCTTAGCGCGTCCCGCACGAACATGAACTTGAAAAATGCATTAAAAACAGTATTATCTCTAATCCAATTGCAAATTTTTAAAAATTTTTGATGCAGATTGGAAGAACTTTTTCAGGCCAATAATTTGTGATGATTTTTTTTACAATTATTACACAAGCCAACATATTTACGAAAAACATGATTTTTTGAGGTTTTTGCAAAATGATTTAGCTCACTAGAGGCTTTCACTATCGCCAAAATATTTTGAGAATCGTCATAAAACACATCAAGGTTCATTTTTAGATGGATACAATTGGAACTTTTTTTCAAGGCACCTTAATTATTTATTATATGTTCGCTATAATATTATTATATGAGTTTGTCAAATTTTGTTTTTTTTTTCTTATTGATTGAAAAGATTTTGCCTTAATACTTTTTTATTTTATCAATTTCATAAAGAATACCATATAACAGGAGATAAAGCGAAGAACAATAATTGCTAATAGCTGCTACTACGGGCTCAGTAAGCAACTAAGTTCCAGAGCCCTCTCTCGATCGACAAAACTAACACTCTACAAGACACTCGTTCTACCTGTGCTGCTTTATGGCGCTGAGGCATGGGTAGTTTCGAAAACTGACGCAGCCGCTCTAGGGGTGTTCGAGTCGGCGATGACTATCTCATTCGAATGAACCACGAGCTGTATGAGCTCTACGAAGGCATTGACGTAGTTCGGCGTATAACTGTGCAGCGACTACGTTGGCTGGGTCATGTCCATCGTATGGACGACGAAGCTTCAGCGAAAAAGGTGCTCGAGGCGAGGGTCGTTGGTCAACGACGACGAGGGAGACCGATTGGAGAAGGCGCGCGCAAAGCAGAGGCGCCTGGCGAGAGCTGATGAGGTCGGCCGAAACCCGGACACGGGTTGTTACGGCGACCTAAGTAAGTAAGTATGTAATAGGATTATAACAAAAATGTGACAATTTTTGGCAAAAAAAAAAAATTACAAAATCAAAAATGCCTGAATTTCGGGACGATCCCGAAAATCCCGGAAATTGACATCCCTAATATAGATAGATATAAAATGGCTGAATCCCCACACGCTTCGCTAGGCAAAAACAAAAAGCTTTTTAAATTCTAAGAACGGGTTCAAATTCATCGACTAATTTTTACCTAGTCTTTGCCAGCACCAAATTAGTAGAAAAAAATTAGGTGGCAATCCTATGGAAAGAAAATTACATAGTTTTGAAATTCTGATAACGGATTCGAATTCAGTGTCCCATTTTTACCCATAGTTCGCTCTACCACCGAATTCGTAAAAATAAAACAATTTCAGATAGCAGTCCTATAGAAAAAATTACGTTACTTTTAGCTTATGTTCGCTCAGCACTGAATTCGTAAGAGTAAAAAATTACATAATTTTTGAAATTCTGACAACGGATTCGATGAACTATTTTTATACAGTAGCGTTCGCCGCAGCACCGAATTCGTAAAAAAAAAATTTAAAAAAAAAAAAATCGACTAAATTGGCTAAAAATTACGGCCACTAGAGGGAAACAAACGCTTTTTTCCACTTTGTTTTATTTTATATATATTGATTACACGGTGTGACAGTCAAAAAACTTCTGGGATGCGGCATAGAGTAAGTTGTAGATATAGTTAAATGTAACATTGTTGCATACCACAAATTTTTCGTGCACATCAAAATTTTGAATAACGGTTAAAAACCAGTCTTTTCGAGGTATATGAAATTAAAAAATCATACGTCTTAAATTATGCATTCTACAATAGTTTGTAGTATGTCGTTGGAAAGAGAAAAGTAACACCTTTCTAATTATATTGCAATAATGGATAAAAATTCAGCTACATGTAAAAACATATTGATTTTTTTCAGTTTTTTGAGACTGATTTTGTTACTAACAACACTTACTTCTTTATCAATACTATTTTAAATGAAAAAATTACAATCGGATTTAAAAATTTTTTGATAGCAGATGCGACTACTTGCGAAGAAAATGCAAGCTTTTTTGATTTAAAACAGGAGTGCGCAAAATTATATATTCACATTTTTGTGAATTTATTGCAAAGCTTTTGTTTTAAGTGTTTGCACTGAACGAAAAGCACGACTTTGTTCATTCGTACGATCACAGCATAACGCGAGAATGATAGCTTGTCGTGTTCGATATAGTTGCGAAAAACACATTGGAGCAAAAGAGATGCAAACTTGGCTCCTTTATTGCTCCAATGTGTTTATTGGATCGGCTCTGCATTAAGCGTTCACTATGTTCGCAACCTTAGGCAACGCAGAAGCGAGCGGCCGCAACCCCACAGCATGAAGTTCGCACAGCGACTGATCATATTATTTTATTCAGTGTAGCAAGTTCTCAACTTGGCTAAAAAGCTTTTTTAATTGAAAGCTGTCGTATGCATGTGAAAGCTATCCTACCATGGACGACTTTTTGCACACTTCTGCTTCAAAAGCAATTGTTAGAAAACTATTAGCTGTGAGTGATATTACAGAACGTGGAATTCCGCTTATAACACGAAAACTCTCTGAATGCACTTACTTACTTGCTTAGATATCGTTGGTGGAGTTAATGCTGGATCCGAGGTAGACGAAGTCCTACACAACCTCGAAGGACGTGTTCCCAACAGCAACGTGGGTCCTTTGTATACGTTGGGACTGTTTGTTTGTTGACACCACATATTTCGTCTTATCTGCGTTTACTGTAAGACCCGTGCGACTCTACTCTTTTTCTAATTTGGAGAATGCTGTACTGATTCGCGTGTGTTATGGCCAATGATATCAGTATCATCAGCATACGCTAGCAGCATAACACTCTTATAGAATATTGTGCCGCTATGTCTAAGGTTAGCAGCTCGAATGATCTTCTCCATAATTAGGTTAAAAAAGTCGCACGATAAGGAATCACCTCGTCTGAAACCTCGTTTGGTAACAAATGGGTCCTTCCCCATTTTAACTGCGCTGCTGGAGTTGCTCAGTGTCATCCTGCATAGACGGATTAATTTTGCAGGTATACCAAATTCAGACATGGTGGAGTATAGGTGATTCCATATTGGACTGTCGAGAGCGGCTTTGTGATCGACAAAGAGATAATGGGTGTCGATTTGTTTCTCTAGGGTCTTTTCCAAGAATTGTCGTAGCATACATATCTAGTCGGTGGTAGATTTTCCAGGCCTGAAGCCACACTGATAAGGCACAATCAGTTGGTTTACGTTGGACTTCAGCCTTTCACATAATACGCTTGACAGGACCTTATATGCGATATTTAGGTGACTTGTCCCACGGTAATAGGCACCAGAGAACTGCAACGAGTCTATGATTCGAACGAATGACTATAAATCATTCATCAAAAACCGAATACGAGTGCGTGCGGTTGCGTACAACAACCACCACTTCCCCGCGAAGCATCGTCATAACAGCGATGAGCGACGAGTGCAGCTGCTTTCACTCATCGCTCATAAAAATGCCGCTCAATGATTCCTATGATTCTAGAGTCATTCCTTATGATTACATATAATATTAGCGGACTTGGCAAATGTATGAAAACAAATCTTAAAATAGTATTAAAAAAATATTTAAATGCATATACTTAATAAAAAAAAAATAATAATATTATTGATAGAAATAGAGAAAAGAATTAACTACAAAGCAGACACTGACAACTGCGCACACATATATAGAAAATTCGTGACAAATAAAAAATTATTACTAAGCTAAGTATCAAGAAAGTTAGATGTTAAATAAGTTTTGTTCAACTGCCCTAAAGTTTGTGTAAAATTTGTAAAGTTTTTTGTTTGACTAAAAAGATGTATGTTAATTTCAAACTGTTTTAATTTGTAATATGTGAGTTATATGTAACTTAAGTTAATGTATTGTTAATATAGTTCTAAAAATGTTTTCAGTTATCCTGAAGATGATTGCCGACGACAGTCGAAATATTGATAATAAATTTTATAATTAAAGCTTGGAGTTTAATATAAATTTGATCTAGAGCCCGCAAAGCCAATTTCTAATATTATTGTAAAAAATGTATTACAAATTTTTGGAAAAATGTCCCTGTTATTTTGGATTGCCGCTTTCCTTATGGCATCAAGGTTCTCAGCAATTCATCATTGCAAGTGTGAAAGTGAATTGAAAAATTGGTTAAAAACAATAAAAACAACAAGGAACAAATAATAGACAACATACAAGTATAAAGTAAGTTTGCTACAATTTAGAAGCTGGCTATTTATCTTAATCAACACGTAAAACACAAATCAAAAGTAAAAGTGCACGCAAATCATTCAATGACTCTAGAGTCATTGAGGTTGCTTAGAATCATATGCTAAGAATTCAGCAGTCTTTCTGATGAGCGATGAGTGACAGCAGCGGCACTCGTCGCTCATCGCTGTTATGAGAATGCTTCGCGTGGAAATGGTTGTTTTTGTGCGCAACCGCACGCACTCGCACTCGGTTTTTGACGAGTGATTTAGAATCGTAAAAAAACGATTCGCTGCAGGTCTCTGATAGGCACAAATGGCCTCGCCTTTCATGTGGATTGGGCAGAATACACTGAGGTTCCAATCGTTTCGACCATATGCATTCTTTCGATCATATTCTGCATAGAAGCTCGTGAATGCATTTAAACATAGCTTCGCATCCGTTCTTAAACAGCTCAGCGGGTAGACCATCGGCTCCCGCGGCTTTGGTGTTCTTAAGCCGTGTTGTGGCTGTCAAGACTTCATTATAGTCGGGCAGCGGAACTTCAACGCTGTCATTCATAATTAGGGTTTTCGGGATATCATCCCTATTGGCGGGATTGTTGTCACCATCACCATTCAGAAGACTAAAGAAGTGTTCCCTTTATAACGTCAGTGTACTCTGTATATCTGTCCCTATATTCCCGTTTCCATCCTGTGACGACCCTATTTCTTGATGAAATAGGCCCGCATATTGATAACGTCATCAATCGAACGATATCACTATAAATGCATAACAGCCGACAACAACAACACACAGCTCACCATGCAGCAGTTAGTTGAAACAGTGCTAATCCAACTATAACAACAACAACACACAGCTCACCATGCGGCAGCTAATTACAACAATGCTTATCCAACTATAACAACAACAACGACAATAGCACACAACATTTCAAGGCCAGTGTAATAATAAAAGCATTCGTACACTGACTTACAACAACAAGCACTAGTGCCTTTACTTTCCTATCGCAACACAAGAACAGCTGCGTGTGTTTCTACACAGACGGACATCGTATATCAGAAGCAACGATATGCAGCCAACATCTTTTTCTACGACTAAGGTATAAACTGAAGCAATTTCTATTAGTTATATTTTTATATATTATATTTCATATATATATTTCACATATTATCTATTTACATTATATTTCATCTAGTAATTAAGTATAAAAATACATGAACTCAAAATACAGTAAATATCGGTTGTATGACGAACCGTTTGTAAGCAAATTCTGCTTATATGCAAAAATGTCTTTTCTCAGCGCACTGTGCATTAATATCTACTATAAATTCAATTGTTTGTATGCAAATCGTTTAGAAGCAAAAATTGCATGTATGCAAAAGTTTTTTAACAAAATCAAAAAATTTAGTACCAGTTTTAGTCGGTTTTAATCAAATTTTTCAACATGGCAGCACTGAATTTTTCAATCGATTTTTTTTCATCGCTAATGTTTACATATTTCTCATCACTAGTTGAAAAAATAATTTCGTGATAAAATAACAATGTCGCGACGTGTTTTAACAGCGTAACAAAAAATTGTGGTATTGAATGAACTAAAAACACACCCTAATCAAAAAGAACTTGCTTCCAAGTATAAAGTAAGCAGTAGCACTATTTCGCGGATTAAGAACAATGGAAATAAGATCCGTGAAATTAGAAATCCTAATAAGAAACGAGATAGAAAAAGTACACACGTTAATTTGCAGACGTATTAGGAGAAAATGAAAATTTAAATGAAGATGAAATGTTCGTTCAGTCTTATTTGAATGTCAAACACCCCTCAACCAAAGAGGCTTTGCTTAATTTGGATTCGCTGCGCGACTATTTTTTCCAAAATAATATAAATGCCTTAGAGGCTTTTGAAGACATTGAAGATTTTATCTTAAAAAATGCTGAAAAAACTAAGAGCCAAAAAAAAATTACTGATTTTTTTAAGTAATTTTGTTCCTTTTATAAACATAGTTTGTAACTTTAATGAAATAAATTGACTGAATTAAAAGTTTTTATTTGATAGAACACAAGTGTTATATGAATTTGCAATAAAATGTGACTTAATTTATTTTAAAATTAAACGAATAAGTTTTTTTACAACCAATATATTGCTTATATGCATTTTTCTTGCATATAGCCGATTATTGCATATTCTATATATCTGAATATTGACAGATCCAAAGAAATTTTGGGGATTCGTAAACACAAAGAAGAAATCTGATGGATTTCCTTCTTCTTTTAGAACTCCTGAGGGATTTACTGATAATCCCGTCAAAATTTGTGGCCTTTTCGCCAATCTTTTTAAAGAATCATTTTGTTCAGATTCTTTTAATCCTGATGGAGAGTACTTTGAATATATAAATTCCGAACCCAGAGTATCTTTGGAACATATATCCTTCACTCCAGAGGATATTTTAATGTATATTAGATCGATCGATGAGGAGTTTGGTGCTGGACCTGACGGTGTTCCTGCCGCAGTGTTAACAAAATGCGGTTCCGTTTTGAGTCAACCACTGTCTTTATTATTCAATAAATCTATTAACGAAAGTTATTTTCCACTTTTTTGGAAAAAATCATTTATAAGTCCTATTTTTAAAAAGGGTTGCAGGAACGATGTCAGTAACTATAGGCCTATCGCTAAGCTCTCATCAATTCCAAAACTTTTTGAGCGGATGGTGTACGATCGGGTGAAAATTCACTGTGGCAAAGTCATAACAACTCGTCAGCATGGTTTTGTGAATGGCAGATCCACTGTGTCTAATCTTCTCGATTTTACAACATTCTGGTTAAATTCTATTGATTCTGGTAACCAGGTCGATTGTGTTTACACTGACTTTAGTAAGGCATTTGATAAGCTACCACACAATCTAATCTTATTTAAACTTGAGTTAATGGGATTTCCACAATATTTTGTGAACTGGATTAAATCGTATTTGGTGGAGCGATCTTATCAAATACGTTTCCGAGGCGCATTGTCTTCTGAATTTATTGCTGGATCAGGTGTTCCTCAGGGTAGTCACCTTGGTCCTCTTCTGTTTATTTTAGCTATCAATGATGTAACTCACGTCATTGAACACTCTCATCTGCTTATTTATGCCGATGATATGAAAATATACAGAACGATTAATTCTAGAGATAATTCAGATCTACTCCAGTCTGATCTAAAATCCTTTGAAGTTTGGTGTTCTAAAAATAATATGTTTTTAAATCCAGATAAATGCCAAACTATGACCTTTTCGCGAAAAAGGAATAATTATATTTTTGATTATAAGATTAAAGATACTGCCTTGAGTCGTGTAGACACCGTCAAAGACCTAGGTATATGCATGGATTCTAAGCTGTCGTTTAACATTCATATTGATAATATTTGTAAAAAAGCATCTTCAATGCTTGGTTTTGTAAAACGCTGGGCCAAAGAATTTAATAGCATGATTACAACTACAACGTTGTATTATGCAATCGTGCGTCCTCACTTAGAGTATGCAAGTCAAGTGTGGTCCCCAAGTTACAATGTGCATGTTGATCGAATAGAAAGAATCCAAAAACGTTTTGTTCAGTTTGCTCTAAGGGGCTTAAGTGGAACTGACATATTAGACCTTCCTCCTTATGCGGATCGTTTAAAACTATTAAAAATGCAGTCTTTAGGTGATCGAAGGAAATCGGCAGATATCGTATATTTACACCAGCTCATAACAGGTGTATTCGATTCTCCAGAACTTCTTTCTCACATAAATTTTAACACTAACCGTAGAAGCAGTAGAAACGCTAACAACTTAATTTATTTGCCATTTAGTAGAACAAATTATATGGCTACTGCTCCTTTAAGTCGCATGAGTTCCTTTGTTAACAATTGTAGCGTTTTTGATGTTAATTTGTCAAAAGGTCAACTCAAAAGTAGATTAAAATTAGTTGTGTAAATAGATCTATGTATACGCATGGTTAGTTGTTACGTCTTGTGTTGTCCCTGAGCCCAACCCATTCATTGGTGGGTACATTTTTCCCACATTAACTTGTTTGTGGTCACGGGTATCCATAACATTGATAGTTTCAATGATTACTGGGTAGTGGCTTTAGATGGGTTAATGCTGAGGAAGTGCGATATAGCTGTAGTAGCTGAACTCTATTGTTATTGCATGTATGCAAATATCTTGCATATAGCCGGATTATTGCTTGTTTGCAAATATCGCTTATATGCAAAAATATTTCTACATTATAACATTTGCATACAACCGATATTTACTGTATTATTCTAATATTTTATCTACTACTAAAACATAACATATTCTAGTTAGCTACTACTAAACTATAATCAAACGTACTATATTATTCACTGACATTTACGTAGCAGCATATTTCAATACTTAATTCGGTCTAGAGTATAAATTAACTATTACTATTACATGTAAATAATATTATGATACATTTTATTATGCACACTTCCCTTGAACATAAATATTATAACATTATAATATTATTACATTTATTTTAATTATGCTTACCGCATGTATTGAAAATTAGTTACGTTAGTATTAAGTTACGTTGTTCAATTTAATATATTTATAATACTAAGTGTATAATGCTACTCCTAAAGTAGTCATACATATTACTTACATACACTTTAAGTAACCCTGGTGCGAGCCACCACTTAGTTATAAATTATTAATTGAATAAACGAAGATTTGTTTTCTTGCTTTCAAACCGATCGGACGTGTTTTTATTTAAGTCTCGTGCCAAGTAGTCGTGTAGCAGCAGCACAGAAGAGAAGTCATAGCGTGACCAGTCACGAGCGATACTCACCTTTGAGTATCTTTCCACTGAGGCCTGACGCCAAGGAAGACTTTGGAAGTCACCTCAAAGCGCACTCACCTTCGTTCTCCACGAAGGGTATTCACCTTGAGTTCCTTCCCCACTTGAGGACTAACTCGCTCACTGTGTTCTACACGAACGATACTCACCTTTCGAGTATCTTTCCATTGAGGCCTGACGCCAAGGAAGACTTTCAACGAACCCCACTCACCCCTCAGTAAACGATGGGGTAGAGATTTGAGAAGTCGTCTCAGTCGCTAATCCGCAATTACCACCTCTCCCCTCCCGCTAAAACCACCAGAGAGACGAGTCATCCGACAGCAGCAGCAACACACACGCAATTGGCTCAAGACTTATTTTCACCCGCCAGAAGTGAAAAATAAGTGCAAAGTTAATTTATGAAATATAACGGAACGCTAAACACAAGCCAGCCACTATTTTCTCAGGGAAAATAACAATTACGAGACTCCGTCCGAATTCGGCTTTCGACGAGGAAAATCTTCCATTGACGCTATCCAGCCAGTAATGAAAATTGCACGCGACGCAACAAATGGTTTAAGATGGAAGGGTGGCGATAAGCAGTACTGCGCTGTGGTAACTTTCGACGTCAAAAATGCCTTCAACTCAGCGAGCTGGCCGCGAATTCTGCAAGCTCTAGGCAGGTTCGGCACACCAGGATACCTACAGCGAATAGTCGGATATTATTTGCAAGACAGATGGCTGCTCTACGATACTGACGATGGGGTAAAACGCTACAAGGTCACTAGAGGTGTCCCACAAGGCTCAGTGCTGGAACCAACTCTGTGGAACGTCATGTATAATGACGTTTTTCGAATCAATTTTCCCGCGGATACCACGTTGATTGGCTACGCGGATGATATTGCTTTGGTAGCCGTGGCAAAGCACCTTCATACACTTGAAGCATCATGTAGCGAAGCGATAGGGAAAGTAACAATGTGGTTGCGAAGTGTTGATCCAGAGATGGCAACACAAAAAACGGAGGTGGTTCTCCTTAGCTCTCGTAAAGTACGTAAGTGCATCACCCTTCGAGCAGAAGAGCATATCATAACATCACTACCGCACATGCGTTATCTCGGTGTGCTTATTGACACTCGCATGTCTTTTAAGCACCACCTACTGGCAATCAGCGAAAAGGCGTCGAAGGTAAACAGTGCACTATCGCGCATTATGGTGAACATCGGTGGACCAAGATCTAGCAGACGGAAACTCCTAGCTAGAGTTACAAGCTCCATCATCCTCTACGCAGCACCAGTGTGGGCAGATGCCACATACAAAGCGTCGTACAAATCGGGTATCCGGGCTACATATCGCCTCAGCGCTTTGAGGGTTGCCAGCGCCTTTCGTACGGTATCGGACGAAGCAATCGGAGTAATAGCGGCGATGCCACCGATAGATATGCTACCGTGCGAACTTCAGCGCTACTATCAAGCGGGTGCAAACCTGGCTGACGAGAGACGGCGCACCATCGAGTCTTGGCAGCGTCGCTGGGAGCAGTTGCAAAAGGGAAGATGGACATTTGCTCTTATCCCTGAAGTAAAGAAATGGGTCAGCCGTAAACATGGTGAGGTGGACTACTACGTCACACAACTTCTTAACGGACATGGCTGCTTCAAGCAGTACCTTCAACGCTTCAAACATGAAGACGACCCGTTCTACACAGACTGTCCTGAGGAGATTGAAGATGCTCGGCATATTTTTTTCAGTTGTCCACGCTTCAACATGGAACGTGCAGAGATAGCGGAAGCCTTTGGTGTAGCTCCTACAGTATTAAACATTGTAGATCACATGTGCGACACACACAAGATTATGCTTGAGCTTCGCCGAATTGAGCGAGCACGACACACCGCGCACACGAACCTGAACCTACGCAATGCAGGTGCAATCAACGCCAGTCCCCCCTCTTTATCGATGACGGACAATCCGGACCGACGATCTGATGATCAATACTGACGTTTGAGTTAAAATGCTCTGACGGCCTTCAGACGAAATACCTAACGGTGGTTCCTGGAGGATCCAACCGTCGACTGAGGCGATATTTAGCGGGTTAAAGTCCTGCACTTACTTAGGCTTTCGATGCTTTTACTCCTCGTTAAAAAAAACACACACACACAAAACAACAACAAGCACAGGCAAGCTCAGAGTCAGCTGGGTCATTTGCAGAGACCGCGAAAAAGTTACGCCAACCAGATGCTTTAAGTGTCTCGATTTTGGACACACGGCGAAAACTTGCAACAGCACAGACCGAAGTAAGTGCTGTATGAAAGGCGGCAAAGAGGGCCACAAAGCAAAAGAGTGTTCTGCGGAAGCAAGTTGTTTCTTGTGCTTAGAAAGAAACTGCTCGGAAACAAATCACCGTACCGGAAGCTGGAAATGTTCGTCCTTTTCAGGAGCTAGCAAACCGAAGAAATTATGAGGTTCTTACTGTTGAATCTCAGCAAATGTCGCGCAGCGCAAGATCTTTTAGCGCAAACCGTTCGAGATCTAAGCACTGATGTAGATATCTTGAGTGAGCCTTATAACGCGAAAGCACCAGGAGTCTGGGCATCAGACATTTCTGGAAGAGCCGCCATATGGTCCTGCAAGGCCCCAGGGCCAGATAAAATCCCGAACCGCGCGCTAAAAATGGCCATCGCAGCCCAAACACAAGCCTTCGTACAGCTGTATAACGCTTGTCTCACAGAGGGCATATTCCCCGCACAATGGGAGACGCAAAAGCTTGTGCTAATACCAAAAGGTAGCGGCTCTCTGGAGGATCCCTCAGCCTACCGACCTATATGCTTGCTCGACACGATAGGCAAGATCTTCGAGAAATTGCTGTACAACCGCCTCGAAGAAGCAATACAATCCAGAGGAGGACTCTCGAGCCAACAGTTTGGTTTCCGAAAGAGTCACTCTACGTCCGACGCCATAAAACTGGTTACAAGCATAGCAAGTAAAGCTATTGAAGGCACTAGCTGGAAGAAGGGAGCAAAGCAGTATTGCCTGGTGGCAACGCTGGATGAGCGAAATGCCTTTAATTCCGCAAACTGGGATACGATAATGAAAGCGCTCGCAAAATTTGAACTTCCACGCTACCTCTCTAAGATATTATCGAACTACTTCGATGGTAGAATACTACGCTATGCAACAGACGAGGGGATAATGGTGTATAACGTCTCCGGTGGTGTCCCACAGGGGTCAGTCCTAGGGCCCCTGCTGTGGAACGTTATGTATGACGACGTCCTTAGACTCGCAGTTCCCACAGGCGTTAAGATCGTCGGCTTTGCGGACGACCTAGCGGTTGTGGCCACTGCAAAACATTTTGAAGAAGTCGAGGCACTCAGTAGTGTGGCGATCGGCATTATATATAACTGGCTTATGTCAGTAGGTCTTTGTCTAGCCGAACATAAAACCGAAGCGGTGCTCATAAGCAGCCGCAAAAAGATGGAAGTTGCAAGCATCAATGTTAATGGGACGCTGGTGCAATCAAAGGAATGCATTAAATACCTTGGCGTGATGATTGACTCCCGATTAACATTTAAGCAGCATCTCCAGTATGCCCATAAAAAAGCATCCAACGCATGCATGTCTTTATCGAGAATGATACCGAATACGAGAGGCCCCAAACGCGCGCAGGATACTACTCCTTAATGTAGTACGATCCATCGTGATGTATGGGTCAACGGTGTGGGTCACAGCAACGAAAACGAAGTCATACCGACGTGGTGTTGAATCAGTGCACAGACTTGGCGCACTCAGGGTATGCTGTGCCTTCAGAACAGTTTCCGAGGATGCAGCATTAGTCCTTGCAAGCTCGATACCTATCGACCTTCTAGTAGAGGAAACGTTGTTCGAAGCCAATAGCGAAAACCCAACAGTTCGTAAAAGACTCGCACGGGAGAGAAGCCTGCTAAAGTGGCTCAGTTAAGATAGCTCAGTTAAGGGTCGGTGGACTCATCAGCTCATCCCTAACATTACCGCTTGGTTTGGTAGAACTCACGGCTCCATGAACTTCTACATTAAGCAGATTTTAAGCGGGCACGGTTGCTTCAGGGCATATCTGCACAAATACAAGCACGTAGCAGACCCCTATTGTACCCATTGCGAGGGAAGTATACCAGAAGACGCGGCCTATGTCCTCTTCGAGTGTCCCAAGTTCCAAAAGTCAGACTTGAGGCTTTGGTCAGTCTCGGCGAAACGGTAACTGATCAAAACTTGGTTACCCTTATGCTGAGAAATGAAGCTAACTGGTTAGCACCCTAGCACGACTGATTATCGACCAACTGCGAAGAGTTGAGCGGTTGCGAAATAGATAAGGTAGAGTTTATATACAAGCCCATGACCAAATCTTATAGAATACAGACACAAGTCCATCAGTTTCCAGCTTAGTGCTGTTCCCATGCTCCGTGAAGTCATGCTTTGCGGCGGTCCCACGGGGCTTATACAAGGATGACGATTCAATGCGGAGGTTAGGTTTAGTGCGTAAGAATCGCACACTCCCACCTGCACGGTGGCGCGTTTTGAAGGTTCCCCCTTCGCGAATAAAATAAAAAAATTAAAAAAAAATTACAAAAACACTCACAACAACAACAACATCAACTACACCAAAAAGAATGGACCCAAACGGAGGCAGCAATGAAAACCTACTTGTAAGAGTGCCCAACCAGTCAACACGGAGAGAGGCGGTTCTGGTCCAAGTAATCCCTTCGAGGAAAAATCCACACACACACACACGCACACACACTAGGGGGTTCTGCATCCCTACAGTGCGCGTCCCCAGGGTGGCGGATAGGGGAAAGCTCGGCATATATATGCAGAGTAGGTGGGAAAAAAATTCCATCCACTTATTTCTAACAAATCCTTCTGGCGTAACAAACCCGCGGACCCTAGTTAACAGTAAACCCAGGCGCGTCTGACTCAGAATGAGCGGCTTCCTGGTCAGCGTCTGTTCTCCTAGATGGAGCGGCTGTACCATCCCGAGAAGGGTATCCCAAAGACAAGGTATTATGCGACCCGTGCCAAGGTCTGAATGGTGCTAGGGATAACAACAATATAGCACCGCTAACGGAGCCTCTTCGATACCTGGCCGACTCAGAGAGTAACTGTGGCCTTCCCACAGCAGGAGGCTATACTGCGGGTGACATTTCTCCCTCACAAACAATACAGGTTGCCACCTCCTTGGCTGTAAGGCCCGGGCCGGCGACCAACCCAAAAAATGAGCACAAACAAACAAAAACAAGGAAACGATGAACAAAGTGAAGAAAATAACGTCGAGCAACCATTTAATAGGAGCTCCAGAATGCTGCGAACCCCGCCAAAAACCCAGAAGTTAATGGCGACGACGGAAGAGGCGCTAGATAGAAGCCAAAGAAATGAGCAGGCTCTCCGGAATCTTGGAATCAAGATGGAAAAACTCGTGAACATGCTAGTCGACCGCAGGTCAATACACCAGCCCATGAGGGATCTCATAGGAGATATAGACAAACTCCATAAACAGGCAGAGGAGCAATTCAGAAATGGCCACGAGGACCCAATGAAAGTTAGCCAGAGCTCACAGACCTCACCTCCGATCAGAGAAACAATCGAGGCAGAAAGGCTGAAAGAAAGCCAGGGTACAAGCGAGAAAATTCCGAACCTGGAAAAAACTAACACGGGAATTACAGATGCATTGCAAGAGGAAGGAGAAAACGTCAATTTAAAGGTGAACCAGAGCTCTTCCCGGACGCCTAACGAAAGAGGCGAAAAGAAAAGACGGAAATAAAAAATCCCAGGGAAAAACGAAAAAGACGACGAACCACCTCATCCTGGAGTATCACAACAGGCTGGTGAAATACCAAACACGGAAGTAGCTCAAGAACAGCAATCCAAATCTGAGTGGAAAACGGTTAAAAAAAAAGACGACCAAAGGGCAAACCGGAGCCGGCGAAAAACCGCAGAGAGAGAGGCTTTAGAACTGAGAAACGTAAGCCACTACAGGCCACTCGGCAGCAAACAAGTCGTAGAAGATTAAAAATACACCCAAAAGCGCAAAAGCCTGGCTGGAAAATTAGACACCTCGACGAAGACATGCTAGAATACATGCTAGAAACCATCGGTAACACCGAAGGAGACGCAGAGGCAAGGGCAAACCAAGCAGCAATGTTCATGACCGACGTGTGTGATGCAACAATGCCACGATCAGGAAACGGCAACGGAAGAGCTCCCGTTTATTGGTGGAATGCTGAAATAGCTTCGCTCCGGAAAGAATGCCATAAGCACAGAAGGAGGCAGCTGAGAGCTAGAGGAAGAAGGCAAGACAACCATAGTCAACTGCAACATGACTTTAAAGATAAAAGAAGGGAGCTGCACAACGCGATCCAAAAAAGCAAAACCCAAGCCTTTTCCGAACTCATCAATGACCTGGAACACAATCCATGGGGAGGTGCCTATAAAATAGTCTTCAATAAAATGAAAGGGGCTGGTGGGAAAGCTCCAACATGCCCAAAAATTATGGGAAATATAGTGGCGGGCCTGTTTCCAGTAAGGGACCCACACATATTGCCTCGAGAACTGCACTTAGATGAGAATGAAGTTCCACCCGTCAACAACTGCGAACTACTTGAAGCAGCAAAAAGAATTAGAGCAGAGAAAGCACCAGGTTTGGATGGCATTCCAAATAAAGTTCTTAAAACTGCAATGCTCAAGGCACCAAATTTCTTTTGTCAGATGTACACAACCTGCCTCCAAGAAGGAACTTTCCCAAGCCGGTGGAAAAAGCAACGGTTAGTGCTAATACCCAAAGGAGACAAGCCGCTGGAGGAACCATCATCATATCGACCTCTGTGTATGCTGGACACGATGGGAAAAGTGCTCGAGCGAATTATTGTAAGGCGGTTGGAGAACTTTACAGAAGGAACGAGCGGCCTATCGCATAAGCAGTACGGCTTTAGACCAAAGAGGTCAACGGTAAATGCCATAGAAGAGGATGCAAGATCGCGCGAAAAGCTGTGGAAGGAACGCGATGGCTAGAGGGAGCTAAACAATACTGCGCCGTTGTTACTCTAGACGTCAAGAATGCGTTTAACTCTGCCGACTGGAACCAAATAACTAAGGCACTATGCGAACTACAAGCCCCAGACTATCTGCTCCAAGCTGTGGCTAGCTACTTCGAAAATAGGACATTGGTATACCACACTAGCGAAGGTGTAAAACAATACGCGGTCACAGGAGGAGTACCCCAAGGATCTGTGCTAGGGCCCCTATTGTGGAATGCCATGTATGATGGGGTTCTGAAAATTCAAAAACAGACTGGCGTAGACATAATAGGATATGCGGATGATATAGCCATAGTCGTGGTGGCAAAGAGGCTAGAAACTATTGCTAGCAAATGCAGCAAGACAATTGCGGACGTAAAGACGTGGCTAGAGCGCACTGGGTTAGAACTGGCCGACCACAAGACCGAAGCAGTACTAATAAGTAGCCGCAGAAAAATAGAGAGACTGGAAATACGAGTGGGAGGGCACGTGATAACTTCCAGCCCACACGTAAAGTACCTCGGCGTGTTACTAGATCACCGCTTAAATTTTAGAGACCACCTGCACTATGCTGGTGGAAAGGCAGTGAAAGTGAGTGGAGCCTTATCTAGACTCATGCCAAACGCTGGAGGCCCCAAACAACAAAGCAGGAAATTGCTGGCAATAGTCAGCACATCAATCTTAAAGTACGCAGCACCAGTGTGGGCAGCAGCAACATCCCAGAGATCCTACATGAGGGAAGCTAACACAGCGCACAGACTGACCTCGCTCAGAGTATGTAGAGCCTTCCGAACAGAATCTGATGACGCGGTCAATGTTATTGCTGGAAGAATGCCGGTTGAAATTGCAGCAAAAGAAGCAGTAGCTCTACGGAAGGCAACAACCAGGAGAGAAATAGCAGGGATCCGCGAAAACAGCATAGAGAGTGGCAATAACGATGGGAACGGCCAACAAAAGGAAGATGGACCTATGAACTGATCCCTAGCATTAGAGCATGGACTACTAGGCGGCATGGTGAGGTAAACCACCATACGACGCAATGGCTCTCCGGACATGGCTGTTTCCGAGAGTACCTGCATAAATACAGGCACGTGGATAGCGTATTGTGCCTATACTGCAACAACAAAGCCGAGAATGCAAGACATGTAGTAACAGAGTGCACACGCTTCGAAGAAGATATTGAAGAACTACATAACAGAACCCAAGATACAAGTCCTTCGGAGATAGTTCGATATATAATGACATCGCCAGAAGCATGGGACACAGTCAGCAGCATTATCACGCGCATTATGCAAAAAGTACGCGCTGATGTGATGTCACATAGAATAGAAGACGAAAATAGGCCAGTGTAGATTAGATCAGTATGGGTTTCTGTACTAGAGTGCAATTTAATCCTACACGGAAATAGAAGGGGCTAAATAGAATTAGTGACAAACACTAACGACAGATGACTAGTGAGAGATAGATGCTCTGTCCGCCTTCCGAAGCAATACCGATAGGTGGTCCCGGGGGGGATTTACGGACCTGGTGGGGAGGTGTTTTTAGCGTATTAAAGTTTCGCACTCAGGCTTTCGATGCTTTTCACCTACGGGGGGAAAAAAAAAAAACACACACACACTGGGGGGTTATGCATCACTACAGTGCGCGTCCCCAGGGTGGCGGATAGGGGAAAGCTCGGCATGTATATGCAGGGTAGGTGGGAAATCAAATACCACCCGCGGACCAAACAGAACCATCAAACCCAAGAGTGTCTGTCCCAGATTGGGCGGCTTCTTGGTCTGCGTCTGACTCCATAGGGGCGGCAGCTTCTAAAGGGATGGACACCCAAACAAAAGTCCGCATTAAGACCGAGCCCAGTAAAGTCTTAATTATGGCATACTGGATCATATATTTGTGAAGAACGCTTCAAGGGCTGACGGATGTGGTATTCTGTTACCTGAGTAAGCAGGAGTGATATCCTGTCGAAATGGCTTTCAGGCTAATGCCACATGCGCCTCCGTCCCGTTAAAACCCTGGCAGGCCTCAAAGTACGTTCTGTGTTTCGTCACCGTTAAGTCGATGGTGTAGGTACAGATGCAATTTTCCCTGTTTAGCACCGATCTGGCCCTGAACGCATGGCCCCATAAGGGCTTGTGTCAACCCTCGCATGGCCTCACTGCTTGCAAAGATAACCATGAGATCTCTTGGTGACTACACATTCGAACACCGATAGCGGCTTTGACTGGGGACCCAAAAGCCATGAATTCATCAACAACAACAACAACGGCGGTGGCAAGCTTGGCCGCAGATAATACAAGCAAATCATTTTTAGTAGGCCCAATAACACCTACCGAAATATCAGCGGGAGATTCATTCGCAAAGAAAAATAAAGTACACAGATCACCACCACGCGCCCCAGCACGTGCACGTACAAACGAAATGGCACCTCCAAAAACAGCGCCACTACAAAGCAGCCAACAGGACGGATACCTAGGTTCGCAGAAGGTAACACCGTCGAGACAAAGGGACCTTAAAAACTGTGATCAAGAAGAGGACCCTCAAGAGCCTTGGAACCAAAATAGCGGAGCTTACTGGACTGATGGGAAATCAGCGTCATGTAAACCAAGCGATGAGGGATCTAGTTTGTAATATCGGCATACTACACAAACGAGCAATGAGTCTAAAAGCAGAAGCAATAATGCGCCAAGACAACTCTACTTGCAAAACTGCGCAGACTTCACCTGCCTCTACACGTCAAAAAGCTCGAGAGAATAAAAGACAGCGTGAAACAGAAGACATATTGCCAACTGCAAAAAAAAACAGGAAGATACCGCCAAAGGCCAGAAATGTCGACACACCAACTGAAATTCCAGTCGACACATTGGCGACACACCAAAAAGTCCACAGCTGATACGCCAACCGTGAAGAAAATGGATAAGGGTCGGAAAGGAGTACCAGGGAAAAAAAATCAACCCTGGAAAAGATCCCCCCGAAAAAATTTCTACAAAAAAGAGGAGGTACCAGAAGAGGAAACCTACGCGTCCTGACGCTATTATTATATCCCAAACTGGCAATCATACATACGCGGATATATTGAAACAACTTAAATCCGAGCCAGAGCTCAAAGAGCTTGGAGCAAGCGTCAACAAAATAAGGAAAACTGCGAAAGGTGAACTGCTGATGGAACTTAAAGGCAAGTCAGATGTCCTCACTGAAAAGCATCGAGCAGACATGGCGAGGGTACTGCATAATGCAGCCGATGTGAGAGCACTCTCGCACCAAATAACCATGGAATGCTTAGACTTAGACGAGGTCACTACACCAGACGAGGTGTGCAGTGCAATAGAAGAGCAGTTTCCAAGCTTTGGAAAAATAGAGCAGACCGCAATAATAAGCCTACCCGCAAAAGCAGCTCAAACGCTCATAAAAGCTGGGAAAATGAGAGTAGGATGGGTAATATGCCGGATACGTGAGCTTACTACTCCTACCAGGTGCTTTAGGTGCCTGGAGTATGGACATGTAGCCAAGCACTGTCGCAATACCGTTGACCGCACTGGAGTCTGTCTTAGATGCGGCAAGAAAGGGCACCTAGCGAAGACGTGGAAGGAAGAACCCAAATGCGCAATTTGCCCAACAGACTGTAAAGGCGGATCTGATCACCCAACGGGTAGCTTTAAGTGTCAGGCGTACCAACGTGCAGTGAGGGAAAAGGTACGATAGGATGATTAAGTGCCTTCAAATTAATTTGAACCACTGTGAAGCAGCACAAGATATCCTCGCGCAAACTGCAATAGAAGAAAACGTAGATTTAGCAATAATAAGCGAACCATATAAAGTTCCCAGTTATAATGGAAAATGGGCTGAAGACAGAACTGGGAAAGCAGCAATTTTGACTTGCGGCAACCTGCCTTTTGAGAGAAAAGCCAATCGACAACAAGATGGCTTCGTGGAGGCAACAGTTAAAGGGTTACACTCTTT
The DNA here is from genome assembly GCA_914767935.1 of Coremacera marginata. Classification (NCBI taxonomy): domain Eukaryota; kingdom Metazoa; phylum Arthropoda; class Insecta; order Diptera; family Sciomyzidae; genus Coremacera; species Coremacera marginata. The sequence goes on from OU612047.1 coordinate 101,070,190, forward strand.
CAGCTGCTACGCCCCACCGAGCCTAAGCCATCAAGAGTTCGAGCAAATGCTAGATAACCTTGTCACAGCGGCACGAGGAAAGTCACCACTTGTCATTGCGGGCGATTTCAATGCCTGGGCAGTAGAATGGGGTAGCAGCAGGACGAACAGCAGAGGCTCGGCACTTTTAGAAGCACTCGCCTGCCTAGATCTTGTGCTCCTCAACCACGGTGACGCTCACACCTTTCACAATGGAAGATCTGGCTCAATAGTCGATCTCACGTTTACAAGCCGATCACTCTCAAGATTAATGGACTGGAAAGTTACAGACCGCTATACCCACAGCGATCACCAAGCCATCATCTTCAACATGAAAGAAACAGTGCCACGACATGAAAGAATAAGAATCCGCAAGGCGCAACAGAAAGGATGGCAACTTTCCAAAATGGACACAGAAGTGTTCCTATACATGACTGAAAGTATTGAAGCTATAGAAGGCAACACCGAGCAGCAAATCAAATACGTAATGACCTCCATAGAGAATGCATGTGACGCCGCTATGCCCCGGAATGGAAACAGAAAAGCCCCCGTCTACTGGTGGAACGACGATATAGCTACGTTGCGCGCACAATGCCTGCACTACCGTAGGCGACAGATGAGAGCTAGAGGCAGAAATGAATATCCGCAGCTAAGAACAGAGTTCAAGGCAAAACGCAAACAACTACGCAAGGCTATAGCCCGATGTAAAAGCCAATCTTTCTGCAAACTAAGAGACGAAGTCCAAAACAACCCATGGGGCAGTGCGTACCAAATTGTCGTGAAAAAAATAAAAGGAAGTGAAGGAAATGTACCAAAATACCCAGAAATAATGGCTATGATCGTACTTGGTCTATTCCCTCAACATGAACGTCAGCCACTCAACAGAGAACCACATATTGCAGATACATCCATACCACCAGTAACCTGTCACGAAGTCCTCAATGCTGCTACCACAATCAAAAGCAGTAAAACGCCGGGGCTGGACGGCATACCAAATGCAGCGTTGAAAGTGCTGATAAGCAAGAAACCAGAAGTCTTCAGTAACCTTTACACATCATGTCTCAGAGAGGGTATTTTCCCCGAGAAGATGGAAACGCCAACCTACGCCTAATACCAAAAGGAAACAAGCCCCCAGAGGAACCCTCCTCCTATCGGCCCCTGTGTATGCTGGACACAGCAGGAAAAGTCCGCAGACGATATTGCTATTACGGTAGTTGGTAAAACACTAACTGAAGTTGTGCAAAATTGCAACGTGACAATTCAGCACGTCAAAGAATGGCTGCATGTAGCCGGATTAGAGCTCGCAGACCATAAGACAGAAGTAGTTCTAATGAGCAGCAGGAAAAAAGTTGAAAAGATCCAAATTCAGGTTGGCGAACATACGATCACATCGAGTCCATATATAAAGTATCTTGGAGTTCTACTAGACCATAGGCTAAACTTCAGGGATCATCTTAAGTATTCCAGTGATAAAGCAGCTAGATTAGGGGCAGCCTTAGCAAGACTGATGCCAAACGTTGGTGGACCACGACAGCCCACCAATATGGGTAACTGCGACGCATACAAATTCATACATGAAAGAAACCTTGGCAGCATACAGATTGACATCGTTAAAAGTGTGCAGTGCATTCAGAACAGTATCCAACGAAGCATCGAACGTAATATCAGGACGCTGGCCCATAGACATAGTAGCTAAAGAGGCTGCAGCCAGACGAAGTCTTTTAAATTACGAGTCAGAACGTGAAAGCATTTCTGAAATGGAAAATATAAGAAGCCGTAGCCAACAAGAGTGGCAAGAAAAATGGGAATCTTCTACCAAAGGCAGATGGACGTACACACTAATCCCGTGCATACAAACATGGATCCAGAGAAAGCATGGTGAAGTGAACTACCACCTAACACAGGTCCTAAGCGGACATGGGTGCTTCAGAGAATATCTCTGCAAATACAAACATGTTGAGAATCCTCACTGCCTGTACTGCGCAGATATGGTGGAAAATGCAAAACATGTCTTAATGGAGTGTGTCCGCTTTGAAAAAGCTAGAAGACTCCTAAGGTCACACATGCATGAACCGATAGCTCCCTTAGGTGTGGTAAGATACATGCTTACATCAAAATATGCATGGGATATATGTACAGCCATCATCACTGGAATGATGCAGCAACTGAGGCGGGATGAGCAAGCAGCGAGGGCTATCCACACTGAAGTATAGATGAGTAAATAATACTCACTCCTGCTCTGCGAAGTAATGCCTTGACTGGTGGTACCGTAGGGTCTTAACAGGAACAGCGAAAAGTAAGGAGAGGTTTAGTCAGTATACCATATTGGGTATTCTGACACTAGTTGGAAGTACGGGCTTCCATTTGTCTATAAAAGATTCCCTCCTGTCGTCTTAAAAAAAAAAAAAAAAACACACACACACACACAGTTGGCTCAAACCCCCCAGAAGAGAAAAATAAGTGCAAAGTCCGTTTAGCAAATATAACGGAACGCTTCACAGAAGCCAGCCATTCTTTTTCACAAGGGGAACTAATAGAAAAGTAGAGTCACGCCTACACATAGTGACCAGGATCGCAAGCTTCATCCATCAGAAAACTAGTGCATCGTTTTCGTATCCAACTGCAACAGCCACCAAGGCTTCGTCATCACCTACGACCAACAAGACATCGCTGCCATATACACGGTGTGACGAAATCAGCATAAAGGACCTTCTCATAAATACCTTTCCCAACTTCAAATTCTTGTATAACGAGCCCTGGACAGCCGCTGAGGATACCTCAGCTGAAAAATAATTGTAACGCCCAGAGGTTCGTTACAATCCTTGCAGGAAGAGGCCCTGGTTTTAGAGGCATCGGCCAGGCGTCTTATCTTTTCGAAAAACTTTCGGGTCTCGTTCCTGTCAGCATACATCTCAATCTTCTCACATTCGCGCTTTCTGCCTCTCTTTTTTTCCGCTTGAAAAGACGTCTCTTCTCTTCTCTCTGTATCGCTCCTTAGCAGCACGCGTTATAACCGACTGCAGGGTTGCTTTGTAGGCGGCATTTTTCTCAGCAGCGGTGTCGCGACACTCTTGGTCGTGCCACTTGTTTCGGCGGGGGCGGTGGAAGCCAATAACCTCTTCGGTAGCTGCACGCAGAGAGTGGGAGATGTGTGCCCACTGCACGTAGAAATCAGAGGAGTGCTTTCTTTAAGCAGGAGTGAGAGTCGAGTGGCGAAGGCTTCGGATGCAGGACTTCAACCTGCATAAATGGAGCACCGTTACAAGGGTCTCCCATCAAAAAGTTTTTCAAAATCATAATTATTTAAATATTTCAAATAATCTCAAGCCCATAAAAATCAAAACTTAAAAAAAAATGTTATATTAAATTAAGGCAAGTACTCCATATAAGGCCTGTTAACACAGCAGGTGATATGTCGACAAAATAAAGATACGAGCAAGAATAATTTAAAATAACATATAAACATTAACTAGGTCAGAGTATGCAATCACTGATATAGTTAATTGTAATGTGTATAAAAAACTACTGCTTTATATTGTAAGCATTTTGAGTTTTTAATATTGGTTTTGTATTAAAGCATTTTTGTAATACTGAATATAATATGTAATATAAATATATTCTTGCAGAATAAGCATTGTTGTATTACGCAATTATTTGTCTTCTTTGACATTATTATTATTATATTGTTGTAGTCTAAGCATTTTTGTAGATTAAAAGATTTTTGGCAGAACAAAAGTAAATGTTTAATTTATCAGTTCAAACGGTCTTAGTGCAACTACTAAGGTCTGCAGTCAATTCAAGGTGTAGCGATCTTAGTGATTCAACTAAGTGAAGAAATCTTTGATACGACGCAACATTTTGGTAACCCCGAAAAAGAGTTTTTATTCCTGTATTAAAAACAAACGCGAGAAAGTTCGTCGCGAATTTAAATCGATATTTCCTTTTTCTTGAATTAACGTATGCATAGAGACGTTTCCAGAATCATAATTTGGTATACACAACAATGTGAGCCTCATCAAACAACCATCACATCAATGATCATCATTGTGGCAACGAAAACAGCAGAAAAATACTGCAATCACAACAGTGAACATTTTGAAATGCAGACATTTGAAGAATTACTAGCAGCTCAGCAAAATATTGCTGTGCGAATAGAAGCAATTCTGAATAACTTAAAAATAAGATCGCTCTTCGAAAAAGACGACCACATACTAAAAGAACGGACCATTCGACTGGATGAAGCATGGTCAGAATACGAGAGCACTGACAACAAGATAAAGTGTCTCACTAATTTACCAATGCATCATGAATATTACGTTGACCAATATTTGCGCTCTTCAGACCTAATCATCAAAATCAGAGAGATGTTTCAAGCCGAAATGCAAAAAGTGACGAAAATATTTAAAGGCGTACCGCTACTCTAGGCCCCTCCGCGCAAGGAATGACGTCCTGCCATAGCTGGTTATATACAGGAAGAAAATGACACCATAGCAGATCAACATATTGACGAAGTGATAATGAAGGTGATTCGTAATCAACGAGCTTTAATGAGAGCGTTAAGACGAAACATTGACGAAATCAGGGCTCAGGCGAATTAAGGTCACCCTGAATCGTATAATAGTAATAAAGTCACACTCATCGACAAATACATGCATGATTTTATGGTCAACAACGATGTCCTCTGGCAATCAACAAGCAGTAATGACATAGAGGGATATTAGTTGGATGATTACTATAAAATTGAAGCAGAGGCGCACATTTTAAGCGGATTAGAACAACAACACATCAGTAGTGTAAATTTGAATGCTCGTCAAAATGAACCACTTCAATTGCAGTTGCCTAAAATTGAGTTACCAATATTTCACGGCCGCTACACATAATGGGAAACGTTCAAGGATCTTTATACTCAGCTGATCCACAACTCGATAATAAGCGACGTTCAAAAAATGGTTCATTGAACAACAAATTTAGAAGACGAGCCAAAGAATCTCAAAAGCATTTACCAGTCACAAGTGCTAATTATGTAGTTGCATGGAGCATTTTGGTCAAAAGATACGACAACAGAACAGTTACTTATGACAACATTGCTGAATAACTTATTATGGTATGCATGGTTTGGGCGCGCAAGGACTTCCAGTGGGCGAATGGGATGTCATAATAGTGCATTTACTGTTGCAAAAATTTGACCGATCAACGCAAACAATATTTGAACAATCGCTAAAGGACAATAAAAAACTTGTAACCCTACGTGAATTACTTAGATTTGTAGAGCATCGGTTCCAAGCATTAGAAACACGAGGAAAGGCTATTGAATATCCTTGTGCCGGGGGGAAAGATAGAGCAAAAACAACAGCAACAATATCAACATTAAGTAATTGCAAGGTATGTGGATTAACAGAACATCCAATATATTACTGCGAAAAATTCTTGAAGATGTCACCAGCTGAAAGACTACAATGGACACAAAAGAGAAGGCTTTGTGTTAACTGTTTTAAACCCAACCACGTCGCCAAGGCCTGTCCTTCACGTTCCTGTACAAGGTGCACAAGCAAACACAACACATTACTGCATTTAGAGACCCCAGCAAAGCGACCCAATTCAGCAGCAAAATTAAGGCCTGGTGAAACCAAACAAACGCACGATATGAGTTCAAATACACCTATTGTAGCAGCAGCAAACAAACATCAGCATACCGAGCACTACATACTATCACGACTGCAAGAGTTAAGATAATTGGAAACAACAGCCACATCGGTGAATTTCGAGCCTTATTGGACTCTGGATCTCAAGTCAATTTAGTGACAAAAAGAGTCATATCAAAACTTTCGCTGCCATCTGATTAATCACTATGCATCGAAGAAATAGGTAAAAAAAACGAAATGGCCATTTCAGCCCTTGAAAGGACTTTAACAACAGAGATTCTTATGATGAATTGTGTTGTGTGTGTTGTGAAATATTTGAACACAAATGATAGAGAACTGGACCTACATGTTTTCAGCCGACTACGAACTTATGCTCTCAAGAAACTTTTCATGGCAGTTTTAACTGTCAGAGGTTTGCCATTTTCTGCAGAGAGGTAACGTCCAAACAGAAAAATGAATTCAATTAAAAAAAAAACTTTCTGTGTTAGGTGAATTCGAACCAGGGTTCTCTGGCGTATGAGCCACACACTCTACCCACTGCGCCACGGCCGCCACTCGAAGGAATAGGTCATAAAACAAAAAATGTATCTACACTTTCTTCCCAACATAGTGTCAACCCAACCAACAAAACCATTAGATAAATCCAATTGGTCACTTCTTGAAGACATCAAACTGGCCGATCCAAGGATTAATCAAACGGATAAAATCGACATATTTATTGGAGCCTAGTTTTATCATCAATTATTGCGGCCACAACAAATTAAAATTAACTGCATCTTGCTGTAAAACGAAACGAACACTTTCGATCGTGCGAGACACGGTAAGCGCTACATTTTTTCATGCCAAATTAAATTGCCGCTCGTTTCTTCAATCGTTATAAGTCGTCGTTTCGTTATACATCAAGATGCAGTAACAACGAATTGCCTACAATTCATATCACTGCAATTGATTGGATCATGACAAAAAAAATGTAAGTATGCGGCAATAATATGGCAACCTGTGCAACATTTAGCCCAGATGAAGAGACAACGAATCAATTGATTGAAAAATTTTGGAAGCTTGAATACACAAATGATTCAGCGCATCATATGTCATTACTCGAACAACGCTGTGAAAACTACTTCATTCAAAATATAAGAAGGAACATTGATGGTCGCTTTGTCGTTCGTCTACCATTTTCAGACAACCCCATAGCCCTCGGAAGTTCAAAACATATGTATTTTAACCGCTTCTTATCATTGGAAAGACGGCTCAATAGTAATCCCAAACTAAGGGCAGATCACAACAAATTTATGGAGGAGTACGAAGCTCTAAGACACATGGAAGAAATTAAAAGAAAATAATATTCCAAATTCAAGTTATGTTCTGCCAGAACATAAAACCAGAAAGCTCTACATCATAAGTTATTAATGAATTCTACATGCTGGATCAACTGCACAGAGAGATTTGTTTTCAATATTATTACGCTTTTGCATGCATCGGTTTGTCTTCACCGCCGACATCGGGAAAGTGTATCGACAAATATTTGTCAATGAAGCTGACCAGATGTTCCAAATTATTATTTGGAGATATTATCAACAACAAGACATCAATTTTACCGGTTGAAAACCGGTTACCTATAAAACGTCACCAGCACCATATTTAGCAACAAAATGCCTCCAATATTTAGCTTCAGAAGGCCATACGAAATATCTTTTAGGAGCACCCTTATTACGTGATGACTTCTATGTTGACGATTGCCTTAGAGGCACGGAATCCATCGGCACTGCCTTAGAGTCAAAAAGTCAAGTTCAAGCATTACTAAGGGAGCTGGCTTCAAACTGAGAAGATAGTGTTCTAATCACGCTCAACTTCTAAGTGGAATTCCACCAGAAGACCAGGAAATCATTCTGAATTTAGACGAATCATCGAATCAATCAATTAAAACACTCGGCATAATATGGCTACAAAAATCTGAGCAGATGTGTGGACGAGCCCAAATATCGTCATCAAGCAATATCACAAAACGAATAGTAAGCTCAGAATTGGCCCGGATTTTCGACCCATTAGGTATTTTTGAGCCAGTTGTCGTAAGAGCTAAAATATTTCTGCAACAGCTACGGCAATGACAAATTTCTTTGGATGATGAATTACCAACACACCTTCAACAAGAATGGAACAATTTCCGGGAAAATATAGTAGCACTCAATACCATAAGGGTGGGCAGATTTGAATTTAAGCCACAAAAAATTGTATCAACACAAATTCACACATTTGTGGACGCATTAGAACGAGCTTACGGAGCAGCAATGTACATTCGTTCAACCTACATAGACAAAACTGTAGAATCAAGATTAATTTGTTCGAAATTACGAATAGCACCAATCAAAAAACAAACTTTACCACGACTAAAATTGTGTGCAGCTGTGTTGGGTGTGGAACTTACAAACAGAGTGAAGAGAGATATACGGTTTCAAAATACTGAAACTTTCCTTTGAACTGACTCACAAATTGCACTAGCTTGGATAAATTCAACTGCTGCCTCATTTCATACCTTTGAGGCGAACAGAATCGCAAAAATTCAAGAGTTATTCAGTCCAAGTCAATGGAGCCATGTCAGTTCCAAGGAAAATCCAGCAGATGCAATATCTCGAGAAATAAAACCAAAAACCAAAAAAACCAAAGCATCTCAGCTGCATCATTGACATACGAAGAACTGGAAGCAGTTATCAACGAAATCGAAGCCATACTCAACTCACGACCACTGATCCCAATGTCGTCAAATTGCGACGATCTCGAAGCACTCACACCAGGTCACTTTCTAGTAGGTTAACCTTTGACAACTTCAGTTGACGCGAATGCATTAAAATTAACGGCATCTCTAGACGCACGATGGAGAATCACATCAGAACTTAAACATAATTTTTGGAAGGAATGGTCACAAAGGTACTTGCACGAATTACAAGAAAGAGGCAAGTGGAAGAACAGAACTGAAGGCTTGTTAGTGATCATAAAAGAAGATAACACTCCTGTACTTCGATGGTCATTAGGAAGATTTACCCGTGTATACAAGGGCGACGACGGACGACTTCGAGTAGTCGACATAAAAACAGTAAATGGAACATTCAAAAGACCTATTCACAGATTGGCTCAACTGTTCAATGATTCTTTCTTGGAACATAGAGACTATGATAAATCAATCGCACCACAGAACGCTCAAAAAAGATCATGTTCCTGTTCATTAGAGTCTTGAAAAGAAGGTACAATTTCAAAGAAGAGCCAGGAATTTATTTTTTAAGACATCGGCACAGCAAAGCTTTCATCAGCACACTGGACGTTCATGGTGTTTTATGATCTTAGCCCAATGTGGTCAGACATGAAAACATTAGACGGAGGAATAAACACTCTAATAGATCTGTGCATAAGACTATCAATAGAAACATCATGTGCCCCAATTATTCATAACTTCAAGCATTCATTTAGTACACTGTTACAAGAAGAAATGCTTCTGACAAAACAACAGCAGAGGCATAAGATATCATCGGTAATATGACCCATGCCCTGTTTGGAGTATTAGGCTCAAACTACGCAGAGACTATGTCAAGAACCATCGAAAATGTTAAACTCAACGAAGAACACCTCATGGTTTTGTTAAGGAATCAAACATCGATAATTGATTCCACGTTAAACATAATAAAGTTTAGTAAAAAGGTGACCGAAGTTCATTAAAAAAAATTACAAAAATCAATATATGAAGACATGAATCAAATCGAAAATGAAACAACAATATTCAACGAACACAACTAGAATTACTTCATACATTGACTCAATCACATAACGGAAATATTAGTTCATTGATTTTAACACCACAACAGTTAAAGCAAGAGTTGCAGATAATTCAGGCGCATCTTCCTTCAACACGAACTCTTTCTACCAACAACGAAAACATACTCCATTTCTACAGATTAATGAGCGTACGTTCTGCGGTGAACGAGAAACACATAATGTTCCTACTAAACTACCTCTGTTGGATCAAGAAGCATATTCATTGTTTAAACTAACCGCAATCCCTACTAAGCTCAACGACGTATGGTATCAATTATTCCGAAGACACAATTATTGGCTGTTAACAATCATCGTGACCAATACGTAATGTTAACGGTAGAAGATTTGAATACATGTGCGATTCTTATGGGAAATACTTACACACAGTTTGTCAAGAAAGTGTTTTTACATAGTGAAATAGTTGTAATTTTTATTTTTGTCTTAAAAAAAACTATCATAATTTTTGTTTTGATTATTTTTGTTTATTGATTAAGTATAATTAATTCAATGACAAAAATGTAGTGGTGAAAAAGAAAAAAAAAATCAGTTGCAGCAAAAGCAACAACAAAAACTGAAACCACTTCGAAATTTTATTATCAAGAAAGTGTTTTTCCATTTGCTCTCTTTTTACATTAAAGCTATTCGGGGTTGTTGTAGATACCAAAAGCTCTTGGAATCAGAATTGAAACCGACAAATATTTCGCGTTTACAGTGAAATTCGGCCAACTATTTGTTATGGTATGGGGTTATTAGAGTGGCTCGCCCTTAGTTGTATTGAACAAATTCAAAATGTGCACGGTCCTCGATTGTTCCTTTATATGTGAAAAAAACTCTGAAATCTTCAGAAAAAAATATTGATATTTTAACGTGCATGTAGCGACGTTTATATTGAAAATTTGATTTATATGGGAACATAGTGTTCTTTTTCCAGAAAAAATCCGAATTACATTTTTTTAACCTCAAATTTTTTAAAAGCTAGTACGCACTTCGTTTTTTTTTAATTTTTTCTTTATTCTTTAAAAAAATCGCAAAAACTCAAATGTTAAAAAAATTCAGTGAAATTCCATGGAAATATTTTTTAAAACTATACTTAATGAAGATACAAAAAATGGTGTAATTGTGTTGAGTAACTTGGTCGTTATGAATTTTTTTGCCAGAAGAGTACCTTTTTGAAAATTTGGAGTTTCTGTATTTTTACAGAAAAAATTTCTAAAAATACAAATTTCGAAAAAGCCCACGAGATATATACTAAGCATAGTTTTGATCTATTTTGTGCAAAAGTTATAAAAACCAAAAATCGGATCAAAAAGTTATAGCTGTTGAAACTTGACTTTTTTTTCAAAAATCATTAAAGTGCCCTTTTCTGGCACATCGAAACACAGAAACAAATCATAAAATTAAAAAAAAAGAAGATTTCTCATTTAAAATGACTTCAATAATTCTTGAAAATATATCTGATCGACTTTCGAAAAATTGAGAGTAAAAAAACAAAATAAAAACACATAAAAAATCCAATTTTTCAGCTATTTACAAATTCTCTCTGTAATGTGTTACAATTAAAAAATACCACAAAAAATCCCACGATCATTTAAAATTACCACAAAAATACCACCAAACATCCCATATGCATTTAAAAGTCCCAAAAAAATTCCATACGCATTAAAAAATACCACAAAAACAACAAAAATTTTGGGGACTTAATCTTACGATATAAGCCGTGGTGTAAACAGAGCGTTTAATGCGTATATTTGCAATGATTTTATATGAAGTTTTTGCTTAATATGAAAAAATCATTTGAACAAAAAAATTTCCATATCTCCACGACAATTAAAAAATAACACACTGAACTCCCAGGCTCATTAAAAAATAGCACGCTGAATTAAAAAATACATGGGAATTCCTAAAACAAAAATTCCCAAATGCAATTAAAAATTACCACGATTGGGATGTTTCCCACATAACTGGAAACCTTGTCCAAGCGGCTGACAAAATTTTTCATAATGTTTGTCAGACAACGGTAAATCGCTAGAGAAAGCAATCATTTGTGCAACGTTGCAAAACAAAACAATAATTTTTTATTTCGCTTGGCATGCATTGTCTTAAGGGCTGAGGTCACAAGGGGATAGTTTGAACGGCGTTCAAAAGTCAACAAAATTTAATATTTTATTTGAAGAAAAACGTCCGTGGCGAAGCCGTGAACAACTGTGGCCTGCTAGTTAGATATAAACTCATTATGCCAATTTTCAAAATATACGTGCTTACAGGCTATCTACATCTATTTATATATATTTTTTTTTTTTTTAAGTTTTAGAATTTACTTTTGCATCATACAAAAATAATCCAGAGCTATCCATAGTCAACTATTAAAAAAAAGGGCCACTTTCAAAACGCTTCAAAATCACAAATATATGAAATAATTGCATTTAATATTTGCCTTAAGTCGTAATTCTGGGATAATGTGTTACGTAATGGTTTAAATATTTTCTTCTATACTTAATCATCTATGATTATAGTTATTATAATTAATAACAAACATTGTTGCTGCCGTAGATTTTGATCTACACATAAGTGCATTACAACACGGATTCCTGTCAGGAAGGTCATCATGTACGAATTTAGCGTTGATTACGAATCAAATAATCAACAGCTTTGAGCAGCATAGCCAGTTAGATGTTATTTACACTGACTTTTCAAAGGCTTTTGATAAAGCAGACCACCTCATTCTTTTAAATAAGTTGAAGCAGCTTGGAGTCTCTGACCATCTTGTAAAATTCTTTAAAAGTTTCTTAACGAACAGAAAACTTTTTGTTAGTACTGGTTCTTTCAAATCCGAGATTTTGGTGGATGCTTTTTCCGGTATAAGGTACTAACCAAGGTACTAACTGTGGGCCACTTCTTTTTTCAATTTTTATTAATGATTTACCGCAGCACTTTCAACACTCAAAGCGTCTTATGTTTGCAGATGATGTTAAATTATTTTTAAAAATTTCTAAGCTTTCAGACTCTCAACCTGCAGTCGGATCTAGATGTTTTAAACAATTAGTGTGTTTCTAAGAAACTTTTATTAAATATTAATAAGTGCAGTGTTGTGTCATATACTAAATGTGCCGACCGAATAATGTTCAATTATTCAGGCGATAATTGTCATATTACTCGTAGAAACGAAGTCAAAGACTTGGGTGTGATATTTGACTCTAAGCTTAAATTTACCAATCATATTGACCTTATTGTAGCTAAGGTCAAGACTTCAAAGATCCTTTGACGGTTAAGGCTCTGTATGTGGCTTTAGTTAGAAGTCATTTAGATTACTGCTGCCTGATTTGGAATCCATATTTTGATGTTCATTCTAATAAAATTGAAAGTGTTCAAAAACGTTTGACTAAATATGCCTTAAGTAAAATGTGTTGGCCGGATGGTCTCCCTTCATATATAGCTAGACGTAAATTTCTTGGGCTAACTTCCCTTCAGGATAGGCGTAAGGTTTTTCGTTAATGTTTTCTTATAATATTGTTTCGGGTAAAATAGTGTGTACAGAACTATCTAGTTGATTTCGTGTTTACAACAAGCTTCAGGACATTCGTAAAATGAACCTACGGGTATCATCATTGGGAGGATACCAACATTTTTAGAGCAGCGAGTAGGATCCTTTTTGTTCAGGGGAACAGCAAGGATATTTAGAAAAAAAAAATTTTTTTAAAATAAATATAAAATAAATTGAAAATAATAATTAATATATTTTTGAAAAATTAGATTGAAATTAATCGGTAGGATCCTTTTTGTTCACGGGAATATCAAAGATGTTTTAGAGGAAAAAACAAAATATTTTTTTTATAATTTTGAAAAATTTTAAAATAAAAATTCAATTAATGAAAAATAAAAACTTCAACTTTTTATGGTTTTAGTGGGTTTTATAACGCAAACACTGTAAAACAAAAACGCGAACAAGAACATTTTTGATATCATCTGAATACAAAAATTATAGGTTGTTTCTAACGATTCAGGTTCACTGAAATTTATTAGAATTAATGTCCCAAAGTATAACTATTAAATAGCTTGCAACAAACAAAACTAAAATAAAAATAATTTACGTATTACTTACATAGAAATTATGAGTATAGTTCATTACGAGTTGAGTCCAACTGAATTGGAATTGTGTTAGTAGGATCCACGTGGGTCCTGCTAGAAATAATTATTGATGGCTCATCCATCACCCACTACCTCTCGGGAAAGAGGATGGTAGGGATAAAGTTTTGTATTTATAAAGGTTAAGTCTCGCTCGCTTAAAACCTTTTTGAGTTTTGTCTGAATTTATAACATTTGTTGTACCGATTTTTTTTTAAGAGAAAAAACCAATTAAAGAAAAAAATAATTTTTTTTTTTTAAATACAATAGTGGTTGAGGAGATGACCAGAACCCAAATGGACCAACCAAGGACCAATCACTAAGGAAGCCATAGCTGAAGGATGAGCACAGATGGAATGGCAAATGCTACATCTTTCGGAAATCAGAGCAGGACGGTTGCAGTAAGAATCATGGACGACATTAACAGAAAGGAATTTAAATATAAACGAAGGAAAAAATTACGTACATTGTAAATGTAAAAAATATTAATAAAAAGAAAAAGAAAATATATAAAGTTAACTGCTTTTATTGGGAAAAATAAAATAAATAAGTAATACGTCGGCCTTAATGACTTAACGCAGAATAAGAAGAAGGCAGGAATATATATGAGAACATTGCAATAAAACAAAACAAAATGAAAATAAATGAAATAGCAAAGATCGTGAATAATCTGGTCCCTTTATTTTCGGGAACCGATTCACAAACAGAAGTTTATAGGTTCATTCAAGGGGGCGATCCCGCAATTAGACCGTTCGGTGCTGCTGAGTTACAAGATATTATAGACTTTGTTAAGTTGAGATTACACGGAGATGCTTTCGAATTATGTAGGGGAAGACAATTTGCCACTATTGAAGAATTTTACTTATTAATTAAATCAAATTATCTAAGGGGGACCACTTATACTTCAGTCATTATAGATTTGTCAAAATGCGTTCAAGAGCCAGGGGAGGAACTGCAAACATTTGCAAGAAGATTAAGCACAATAGAATCCAGAGGGAAAGATTGCATAGGAGAAGAGAAAGGGCTGTTAAACCAATTGAACAAGGCAGTAGTGACGGCATTCAAAGTAGGATTGAGTGACCCAAGTTTAAGGGCCGTGGTGCTAACGATGCAAGGGAGAAATTAAGACGAGCTAGTGAGCAAGGCTGCGGAAATAGATTATATGGGGAGGAATGGAAATCAGTCTGAATTCGGGGTATCACAGCAGAGTCAGGTGTATACATTGGTAGACGAGAGTAGTGAGGGGAGCAGACAGAGTAGATACCACAATAATAGAAGTTTACCAGAGTAGGATGCTAGAGCCAGCATCAAATGCTCGTTCTGTGGGAAATTCGGACATACAAGAGATGAGTGTTTAATCAGGAAAAATACTCCATATTGCGAGAAATACCAGGAATACGGTCATGAAAATGGGTGGCAGTGTGCCCAAGAGTTCAGGCCTAGAAACGGTCACATGCAAGAAAAAAGTTATGAAAGTAAGAATAATAGAAGAGTCAATACAGGAAACCCTTTCAGAAATAATGGGGACAAGAGTTTCGGTAGAGAACAAAAACAAATTGTGCAATGTAATTGGTGCAACAAAACAGGGCACACGGAAGGAGACTGCTACACGAAAAAGAATCAGGTTTACCGGCAGGGAAACTTTCAAGGGCCCAGCAAAGCCCATTAAGCTGGGAACCCCGAAATAAGCGCGAAATAAGGCTGACAAGGGTAGAAACAGAGAATTCGACGTCTGAAAACTCATACATAAGACATAACATACAAAACATAAAAGACTTACGTGGAAAGTTCACGTATTTGGTAATTATTTAAGAATGAAAATTAATGTTTTTATTGAAAAATTCAATTTTAAAATCGTGAGGTATTGTCATATTGTAGGACGTCGTAGAGTTTTTAAGAAATAAAGATATAATTTAAAATAAAAGTTTCAAAAAATTGCAGATAAATGTAAGTATGTTTTATCTACGGAACTCACAATTGGTAAACAATTTCCTTTAATTGCGCACATATGTGGGTTAAGTAAATGGCATTTTAACAAAATGCAACCTCATTTTTTTGTCTTTTTTTTTTGCTAAAGTTCAAAGAGATAATTTTAATAAGGTGCGTTTCATAACACAGTACAACACATAATTTTAGGACTCAATTCTGACAATTGCACGTGAAAGTAGGCCCAAAATGAAAAACTTGTGCATCATTCGTTTTGTCTTCTTGCCTGCCAAAATATTTTTACTATCGATTTGAAGTTAATAACTATCGTATAGGGGAATTTTTCACGTTTTAGGCTCTTTTGTTTGGCATAACTCGAGAACCACTAGTCCGATTTAGCTGAAACAAATTTCGAAAAATTAAGAATTATAATTCCTCTAATTTGTTCTTATACCGTTTTCCTATGTGTGCAACACTTTCGAAGTTAAAAATAAATGTATGAAGGGTAAAAAGTATTTTTTGCCTAAAAATTTAATTTTTTTTTTTTTTAAATTCATAAAAAATCCAAAATGGAAAAAAGTGTCAAATCTAAATACTTTCACTTAAAGTCACATAACCTATGAGCAAAAAAAGGCATAGATCATGAAAATCGATGCACGCGTTTCTCATTTATTCACAATTAAGTAAATGTATAAATAAAGCAACGTAACCTGTGAGTAAAGTGAGACATTTTTTGAGAAAATCGATGAATAAATTTATTTCAATTCCAATAATGTTATGAATGAATATACACAAAACTTAAAATAAAAATTCCGATTTGTATTGCAACTATTCTTACACAGAAAATATGGAATTTATGGAATCTATGCATAAAAACAAAGTTTCGAACATTTTCAATTATAATTATAATTATTGTCAATATCCATTCTCGTTGAAGTTGACGCTTGTGGTTCTGATGATCTTCTTTTCTTCGTAGGTTGTTGATATTCGTGGTCTGAGTTTGCGTCGTCATCCGAGGAATCCATAATATTCAAGGGCTCGTTTTTTTCCATGGGTCCACCAATTTCAGTGTCATCTTCTTCTTCGGTGCTTTCATCTTCATACTGCATAATTTTCGAACTCCACCAACAAACCTCCGCTATCGAAACTGTATAACTAACTGTGTAGCGACTACGCTGGCTGGGTCATGTCCACCGTAAGGACGACGAAGCTCCAGCGAAAAAGGTGCTCGAGGCGAGGGTCGCTGGTCAACGACGACGAGGGAGACCATGCCTCCGATGGATGGACCAGGCTGAGGAAGTCCTAACCGCACTTGGTGTATCCGATTGGAGAAGGCGCGCGCAAAGCAGAATGCGCCTGGCGAGAGCTGATGGATCGGCCTAAACCCGGACACGGGTTGTTACGGCCACCTAAGTAAGTAAGTAAGTAAGAATATGGAAAAAAAAGTGCTCTGGACGCAAATGATTGCTTGATGTGCGAACTGAGATAAAAGTTGTGCGCGAAGCCAGTAGCTCATCGGTGTCCCTTGCACGATTGCGATCCTTACCAGGCGCAAATGTTTCAGTTGTATTATCTGCAGGACTCTTAAACGTAGCCAGACACTTCTGTTCCAAAAAATGAAGCAAGTGCCCAAGTTGCCTACAAGCCACAAGGACGCCAGAGTAATTTTTGCATTGGAAAATAATGGTCGGAGTCAATGTTGACCCCCCGAAATGTACGCACATCTAGAACACTAGAGGCATGCCTTCTGTCGATTACAACATAATCAATTTGGTTTCGCGTTTTTTGATCCGGTGATAGCCAGGTGGCCTTGTGGATGTCGAGGTGCTTAAATCTGGTGCTACTAACTACCATGTTTCGTGCCGCGGCGATGTCGATCAGTCTTAGACCGTTGTTCGTGGAGGTCTCATGAAGACTGAACTGACCGACAGTGGGGCCAAAGATGCCTACCCTTCCGACTTTCGCATTAAAATCGCCGAGGACTATTTTCACGTCATGGACCGGAAGGTGGTCGTATACGTCCTCAAGACTAGCATAGAAAGCGTCCTTGACGGCTTCGTCCTTTTCCTCCGTCGGGACGTGCGCGCAAATAAGGCTAATGTAGAAAAATTTTGCCGTGATGCGGATCGTGGCTAATCTTTCGTTCACTGGTGTGATATAAACATGATATAAACAAACCTATTATCGAAAAAGAATTTCTAGCCATCCATTGGAGAATAAATTTTTTTAGACCATACCTGTTTGGAAGAAAGTTCATAGTAGTCACTGACCATAGACCTTTCATCCATCCCAGAGAATTACAAGAATTCGAGTAGACCTGTCGGACTATGATTTCGAAATTGTGTACAAACAAGGTAAAAAAAAACACAAACGCTGATGCTTTGTCCAGAATCAAATATGATAGCGAAATTTTAAAAAATATGATTCCTACAAGCAGAGAGAAAGAAATCTTAGCAATAACAAGGAGCAAAACGAAACAGAATATAAAAGAGGATAATGCGAGTGATATAAAAACTACCGCCAATGCGAGTATAATGAAGAATATGGTTACCCACCAAGAGCGCATTGAAGGCAACGACATAATTAATATTTATTCGCTTATATTAATAATTTTTCGCTTAAGGGTAAGGGTGTAGTGTCATAGCACAGCCAGCCCACGGTATAATTAAATAACATAACAATTAACCTAAACCTAATTAAATAATTTTCGTTTTGTTTATTTTCTTTCATTCATTACTACAATGGGTCAAGCGATTTGTATTACATCGCGACTGACACAAACAATGTTGCTGCATTGATTTTTGCAAGCGCAGCAATAGTAATTATTTTATGTTGTAAGAATGAAAGAAAGAAAAAAAATTATTTAATGTAAAGCAATTCTATGGTATGTGTAAATATAGGGAGGAGTTTTGGAAACCATATGAAATAAAGATACTGGTATTTTTAGCATATATAAGGGAATACAATTTAAATAAAGCTCAGAGTTTTCTCTAGCACTGAGCTTGATAAGCTAAAATAAATTTTTTCCTTTATTGTCAACACAAGTACGGCGTAAAGCCATTGACAGGAACTGCCATTTAGAACGGCATAGGGAAAACAATAGTCTACAACTCAACATACACCACACCTACTTCAATGAACTCAGTTTAAGCTATTTGTCAGTGGATGCTCGATTTTTAAGTGCATTTTTAAGTCATTTCTAGTGCATGACTTGTATATTAAAATGAATATTTTCATGTAATGACACATAAAATATTAAAATAAATGTATATTAATATAATATACTTATATGTAAAATAAAATGAAATTTTTTTTTTTTTTTTACTGAATCCATTCCAAATTCTAACAAAATTTTATGATTATGTAACATATATAATATACTAATATAAATTTTTTGGCTAAGTTCTAGGGGGAGGGGGCAACGGACCCACCCTGCTCTTCCCCCTGGACGACCATGAGTGGGGAACAAAACGTTAACTTTCCTTAACGCCGACTTTAAACCGATCAATCATTTGACATCAAATTTATATGTGTAAGTAAATAATTGTTTATTTCATTTATATATGTAACTTGCGGAAACCCCGCCCGCTTCACCAGATTCTCCTTTAATATGCTTACCTTTATGTAGCTAGGTAAGTGTCTGTGAAGTTTCTGTATTCAGAAAAGCTGATTTGGGTCTGTCTATATGAATTCTAGCGGTAGAGCTTTTTTTTTGAAAATTGTAAGAGAATTTTGATGTTTTATCTTTCACCAGCAAATTCGTAAAAATAAAAAAAAAATTAAATGGCACTCAATGAAAAATATATAACAGACCCATTTCTACCTAGTGTTCGCCCACCAAATTCATAAAAATAAAAAACCTATTTGGCAACCCTAATTTTTTTTAGCCTATAACCTTTTCGTCATAATTATCTTCAATAAAAAAAAAATCAACTAAATTGGTTGAAAACTACGAGCAGCAGAGGGAAACAAGCGTTTTTTTCCACTTTATTTTATATATCGCCCATTTCACATTGAAGTGTAATATCAGTTACCATGCAATAACAATAGAGTTCAGCTACTACAGCTATATCGCACTTCCTCAGCATTAACCCATCTAAAGCCACTACCCAGTAATCATTGAAAATATCAATGTTATGGATACCCGTGACCACAAACAAGTTAATGTGGGAAAAATTTACCCACCAATAAATGGGTTGGGCTCAGGGACAACACAAGACCATGCGTATACATAGATCTATTTACACAACTAATTTTAATCTACTTTTGAGTTGAACTTTTGACAAATTAACATCAAAAACGCTACAATTGTTAACAAAGGAACTCATGCGACTTAAAGGAGCAGTAGCCATATAATTTGTTCTACTAAATGGCAAATAAATTAAGTTGTTAGCGTTTCTACTGCTTCTACGGTTAGTGTTAAAATTTATGTGAGAAAGAAGTTCTGGAGAATCGAATACACCTGTTATGAGCTGGTGTAAATATACGATATCTGCCGATTTCCTTCGATCACCTAAAGACTGCATTTTTAATAGTTTTAAACGATCCGCATAAGGAGGAAGGTCTAATATGTCAGTTCCACTTAAGCCCCTTAGAGCAAACTGAACAAAACGTTTTTGGATTCTTTCTATTCGATCAACATGCACATTGTAACTTGGGGACCACACTTGACTTGCATACTCTAAGTGAGGACGCACGATTGCATAATACAACGTTGTAGTTGTAATCATGCTATTAAATTCTTTGGCCCAGCGTTTTACAAAACCAAGCATTGAAGATGCTTTTTTACAAATATTATCAATATGAATGTTAAACGACAGCTTAGAATCCATGCATATACCTAGGTCTTTGACGGTGTCTACACGACTCAAGGCAGTATCTTTAATCTTATAATCAAAAATATAATTATTCCTTTTTCGCGAAAAGGTCATAGTTTGGCATTTATCTGGATTTAAAAACATATTATTTTTAGAACACCAAACTTCAAAGGATTTTAGATCAGACTGGAGTAGATCTGAATTATCTCTAGAATTAATCGTTCTGTATATTTTCATATCATCGGCATAAATAAGCAGATGAGAGTGTTCAATGACGTGAGTTACATCATTGATAGCTAAAATAAACAGAAGAGGACCAAGGTGACTACCCTGAGGAACACCTGATCCAGCAATAAATTCAGAAGACAATGCGCCTCGGAAACGTATTTGATAAGATCGCTCCACCAAATACGATTTAATCCAGTTCACAAAATATTGTGGAAATCCTATTAACTCAAGTTTAAATAAGATTAGATTGTGTGGTAGCTTATCAAATGCCTTACTAAAGTCAGTGTAAACACAATCGACCTGGTTACCAGAATCAATAGAATTTAAGCAGAATGTTGTAAAATCGAGAAGATTAGACACAGTGGATCTGCCATTCACAAAACCATGCTGACGAGTTGTTATGGCTTTGCCACAGTGAATTTTCACCCGATCGTACACCATCCGCTCAAAAAGTTTTGGAATCGATGAGAGCTTAGCGATAGGCCTATAGTTACTGACATCGTTCCTGCAACCCTTTTTAAAAATAGGACTTATAAATGATTTTTTCCAAAAAAGTGGAAAATAACTTTCGTTAATAGATTTATTGAATAATAAAGACAGTGGTTGACTCAAAACGGAACCGCATTTTGTTAACACTGCGGCAGGAACACCGTCAGGTCCAGCACCAAACTCCTCATCGATCGATCTAATATACATTAAAATATCCTCTGAAGTGAAGGATATATGTTCCAAAGATACTCTTTGTTCGGAATTCATATATTCAAAGTACTCTCCATCAGGATTAAAAGAATCTGAACAGAATGATTCTTTAAAAAGATTGGCGAAAAGGCCACAAATTTTGACGGGATTGTCAGAAAATTCCTCAGGAGTTCTAAATGAAGAAGGAAATCCATCAGATTTCTTCTTTGTGTTTACGAATCCCCAAAATTTCTTCGGATCTGTCAATATTCTCAGCTTAACATTATCTAAATATTCGTGATATAATGTAGCTGAGCGATTTTCAAATTCCAGAAACAAACGTTTGTAAGTTTCCAGGTCGTTTGAGCCTAAGCTACAGATGTATTTCTTCCATGCCCTATTCCTGTTGTTGCGAAGAGTCTTTAAATCCTTTGTGTACCAAGGGTACGTAGAATTCCTCGCAAATTTGAGACAATAAGGTACGGATTGAGAAAACACAGCAAAGAGTTCCATATAAAAAAAATGTATGGAGTCATCAAGGCAATTTACATTTATATATTCTAAAATTGCATTAAGTTTGCCATTAAGCAACTAATTCAACTTCAAAAAGTCAGCTTTTTTAAAATTGAATTCATAAAGCTTATCTGCTGAATTAGGAGAATAATTTGAATGATATTCATCAACAGTAGTTAGAGCATGAAAGGCCCTCTTAACAACAACATTGTTACTGTCTGTAGTTAAGACCAGGTCAAGAAGTCTTTCAAGACTATTATAAATACAACTCACTTGTTGTAAGTCTGAACATATATTATCAACAAATATATGTTCTTGGCGGGTCTTCGAATTAGATGCACAATAGTACGTATCATCGTCAGAAGAATGCCATTTTAAATCAGGTAGATTAAAATCGCCCAATAATAAAATGTCGTCATTAACGTCAAGTAAATCAATTATGTAATCTATGCACTCCGCAAGGCTTGCATAGACCTCTACACTACTCTTAGGAGGAACATACGCATTAATAACATATACATTAGAGTTACAATGTATAACTTTAACGCAAATTAGTTCAATATTAGAAGAGCAGGGAATGTCAACAATAAAACTGACAAAGCAGTTCCTTACAGCCAAAAGGACACCACCACCGACAGAAGAAATATTGTCAGTGTATCTGTCTTTTCTAAAAACTTGAAAACTATTGTCAAACAATTCCAAATCAGTAATGCTTCCGTTTAGCCACGTTTCTGTTAACGCGATAATATCCTCAGAGCAATTTTGAGTTGATAGAAATAAGCTCTGCGTCTTAGAACGTAGTCCCCTTACATTTTGATAGTAAAGGGACAGCCTATTTAGTTTTTTTGAGACTGGCGGGCGGCTTGAGTCACCCTTTTAGGCTTATTTTTTGGCTTGAACTCAGTAACAAGAATATTATCGGCCCACAAATTAGAGTTAAGAACAGTTGTAAAATCATCGGCTGCAACTGTTAAAATGAAAGAAGCATGGGAAGGCTTATTACCAATTTTTTTGCATGAACAGAAAGCATTTGAGTTCACTAACTTGGATTGCCTGACAAACGTCAATATATTTTCTATTGATGTGTCGGGCTGAAGACGTGAAATGAAAACATTTCTGGTCCTCGAAACTGCTCTTAAAGTCAAATGACTGTTAGGCGTAGTTGAAATCGTATTTGGACTACTAGTCAATGGACGCCTCTGGAAGGTCTGGAGGACGCCTTCTGACGCTTATTTTTGTTTTTGTTTTTCCTCTTTCTTTTAGAGCTTTTAGGGTCTTTTTCTGATGAAACTGACAAAATTCCGGAAGAAGCAGTCATGGACGAAGGAACCGAAATGTTATCCTGAACAGTAATTTCATCAGAAACGCTGGTAGTGGGTGCGGCACTAACTTCGCTAAAAAATGAAACAATTTCTCTGAAGTTATTATTTAATAAGTTAAGGCTTTCCCCAAAAAGCTTAATTTTAGAATAGAGTTCATTCGGGGAAAGGGCCCTGCACGAAGCACAATACCAGCGAAGACCAGATCGGACTGAAATTAAATCGTCAAGGCACGATTTAGAAATACCAGCACAAGAAGCGTGGAACATTCGCTCACATGGGCCAGAACAGCTGAACATAGGGTACAGAATATTCTGGCTTTTGCATTGCTCGTTCAAAGAACAAGCAGCAATATTATCAATGGAAAAATAATCCATTGAAAAAAATTTCAATTACTTTGTGAGCGTTTTTAAATGTAAAATGTGCTTTCAGGGTTGGCACAGTAAAATGCAGCGTACACAAAGTGTTAAGCACAATAACAACACTAGAGACTCTCACTGCACAACAGATAAACAAACACCGCACAAAGAGGAATAGAAAAAATTAGGCATACAAACACTAGATTGTGTGAAGTACAACAAAAACTGTTCTATATTAATAACATAAATTATGTAATCAATATAACTAAACAATGTTTGTATTACTAATAAACAAAATTAATTTCTTTCTTTTAAAAACACATAAATACAGTTCATAATAGTTTTTGATACAAACGATTTAAAAAATTTTTTTTAAAATTTTTTTTTTTTTTTTAGATTTTTCACTATAATAATTACTATACCAACACACACTAAAAAAACAACACCGATACCGACAAGTAGACGAGATCAACTGATCAGTTGAATCAGAATCAGTTGCACTGACCATCTCCGGTTTTGCTCAAATTTTGTTCTTAGATGGGTTTATTGTTTAAAAAACCAAATCCGGAGTTTGAGATATCAAACATTTATTTCGCGGACGTACAACCATGCGACTGCCAAAATAGGGTATATTTTGAAACAACGTAGCACAGTCAATTAAAATTCACTTTTCGTACATAAAGTAGCATTGAAAAGTTTATTTCCTCTATTTTAAGAAAAAAATTTTAAAACTTTTAAAAAAAATTGCAGTAAAATGACCCATTCTAAATTTCAAAGTTTAATACTATGACAGAAACAGTTGCTTTAATTTTTTTTTTTTTTTTTTGTCATTATTTTAATTTTTTACGTTTCCTTACCTTTTTAACGATAAAGGTAATAAAACACCAAATTGAAGGTGTGCTCTTGAATAGTTCAGAAGTTATAGCTTAAAACGTGAAGTAGTATTGAATTTTCAATACAAATTTAACTAGCTATAGACTTTTTTTATTTTGGTTTTGTTTTTATATTATCGTTCTTTTATACGCGGATTTTTTATACGAAGTTTTTCCTCTAATTTTGGTTTTTGTTTTTGCCCCTGTAGCTATTAAAACAGAAACATGATATATATAATGTAAAAATGAAAAAATGTTGAAATAAAAATACATAAGGGACGATCCCTTAGCTTACAAAACCACTCAAGTCGAAAATTGGAGTTTTCACATTTGAATGCCTTTAGAGGAGCCAAGGAAAAATCTCATTTGTGGTAATTTTTAATTGCCTTCGGGAATTTTTTTTTTGGAAATCCCATGGTATTTTTTAATTCAGCGTGGGAGTTAAGAGTGGTATTTTTTAATTGCTGTGGGAATTTGGAGGCTGGTTTAGTTTTCATTGGGCAGTAGTAATGTGGCGGGACCCTGTGGGATCTGCGCCAGTTATAGAGGTATCAGTATTATTTCCATCGCATATAAGGTTCTCTCAAGCGTACTGTGTGAAAGATTAAAGCCGATTACAAAAACACTGATTGGACCTTATCAGTGTGGCTTTCGACCTGGTAAGTCCACCATAGACCAGATTTTCACGCTACGACAAATCCTGGAGAAAACCCACGAAAATCAAATTGCGTTCGATAGCCCGAGAAGGGATTGCCTATACGCAACAATGTCTGAGTTCGGTATACCTGCAAAGTTGATTAGACTTTGCAGAATGACGTTGAGCAACACACGCAGCTCCGTCAAGGTAGGAAATGACCTCTCCGAAACCTTCAATACCGAAAGAGGTTTCAGGCAAGGCGATCCACTGTCTTGCGATCTCTTCAACATTATCATGGAGGGGATCGTACGAAAGGCCGGTGTGCATCGTAATGGCACCATTTTCTATAAAGGTGTCCAGCTCCTTGCGTACGCTGATGATATTGATATTGTTGGCAGAACCAAGAGAGATGTTACCCCTGCTTTCGCCGCTATCGAAAAGGAATCAGCCAAAGTGGGTTTGACGATAAATGAGGGTAAAACAAAGTATATGCTGTCTACAAACAAGGGACCGCGGCGTTTAGACTCCCACGTATCATCCGGCAGCTATAACTTTGAAGTAGTCAAGGAGTTTGTATACCTTGGCACCGCCATTAATACTAACAACGAAATCAGCCTGGAGATAAAGCGAAGAACAATAATTGCTAATAGGTGCTACTACGAGCTCAGTAAGCAACTAAGTTCCAGAGCCCTCTCTCGATCGACAAAACTAACACTCTACAAGACGCTCGTTCTACCTGTGCTTCTTTATGGCGCTGAGGCATGGGTAGTTTCGCAAACTGACGCAGCCGCTCTGGGGAACTATCGCATCCGAATGAACCACGAGCTGTATGAGCTCTACGAAGACATTGACGTAGTTTGGCGTATAACTGTGTAGCGACTACGCTGGCTGGGTCATGTCCATCGTATGGACGACAAAGCTCCAGCGAAAAAGGTGCTCGAGGCGAAGGTCGCTGGTCAACGACGACGAGGGAGACCATGGCTCCGACGGATGGACCAGGCTGAGGAAGCCCTAACCGCACTTGGTGTATCCGATTGGAGAAGGCGCGCGCTTGGCAGAGGCGCCTGGCGAGAGCTGATGAGGTCGGTCGAAATCCGGACACGGGTTGTTACGGCCACCTAAGTAAGTAAGTAAGTGGGAATTTGGAAACTTTTTTCTTCAAATGATTTTTTTTCTCATTTATTAAGCAACAGCTTATTATACGCATTAAACGCTCGCATTGGTCACATGATAAAGATTTCATCCAATCAGACAGCGCGCAAGTCGGTTGGCCTCTCAACACCGCACAAATACAGTTTTTTGTCTCCTGTTGGAAAAGTTGGAAAAAATGACTTATGCGGCTAAGGGACGATATCTAAATTCCCGATAATTGTCGCTATCGCGATGGCTCGCATAAAATTTAGTTTGTTCAAAAAAAATCAACATTTTTGGAAAAATAAGAAGATGCTTCTGGACACCCATTAACAGACCGATTTTGTGCTTTACCGTTAATAGTAATCTTGTTGCCGAAAATCGTTACCGGTCTCAGTAATCGGTATTCTATGCACTTGGTAACGCTGTCAGACGTCATATGCTCGTTTAAAAAAAAAAAAAAAACTCTTTTCTTGCCTCTGGCTGTTTTGCTTGTTACCACCTAAGGAGATGGTAACAATATTCACTGGTTGTAATAAGTGTGAACCATCCATTGTAGTTTTATTACATTATAAAATAGTACTAGAATGCATTCTAGATTTGTGTAATATCAATGTTCAATGGAATAAAGAAGCCATTTTTAAAAAAGTATATATTAGCGTTCTTGATTCTCTTGCGGCTATTTTGAGAGTGTAGACGTCTTATTGTTGCACGTTCTTTTTTTCCAATGCTAAAAAACTAAAAATTGTATTCTCACTACAATAATTCTAATAAATATTAAAACGATATTGTGCCTACAGTTTTTAAATTTTAAAGCAACTTTTGGACCTGGTTGCTACCTTGCTGGTGGGTGCGCTGAGCCTGGATTCGCTGTGCTATACTGTTCAGCGGTGAAAATTTATTAACCTCAAATTATTAGTGGATGGTTGCTGTTGTCTGTGCTGCGTTTTTGACTGCGTTGCTATTAATTGCAGCGGCTACATTCTTTGCTATTGGACTCCTGCCTTGGTTAGCGAATAGTTGCCGTGTTACCACAACTGTGTGGGGATAAACCTCGACACGTGAAAAGAGCGGGAGTCTCTTTGAAAAGCGTGGAAGTGCGCTGTCTCTTGATGGTCAACAAGCGATTTTAATCGATGATCACTATCTGCCACTATGATGCCAGGTAACCCGTCAATTGGTGTAAGCCCCAGAAAAAATGAAGCAGCGCAGCAACTAGTGGTGCTTGCTTATACTGGTATCGTGAACAAGCACCCTGTTGACAGCATTTCAAGAAGAGCAAACAGAATTTAGATGTTGCTAGTAACCCGGATATTAAGGCAAGTCAAATAAAGAGAGGTAAGATTTGTCCGTCTATTTTTCGCCAGCTGGTTAAAGAGCTGCGAAGTAAAAATGTAGTTCTTAAAGTTTTTAAAATGCAGGGATAAAATGTAAAATTTTTCTAGAGGACAAGGTGAACCATGGGGCTCTTCTCGAGAGACTCTGAGAAAGTCCTGGGATCCAAGCTTATTCCTTTACTCTAAAGGAAGTAATTTTGAGAGGCATAGGTCCAACTATCTTACTTACTTACTTAGGTGGTTGTAACAACCCGTGTCCGACTTTCAACCGACCTCATCAGCTCTCGCCAGGCGCCTCTGCTTTGCGCGCGCCTTCTCCAATCGGATACACCAAGTGCGGTTAGGGCTTCCTCAGCCTGGTCCATCCATCGGAGGCATGGTCTCCCTCGTCGTCGTTGACCAGCGACCCTCGCCTCGAGCACCTTTTTCGCTGGAGCTTCGTCGTTCATACGATGGACATGACCCAGCCAGCGTAGTCGCTGCACAGTTATACGCCGAACTACGTCAATGTCATCGTAGAGCTCATACAGCTCGTGGTTCATTCGGATGCGATAGTCATCGCCGACTCGAACAGGACCGAAGATTTTGCGAAGAACTTTTCTCTCGAACACCCCCAGAGCGGCTGCGTCAGTTTGCGAAACTACCCATGCCTCAGCGCCATAAAGCAGCACAGGTAGAACGAGCGTCTTGTAGAGTGTTAGTTTTGTCGATCGAGAGAGCGCTCTGGAACTTAGTTGCTTACTGAGCTCGTAGTAGCACCTATTAGCAATTATTGTTCTTCGCTTTATCTCCAGGCTGATTTCGTTTTTGGTATTAATGGCGGTGCCAAGGTAAACGAACTCCTTGACTACTTCAAAGTTATAGCTGCCGGATGAAACGTGGGAGTCTAAACGCCGAGCTCCCTTGTTTCCAACTATCAGGAGGATGAAATTTTGGAGGAGATCCTTTGTTTTTTCAGGGGGGATGGGGGTAGATAAGGTTACTAACCTTTCTACTCCACGCTCCATAAAAGAAGACCAAAGATATGACTTGTTTTTGGTGAGGCTCGCGCCAGGAAGATCGCTCTCAGGCATTTTAAAAATTAAATTTTTATTTAATACTCTTGTTTCTTGGGAAAACTCAAAGCGAATTCGGGCCCTAATCAATGTAGAAAGTGCCAACAGTTCGGGCATATGGCGAAGAACTGCGCGGGTGACTACAAGTGTGTGATATGTAAAAACGAGCATCTTCCTGGCGAGTGTGACGGGGATCCTTCCTGTGGGGGGGACCATCCGGCCAATTATCGTGGCTGAGATAGATTTAAAGTTTATGCTTTGAACAGAAACAAAAAATATACAAAAATTGAGGGAAGCACAAAAAGTGACAACTGGCGAAGATTTTATGACACCTACGGCGCCTCCCCCTTTAACTGTTTCATTTGCGAGCCACTTTAAGGGGTCGGATGTCCCTCGATTAATTCACAAAAGTCTTTTAGAAATGACGATAATGTTTTGAGTAAGTTTTTTGATCTATCAAACGACTTGTTTGGAGAGAACGTTCAGAGTCTTCTGGGGAAAATTAAATGTTTTATGGATAACATTCACAGCTGTGATACAATTCAAGAGAAGAGAATGGCGTATTTAGATCTACTAAATCAAATAATTTTAAATGATTCTCAATGTCGGTAAATTTTATGACTTTTAATATCTCATCGCTTATTGAGTGTAACACAAGAATTGAAATTCAAAAAAATTCTTATTGCTAGCGACTGCAGTGTGGCTTTTCTCTAGGAGACTCACTTGAACTAGACACAGGATGCATATTGATTATTACAGCATTTTAAAAAATGATTTTCAGCAGGGGGTAGCAGTTGCTATCAAAAATAGTATCAAATACGAGGCAGTTAGTTTTCCTGATTTAAATGTTGTTAGTTTGTTTCTTTCAATCAAAATAAGGATAAGAGGATCTTTAAGAAAATTGCTTATTGGCTGAGTTTATGTACCAACAAATAGCTCCTGTTGGATGAATTGATCAAAATTGATAATAATGCCTTACTTTAAATGCCAGAAGTTCAAGATGGGGGGATTTTGTTTACAACTTTAATGGCACAACAATAGAAAAATGGCAGAATACTAATATCATTTCTTGACCACTTTATGATATCTCTCACATAACTAACCTGTTGGTTAATAATTTTTCTTTGATAACTCTTCCGACTTTTACCGATAATTTTCCAGTGCTGCTCAAAATTAAAATATAAACAATTTTTCACCTATTGGATAGTTTCCGAACGGAAAGGAAATTTTACATCCAGATCAAAGAAACATCTTCTAATATTTGCGAGTCCTCGAGTGGGGTTGCTCAAGGCTCTGCTTTGGGACCGAAATTGTTTAATATTTTCATGTATGATTTTCCTCATGCTAGTGTAACAAATGGTGTCTCCTCATATATTGAACAATATGGGTATATTGTTTGCGGACCATACTTTTGCTTATGCCAAAGATGATTACCCATTGATTGCACTTCAGAAGCTTGAATTACATATTAATAGAATCAACACCTCCTATAATAGATGGGGAATTAAAATTAATAATCTTGAATCCGAATGCATATGCTTCAGGAACGCAAGCGGTAAAGGAAAGGCAGGAGTCATAAAAGAGAGCAAAAATCTTTTTTTACGAATTGATAACAATTCAATTCCATTTAGGAACAATCTTAAGTATCTTGGAGTTATTTTTAATGTTTTACTTAATTTCAATAATCACGCAAGAAATAATATTGATAAGGCCAGAAAAGTATTCAATATTCTTATGCCTCTACTCTATAAACTAAGGAAAGGAGAGCTAAACCGCTTTTATACAAAACACTTATTAGACCAGTATTACTATATACGTTCCCCTGCTGGTTTTCAATCTCACCGTCTGTCCTCATGAATATGGAAAAATTAGAAAGAAAAATTCTAAGGCTGATCATTGAAATTAACTTTTAGTCGAGGAATAAGAGATTTTCTAATGTCTCAGTTTCTACGGAGGCTAACATATCGTCAATTTCTAGCTACGATCCTTCACTTATGAATAAATTCATCAATTCCATGTTTCATTCTGAAAATGACATCATAAAGGAAATTTACTCCTCACAGTCGGACATTGCATGGTCAGACACCCGATAGCACTCCCCTGTAGGAATTGTTTTAGAGGTTCTCGAGCCGAGTTCAGATGGATCACCTTTGTCCTACTTTCTGAAAGCTTTACCTGGGCATAACAGGGGTTAATTAAATTACTATATGTCTTCTCTACTTTTTTAACTACGTGGACAAAACTTGTTTTTCTTTATTTGTACTGCCTTTAGCTCTATAGTTTTTTTTTTCTTTTATGTAAATTGCTTATGTAATTTTTTATAATTTGTTATTCACTTATCTCATCGTTTATTCATCTATAATAATAATAAATCGACGATTAGCCGAAGCGGACCACAGTAGGTTCCTTTTCGTCCTCATAGGACAAGGATGATACCGCTCGGAGCCCTCATCCGTGAGCATGATCCTTCCATAAGCATTCTTTGTCACCTCAAACATATCCTTGTAGGTTAGTTGACCAATTCGCCAATAAATGGACGCCCCAGAATGGTCAATCTTATGCCTGCCAACGCCGGGCACCGGCACAGAATGTGTGCTGCCGTTTCCGGCTCCTCTAGGCATAACCTACACGCATCGTCCTCGGTCAGAGTCATTTTCCTGAGATGGTACATGTAGGGTCCGTGTCCTGTGACCAGTGCCGTATGCCAGCTTAAAGTCCTTCGATTGTAACGAATAACTTTTGCTGCCTCACTACGAGACCACTTCACGGCCGCTTTCGATTGCCTACAATTAACAGCTTCTTCCCACCTTGTAAGGTGTTCCGAGTCCGCCCATTGCTTAATAAGGCCTGCCACCATGTTGTCGCCTATAGCGAAACGTGGCTCTGGTCCACAGAACTCTTCTGCTGATCCTTCTCTCTATGCCAGGATGCCCTCTCACCCACATAAGTGTGAGCTCATTTGTCTGAGCGCACCTATTGAGTTGGGTAAGACACTCTATGACCAGCCTGGAAGTGACGCCTGTAAGCTGCATGCACCTAATCACCGACTGATTGTCAAGGGCAATGACAATTTTCTTCAAACAAAATCCTGGAGAAAACCCACGAAAATCAAATTGACACACACCATCTCTTTGTCGATTTTAAGGCTGCGTTCGATAGCCCGAGAAGGGATTGCCTAAACGCAACAATGTCTGAGTTCGGTATACCTGCAAAGTTGATTAGACTTTGCAGAATGACGTTGAGCAACACACGCAGCTCCGTCAAGGTAGGAAATGACCTCTCCGAAACCTTCAATACCGAAAGAGGTTTCAGGCAAGGCGATCCACTGTCTTGCGATCTCTTTAACATCATCATGGAGGGGATCGTACGAAAGGCCGGTGTGCATCGTAATGGCACCATTTTCTACAAAGGTGTCCAGCTCCTTGCGTACGCTGATGATATTGATATTGTCGGCAGAACCAAGAGAGATGTTACCGCTGCTTTCGCCGCTATCGAAAAGGAATCAGCCAAAGTGGGTTTGACGATAAATGAGGGTAAAACAAAGTATATGCTGTCTACAAACAAGGGAGCGCGGCTTTTAGACTCCCACGTTTCATCCGGCAGCTATAACTTTGAAGTAGTCAAGTAGAGATAAAGCGAAGAACAATAATTGCTAATAGGTGCTACTACGGGCTCAGTAAGCAACTAAGTTCCAGAGCCCTCACTCGATCGAAAAAACTAACACTCTACAAGACACTCGTTCTACCTGTGCTGCTTTATGGCGCTGAGGAGTGGGTAGTTTCGCAAACTGACGCAGCCGCTCTGGGGGTGTTCGAGAGAAAAGTTATTCGCAAAATCTTCGGTCCTGTTCGAGTCGGCGATGACTATCGCATCCGAATCAACCACGAGCTGTATGAGCTCTACGAAGACATTGACGTAGTTCTGCGTATAACTGTGCAGCGACTACGCTGGCTGGGTCATGTCCATCGTATGGACGACAAAGCTCCAGCGAAAAAGGTGCTCGAGGCGAGGGTCGCTTGTCAACGACGACGAGGGAGACCATGCCTCCGATGGATGGACCAGGCTGAGGAAGCCCTAACCGCACTTGGTGT
Organism: Coremacera marginata; assembly: GCA_914767935.1. Taxonomy (NCBI): domain Eukaryota; kingdom Metazoa; phylum Arthropoda; class Insecta; order Diptera; family Sciomyzidae; genus Coremacera; species Coremacera marginata. Next base: position 101,102,739 of record OU612047.1, read on the forward strand.
ATCCGATTGGAAAAGGCGCGCGTAAAGCAGAGGCGCCTGGCGAGAGCTGATGAGGTCGGCTGAAACCCGGACACGGGTTGTTACAACCATCTAAGTAAGTAAGTAATGACAATTTTCTTGCCATTGACCCGGACACCTATCAGGTGGTCCAGTGCATGCACCACACCAAGCATTTCCGCCTGATACACAGACACAAACCTCCCTAACCTCAGTACACAGGATAGGCTCAACTCTTCTGAGTAAACGCCTGCCCCGGCGCATATGACCATGTAGAGTCGTTGATTCATGCCACGTAGCATTTCGCATCTTGAGACCTGCTAGCGCCGCCGTTTTCTTTATTTCTAAATCCAAAGGCAGCATACCTAACAGAAACTCCATTGCGCTTGTTGGAGTGGTGCGTATTGCACCTGTTATTCCAACACACGCCAGCCGTTGGACTCTGTCCAATCTCTTCTTAATAGTTTTCTGGCTGACTTTTGTCCACCAAATTACCGAAGCATACGTGATAACAGTTCCTATTTGAGATCACAAACGCGTCTACACTGAAACAGAACCCTCTTGGCTCTTTGAATCCTATCTTGTACATGCTGGTTGCAGTTCAGTTTGCTATCCAGGGTTAACCCTAAATACTTAACTTTCGTGGACATGTTGATTTCAGCACCAAAAAGTCTGAGTGATTCTCTCCTCAGACCTGTCCTCTTTCTAGTAAAGAGAACATTATCTGATTTTCCTGCGTTTACGGCAAGCCCTTGTTCTCGACACCACTCCTCCACCATTCGGAGTGCCCCCTTCATGGTCTACCTGTTATATATGCATGTTGGCATCTACTCAGGGGATTATGCATCAGCGAAGTGCTCTCAAGGCAATCATCACTCTTATCATCGTTTTCAAGAGGAAGGACGTAAGGCTGATCGGCCTGAACGACTTCGCCTCCGCATAATCCTTTTTTCCGAGCTTCGGAAGAAAGACAACTTTCACCTCTCTCCAGACTCTCGGAACGTACCCAGTCGCTAGACAAGTAACGAATATAGCCCTCAGCCTAGGTGCAATGAGATCTTCCCCCACTGCACCATAGCCGGAAATATACCGCCCATCCCTGATGTTTTGTACGGAGCAAATGAGCGTATAGCACTCCTCACTCCGTCCATAGTGATCATTCTTTCGGCTTCCAGTCTGTCAATCCTGTGCATCCCTTTCTTCAAGGGTGTCCGAGGGTCATCAGACCTAAAACTTCCAGGAAAATGCACCTCCATCAGAACTTGCATCGACTCTAAGTTCTCTGCCATGGTTCCATCCATTTTTCGGATTAGTCCCACTTTGGAGAATGGATCTTTTGAAACCATTTTCTGAAGCCTACATTTCTTCTGAAATAGTTTCCATCCCAGAGTAGAAGTCTCTCCACGACTGCCTTTTACGGTGTCGTATGAGGTTCTTCAGTTCTCTTTTAATTGCCTTGTAGTCTGCCCATGTTTCTGGGGTACCCCCTCTCATGTACAGATTGAATGAAGGCCTTCCTAACCTTCTTCTTCAGAGATTCGAGTTCCGTGCATCATTATGGCGCCGGATCACCCTCGTCTACTGAAGATGTACGACATGCCACCTCGTAAGCTTCAACCATGGCCGTACTAAGATGTTTGACATGGCTTTCCACTTCCGCTGTATTCCCTGGTATTTTTATAGCTTTCTGGGTCAGTATTTGCCTCAACTTTGACTTATATTTCACAGGATCTGTATTCTTGGGAATCCTCACTTTCTTGCTATTCCATTGGCGTCGGATTCCGTACTTGAATTCAAACTGAATGGATCTGTGGTCAGACATCGTAAGCCTATTCACGACCCTCCAGTTTTCTATTCTACTCAGAATCCTTCTGCGAATGAGGGTTACATCAATGACTTCCGCTCGCCTTGCATCAACGAAAGTCGGCTGTGCTCCTTTATTCCTCTGTAATTGTTGTTGGTGCTTCCCCACACAGTATTGTGCGCGTTGGCATCATATCCAATCATCACTCCAATGTTCCTTTCCTCACAGTACTTTAACAGATTCTCCACCTCTTTTGAAGGTGGTTGGTCCGGAGAGTCGTAAGGAAGATACGCTGAAGCTACCTTACAAGCACCTGCACCATCCCAGATTCTCACAACGGTGACATCTGGGGAACATAGGTGTGGCATATGTACCGCTAGTATACCATGCCTCAACAAGATACAAGTCCTCCGCCTGCCATCTGTTACCGATCCTCTACGCACGGGTTACAATCTTGCCGCGATGTAGGGGCTTAAGTTGCAAAGACACAATGGCTATTGGGTTAGGCTTTGTAGAGCAACGAGCCAAAAGTCACCCCCCCCATTTCTAAGGTTGTAGACGCCATGCCGAGGGAGATTGCACCGGTGGTGCAGGGTCTAGGGGTTTTAGATCGCGAATGGTGTCTCCTCATGGCAGCCCACTCCCTATTGTATTTTAGTAGGGTAGGGCGGATAATGGGGATCTCTGTCCGTTCGGTCCGATTTTCTCCCCAATTCATGGGATATTTTATGAACCTGAGAACAAAAAACAAAAAGGAAGGGTGCGCTGTGGGGACGAGTCCCGAAGCGGTGGAATCCCAAAAGGATTTAACCGTGGAAGGGTGCGGGAAGCCGCAAGGTAACCCGCCGGGTCTGGTGGACGATAACACTCTGAAAGGAGTGGAATTGTCAGCCAGACCTGTCGAAGCTGCAACACCAGGGAATGAAGGTGGACATCGTGTAAAGGTTGATAGCCTTCCACATAAAGGAAGGACGATGGAAGTTGATGGACGACCCTCAAAAGTCGATAGCCAGTGGAAATCGTGGAGGGCTGATAACCAGAAACCGAGCGGTAGCAAACCGAGCGGTAGCAAACCTTTGCCTACACAAAGAGTTGCGTCCGCGAAGTCGAAGGCTTCAGCGGGAGGGAAATTCAACCCGGAAGGGGTTATTGGAAGCGGCCGTGCATCCTATGCTACGGTAGCGGAAAAGGACCTCTTAATGGGCATCGTTGATTGCTCCATCGATGGTCAGTTGGGAGAGCCCCAGTTGGCGGCCTTTAAATCCGCCCTCTTGGAGGCTCTCGAGACCATCAATGAAAGCGATGGCGATGTAGGATTTGTTGGCAATGCAAACTTGGAGGATGTAATTATTGCACTCAAGTGCAAGAACCCATCATCTAAGGTATGGCTGTGCCGAACCGTGCCAAAGCTCATGAACTTATGGGAAGGGGCTGAGTTGCGGGTCGACCGACTATACGCATTAAAGGACGTTGGAAGGATGTTCATCATTGTTTACGGTACTTCCGAAAGCAAGGAAGTCATCCTTAGGAGGTTGCAGACCCAGAACCGGTGCGTTGCGGACACTTCTAAATGGAGCGTTAGCAATGCAACGAAGTTCGGAGATGCAAAGGCAGGAGGCGTCAAGTTCACTGCGTGGTGCCGGACGGATGAGATGGAAGCGATCAGGCTGGCAGGGGGGAAACTCAACTGCGGCCTTGATCAAGCTCTCATCAAATTCCAAAAGGATGCAAGGTGAGCTCGACGAAACCCCTGGTACCGAAACCCCTGGTACGGGGCTGGTGGGGAATTCTGCAAGGGAGGAACCACCAGGGCGGGTAATGGGCCCGTACCCGTACCAGAAAAACCTCGTGGTGTGTCAGCTCAATCTACACCATAGTAGGGCAGCATCAGCAATGATGATGCGTTGCATGGAGGAGGATGGAATTGACATAGCAATGCTCCAAGAACCTTGGATTCTTCACAATAGAATCAAAGGTCTCTCGGAGCGGAAAGCCACGCTGTACCAACCGGTGGCAGATGGCAGACGGAGGACCTGTATCCTGGTGAGACATGGAATACTAGCGGTACATATGCCACACCTATGTTCCCCGGATCTTACCGTTGTGAGAATCGGGGATGGTACAAGTACTTGTATGATGGCTTCGGCGTATCTTCCTTACGACTCTCCGGACCAGCCACCTTCAAAAGAGGTGGATAACCTGTTAAAGTACTGTGAGGAAAGAGGCATTGGAGTTATCATAGGATGTGATGCCAACGCGCATAATACTGCGTGGGGAAGCACCAACAACAATGACAGAGGAGAGCAACTGCTTGAATTTGTGGAGAGGTATAATCTGTTGGTAGCAAATAGAGGAGTACAGCCGACTTTCGTTGATGCAAGGCGAGCGGAAGTCATTGACGTCAATCTTACTTGTAGAAAGATTCTGAGCAGAATAGAAAACTGGAGGGTCGTGGATAGGCTAACCATGTCGGACCACAGCTCCATTCAGTTTGAAGTCAAGTTCGGAATCCGACGCCAGCAGAGTAGCAGGAAGGTCAGGATTCCCAAGAACACGGATCCTGTGAAATATAAGGCGAAGTTGAGGGAAAGACTGACCCAAAAAGCTATAAAAGTACCAGGGAATACAGCGGAAGTGGAAAGCCATGTTGTAGCGTGACAATGCAAATCAATACATACTTCGTTCATACTACATATAAACTCATATTGCACTTATCACCCTAAGTGTAAGTGTAGTATCAAATAGCGCGGAATTTATTCAACTCCAAATTCCACAAAAACTTATTAAAGTAATTGACCGCGTCATATTTCGGAATTTATTGAACTCCAAATACCACAATAACTTATTAAAGTTATTGACCGCGTCATATCTCGTTTATTCTCATAGTTTCGCGTTTAGTCATTGAACTCAAGTATCAATGTCGAATTGCATCGATACTTGACTTTCTACTCTTGTCATGTACACCCTTCTTCGTAAGTTTCTTTTTAGATTAAGACTAGCATAAGAAGTCAGTCAAGGAGTGTAACTGTATTGAAAATGTTTGGTCACTCTCGATCCAACCGAAATAAATAAAATTAAAACTAAAATTAAATATTGTGTTTTTTTTGGACTTCGATAGCAACCATGTTAGGATACATGGCGATCCTGCCAGGAGACGAATCCTTATGATCCGCAGTCAGTAAATTATAAAAAAAAAAAAAAAATGTCCTGCAATAAAACTACCAAAAGGGTACAGTGAAAAAAAAAAGAGAACATAATCATCAGAAGTGTAAAGATTATTGGTTCAAACATTATAATGAAAAAGAAAAGACTTTCATTAATAAAGAATTATTAATTCAAAAGTGATATGAAAATAAAGAGTATTTCTTCCACACAAAAACAAACTCGAAATTACACAAAGACTAATTTAAAACTGTTTAAGTTAAATTTTTACAAAGAAAAAAAAAAAATAAAAACAAGGCCAACTACAAATACCCATATAACAACAACCACCAACAACAACATCAGCAATAAAACAAATTTCCCAACAGCAAAATCGAAGCGAGGCAATTTGACGCAAATGAATTTGTAACAACGACGCAAATTAAATCAAACGATCGGTTGATTGCAACTCTAACCGATGAACAGTTGAATGTTATACAACTGCAGCAGCATTATCACGCAACAACAATGAGCTGCACATCAACAATAACAGTGGCAGCAATAATAGAAACAATATGCATATGACGACAAAACCAACAACTGCTGCAGATGATAGCTTTACAATTCATTTGTAGCGCAAATAACACAGCAAAATAATATATTGGTAACTACAACAGGGAAATTCAAGAACCAACTTTAATTTCTTCAAACGTCATCATCATCATTAACACCTGTACCAGAACTACAACAGCATTCAACTTTGACTTAGCAGAAAATATATTAACTACTACATCATGAAGTAAGCAAATTCCATTTTAAGATTATACAAGTTTATTTTAAATTTAAGTGTTACAATTAGAAGAAAGCCAACTGACTAAACACAAATAGTTTAAATTATATAAATATTTTTTTTTTGTATTCTTAAAAATTGTATTCTTATTATGCAACTACAAACATAAAAGTAATTTTGCAATAAATCTTTCAGGCCCTAACAAACGTACCATTGATATAGGTCAAGTAAATGAATATAAAATCAACAGTAACAACAAATTAAATTGTGAATGAAAAAAAAAAAAAAACACTGCAAAATGACGTGGTGGAAAAAGGTGTTGAACGGCATATTGATTGCAATTTCGTTTTACGAAATTGGAAAAGAATTAAATACAGAAAAACAAATAGTGAAATATGAGCAAGTAATACATGAAGTAGCAAAAAATGGAAAGGAGAATGAGAATTGGCCAATTAGTAGCAATGTACTTTTTATACTCTTCTTAATATTAATGATAATATTAACATGTGCAAGATATTATATTAAGGCGAATTTTAATAAACCTAGGAACGTTGCGCCACGTATAAAAGATCGAAAAAAAAAAATTAAAAAAAAAAACAAAATAAAATAAAAATAAATAAATGCCTCATACGAAATATAAAAGTATTGAATGGACAGACTTGTATGAAGAATTTAAAAAGATAAAACTTGACTTTGATAAAAGTTATAAATGTGTCAATAAAACAAAACTCCCATCAGCACAGACTCAATTAAAGCACATCACAGAACTCATAAATAAACACAATGAAGTAGCTGTAATATTGAAAGATATATTTCATGTTCTATCAGAACAATATAAAGTGTCTGTGTCTGAGTTCTTTACAGCAATTAAAGACAGACTTGAGATACTTTTTGAAAGGCTCGAGTTGGACATTATTATCCCAAAAGATTTAATGACTTCAATCGAGGCTAATATTAGTGAAAACTCCTTCGTTTCAGACAGTTCCGCAGAAACAGTTAAAGAAATAAAGGATCCAAAAACCATGGCCGATACTGTGGCAAACTCTTTAACATCAGCGGCTAAATTGTTGCCAGATTTTGATGGCACATACGTAAATTTGCAAAGATTTATTGATGCAATAAATATAGTAAATTTAATAAAAAGCACATATGAAGACGTTGCAGTCAACCTGATAAAAAGTAAATTAACAGGCACTGCAAGAAATTTAATAACAACTGAAAACACCATAGTTGAAATAATAGCAAAGTTGAAATCTTCCATAAAAGCAGAAGATGCTCCAGCAGTTATAGATAAGCTAGTAAATGCTAAGCAAAATAACAAGCCAACAAATGAGTATGTCCAAGAAATTGAAACCTTGGCAAAACAACTCGAAATGGCATACATTTCCGATGGTCTGCCAAGTGAAATAGCCAAAAAATATTCAACACAAACGGCCATTAAATCACTTACCAAAAATGCCAAATCGGACAAAGCTAAATTATTATTACAGGCAGGGACTTTCAATCAGCTTAGCGATGTTGTTACTAAACTTGTTGAACTAAGCAACGAATCAGAAGATGTGTTCAGAGTAAATATGGTACGGTATAAACCAAACTACCGCAATAATCGTAACCAAAATTCAAACAGGGGTAGTAGCAAGTATAATTACCGCGTTAGAGGTGGTCGTTATAATAACAACAATAATCAACAGCAGCGAAGATCCTTTAACCAGAATAATCCACAAAATCGCAATAACAATCAGAATCCAAACAATGACAGAAACGGTAACAGAAACGTGAGAGCAATCGATGCTGATTCGGAAAACGGTTACAGACCCCAGCAAGCCCAACTGGGGACTTATCAGGAATAAATAACACATGCACATTACTTAACGTAAACCTAAAGTTCTGCAATTATGTGATTGTCGAGAGTTCTAATAATGACTCGTCAAACGCATTTTTGTTAGACACTCCAATATAAGCATAATAAAACAAAAATTTATTAACAATATAATATTGAATACAGATTTTACTTATAAGCTAACAGGTATTGGGGAAGGCACAATAGCAACTTTAGGATACATTGAAAATACGTTCTTTTTCAAAAATTTTAAACTAAAGCATAACCTACAGGTGGTTGAAGACAATTTTCCTATACCTTGTGATGGTATTATTGGATTGGATTTCATCAAAAAGTTTAATTGTGTTTTAGATTATAATTCATCTAAAAGTTTGTTTGTCATTAGACCAGTTTTTTCAAATTCGTGTGAAATTCTCCAAATCCTTGATGCTCCAAAATTAAATGCCATATCTTTACCAGCAAGAGCAGAAGTTATCAGAAAGATCACTGTTAATATCAATGAGGAAGAATTCTTAATCCCAAATCAAGAAATAGCCCCAGGAATATTTGTATCAAATACAATTGCATGTAAAAAATGCACATATGTCAAAATTTTAAACACAACACATCAAAATATTTTGCTAGAAGATTACAAAATTGCAGGTGAAAGTTTAGAATCATATACCATATTGCAGATAGACCCACTCAAAAAATGTGATGAAAGAGACAAAATTATTTTACAAAAACTTGAAGGTAAGTGTCCTTTGATATTTAGAGAAAAATTATTAAATTTGTGCAGAAATTATACAGACATTTTTGCAGTTGAAACAGACAAAGTTACATGCAACAATTTTTACAAACAAAAATTAAAGCTGAAAGACGATACACCCGTCTATATAAAAAATTATCGATTACCCCAAGTTTACAAACCCGAAATAGAAAAACAAATTAATAAAATGATTGAAGATGATATCATTGAACCTTCAGCGTCAGAATACAATAGCCCTATACTCCTTGTTCCCAAAAAGTCATTACCGGGGTCGGCAGAAAAAAAAATGGAGATTAGTAATTGACTTTCGTCAGTTGAACAAAAAACTAACATCAGATAAATACCCTTTACCTCGTATTGATGACATTCTAGACTAGTTAGGTCGAGCTAAATATTTTTCCTGCTTAGATCTTATTTCAGGCTTTCATCAAATAGAACTAGATGCTTCATCCAGAGACTTAACTTAATTTTCCAGTATAAATGGATCATTTAGATTTAAAAGATTACCATTTGGACTCAAAAAAGCTCCGAACTCCTTCCAACGCATGATGCAGATAGCATTTTCAGGTCTAGGTCCAAGCAAAGCGTTCGTATACATGGATGATCTTATTGCAATAGGTTGTTCGGAAGAACATATGATCAGTAACTTAAAATCAATTTTCGAAATATGTAGAAAAACTAATCTTAAACTACATCCAGATAAATGTACTTTCTTTTCATCGGAAGTGACCTTCTTAGGGCATAAATGCACCGACAAGGGCATACTGCCAGACGAATCGAAATTTGAAAAAATTTTAAATTACCCAAAACCATCTAACGCAGATGAAATTAAAAGATTCGTAGCTTTCGTCAACTATTACAGAAGATTCATTCCAAATTTCTGTCTTTACTCTATACATTTGACAAGGCTTACACGGAAAAAAACACAATTCAACTGGACTGAAGATTGCGAAAAATCATTTGACTATTTGAAAAATTCCCTTATGAATCCCAAAATTTTAAAATATCCAGATTTCAACAAACAATTCTGTATAACCACAGATGCCAGCAAAATAGCATGTGTCGCTGTCCTAAGTCAGGAATACGATGGCTTACAACTTCCAGTTGCATTCGCCTCCAAAACTTTCAGGAAAGGCGAAAGTAACAAATCAGTAATTGAACAGGAACTCACTGCCATTCATTGGGCAGTAAAATTTTTCAAGCCATACATCTATGGTACTAAATTTTTAATCAGAAGTGATCACAAACCCTTGACATATCTTTTTGCTTTAAAGAACCCATCATCTAAACTCACCCGTATGCGTCTTGATCTCGAAGAATTCGATTTCGATATTGAATATATAAAAGGTAAAGACAACTGTGGCGCTGATGCATTATCGCGTATTGATTTTGGGCTTATCAAACGCCTTAATGTAGATAACGCACAGATTTGTGCAGTGCAAACAAGATCAAAATCCCATCAAAACGTAAATATAAGCCCTTCACCTGTGAAAACAAATGAAATTAGACAACAAATATATGAAACGATAACTCACAAAGAAATAAAAAAATACCTTGCCTTAAATTAAATGAAAGCATGCAGAAACTACTCATTATGAAAGGAAAAATAAAACTTCTAGAAGTATATGTCAAAAACCTAATAGTTCAAGGGAAAATTTTACTAGAGAAATTCTTCCCTAGACTTGAAAAATTAGTCAACAAAATAGGTTTAAGCAACATAAAAATTGCATTAAATGATGACCTTTTTAAATATACAAGTGTATACAATTTTAAAGAAGTAGGCAACGATTTATTAAAGAAAATGAAAATTGCGTTAACGCCAGAAATTAAAACAATAACGGATCCAAATGAAAAAACTGAAATTTTAATTAAATTCCACAATGATCCAAGCCTAGGTGGACATAGCGGAATTAACCGACTATTAACAAAAATTAGAAAATATTACACATGGAAAAATATAACCTATGATGTGCGTAAATTTGTGAAGAATTGCGAAAAATGCAAATTAAACAAGTCAGGCATAAAATCCAAAGAACCATTGGTAATTACTCAAACACCTCAAAAGCCTTTTGACAGAATACAAATTGATACAATAGGTCCATTACCAATATCGATCTTGGGTAATGAATACGCAGTAACAATCATGTGTGAACTTACAAAATATCTCATAGCAATTCCAGTTACAAACAAGTCAGCCAAAACTATAGCAAAAGCAATCGTCGACAATTGTATTTTGATATACGGCTCAGTTAAAGAAATACTCACCGATTTAGGAACTGAGTATAAAAATCAAATATTTGCAGAGATATGTAAACTTCTAAATATAAACCAAATTAATTCAACCCCTTATCACCATCAAACTTTAGGAATGGTCGAAAGGAGTCATAGAACCTTTAATGAGTACATACGATCGTACCTTTCCCCTGATAAAGCCGATTGGGACGAATGGTTAACGTATTTTGTATATTGTTACAATACAACACCATCGTCAGTTCATGGCTACGCTCCGTTTGAGCTAGTATTTGGAAAAACACCACAGCCCTATAGCTTTATGAATAAGAAAACATCACCAATTTATAACTTTGAAGCATATGATAAAGAGCTGAAATTTAGACTTCAAGAAGCTCACAAGCGAGCTTTAAAACTTGTAGATCATGCAAAGCTAAAATCAAAGGAACTATATGACAGAAATTGTTCAGGGCAATCAATTCAACTAAATGATAAGGTCTATTTGTACGACGATGCTAGTCACAAACTAGACAACGCCTTCAAGGGTCCTTATCAAGTGATTGAAATGGATAACAGAGGAAATTGCAAAATTACAAACGGTTCAAAAACATTAAATGTACACAAAAATAGATTAAAATTAGGATAATCATGAAAATTTCTATCTACATAATAATTATAAACATTTGAGCTCAAATTTACCAACATTACTGTATTTTTAATAATCTCAAATTTACCAACATTACTGTATTTTTAATAATCTCAAATTTACCAACATTACTGTATTTTTAATAATCTCAAATTTACCAACATTACTGTATTTTTAATAATCTCAAATTTACCAACATTACTGTATTTTTAATAATCTCAAATTTACCAACATTACTGTATTTTTAATAATCTCAAATTTACCAACATTACTGTATTTTTAATAATCTCAAATTTACCAACATTACTGTATTTTTAATAATCTCAAATTTACCAACATTACTGTATTTTTAATAATCTCAAATTTACCAACATTACTGTATTTTTAATAATCCCAACTTTACCTACATTAGTTCATTTTACTGTAGTATTAATAAAACACAAAAAAAAAATGTATATCCTGTATTCAAAAACATTAAATAAGAATTTTATTACGTAAATATTAATATTTGTACATAATTTCTTTATTCAACATTTTTCAAAATATAAATAACATAATTTTTCACTTAAAATTAATATAAAAAAAAAAAGAAAAAATCTTCAAACTAATTTTTTTTTTTTTTTTTTTTTTTTTTTTCAAATGAGGCGAGGTGTAGCGTGACAATGCAAATCAATACATACTTCGTTCATACTACATATAAACTCATATTGCACTTATCACCCTAAGTGTAAGTGCAGTATCAAATAGCGCAGAATTTATTCAACTCCAAATTCCACAATAATTTATTAAAGTTATTGACCGCGTCATATTTCGGAATTTATTGAACTCCAAATTCCACAATAACTTATTAAAGTTATTGACCGCGTCATATCTCGTTTATTCTCATAGTTTCGCGTTTAGTCATTGAACTCAAGTATCAATGTCGAATTGCATCGATACTTGACTTTCTACTCTTGTCATGTACACCCTTCTTCGAAAGTTTCTTTTTAGATTAAGATTAGCATAAGAAGTCAGTCAAGGAGTGTAACTGTATTGAAAATGTTTGGTCACTCGCGATCCAACCGAAATAAATAAAATTAAAACTAAAATTAAATATTGTGTTTTTTTTGGACTTCGATAGCAACCAAGCTATCCTAATAATGTCAAACATCTTAGTTCGGCCATGGTCGAAGCTTACGAGGTGGCATGTCCTACAACTTCAATAGACGAGGGTGATCCGACTCCATGGTGGTGTACGGAACTCGAATCTCTGAAGAAGAAGGTTAGGAAGGCCTTCAATCGGCACATGAGAGGGAGAACCCCAGAAACATGGGCAGAATACAAGGCACGGAAAAGGGAACTGAAGAACCTCATACGACACCGTAAAAGGCAGTCGTGGAGAGACTTCTGCTCTGGGATGGAAACTATTTCAAAAGCATGCAGGCTTCAGAAAATGGTTTCAAAAGATCCATTCTCCAAAGTGGGACTGATCCGAAAAACGGATGGAACCATTTCAGAGAACCTGGAAGAGTCGATGCAAGTTCTGATGGAGGTGCATTTTCCTGGAAGTTTTAAGTCTGATGACCCATGGACAAACCTGAAGAAAGGGATGCACAGGGTTGACAGACTGGAAGCCGAAAGAATGATCACTATGGACGGGGTGAGGAGTGCTATACGCTCATTTGCTCCGTACAAAACATCAGGGATGGACGGTATATTTCCGGCTATGATGCAATGGGGGGAAGATCTCATCGCACCTAGGCTGTGGGGTATATTCGTTACTTGCTTAGCGACTGGGTATGTTCCGAGAGTGTCTGGAGAGAGGCGAAAGTTGTCTTTCTCCCGAAACCCGGAAAAAAAGATTATGCGGAGGCGAAGTCGTTCAGACCGATCAGCCTTACGTCTTTCCTCTTGAAAACGATGGAAAGAGTGATGGTTGACTGTCTTGAGAGCACTTCACTGATGCATAATCCTCTGAGTAGATGCCAATATGCTTATAGAGCAGGCATGTCTACGGAGAGTGCTCTTCACAAATTAGTTAGAGTGGCTGAAAAAGAGTTATTTTCAGGAGGCATCGCGATGGCCACATTTATGGACATCGAGGGTGCTTTCGACAAAATATGCTTTGGAAGGCTGCGACAGGCTCTGACAGAACGCAATGTAAACCCAATGATAACAAATTGGGTAGACAATATGCTCAAGCACAGGGCTGTCAACATGCAGAACGGTAGAGTCAAGACTAGAGGTAGAGTAAGTAGAGGATGTCCTCAAGGAGGGGTGTTATCGCCAACCCTGTGGAACATCACTGTGGACTCACTTTTGGCTAGACTAGACGAGTCGGGCATACACACGATAGGGTATGCAGATGACATTGCGTGGGTGGTCTGTGGTAAGTTCATTGACACCATTTCTGACATCATGAAGGGAGCACTCCGAATGGTGGAGGAGTGGTGTCGAGAACAAGGCCTCACCGTGAACGCAGGAAAATCAGACAATATTCTCTTTACTAGAAAGAGGGTAGGCCTGAGGAGAGAACCACTTAGACTTTTTGGAGCTGAAATCAACATGTCCACGAAAGTTAAATATCTAGGGGTAACTCTAAATAGTAAACTGAACTGGAACGAACATGTAGAAGACAGGATTCAAAGGGCCAAGAGGGTTCTGTTTCAGTGTAGACGCGTTTGTGGTCTAAAATGGGGGCTAAACCCAGAGGCTATGAAATGGATTTACACTATGATGGTTAGGCCTGTCATCACGTATGCTTCGGTGATCTGGTGGACAAAAGTCAGTCAGAAAACCATTAAGAAGCGACTAGACAGAGTCCAACGGCTGGCGTGTGTTGGAATAACAGGGGCAATACGCACCACTCCAACCAGCGCAATGGAGGTTTTGTTAGGTATGCTACCGTTGGATTTAGAAATAAAGAAAACGACAGCGCTAACAGCCCTCAGGATGTTGCGAAATGCTACGTGGCATGGAGCAACAGCCCTCCATGGTCATATGCGCATCCTGGACATGACACAGCGAAATGTCAGGGAGACGTGTATGCCTATGGACGGAAGGCAGAGAGTGAGAATAACAGAAAAATGTTATAAAACTCTAATAACAGATCGATCCGTTTGTGGAGAAACCGCTGGTAGTGACATCAGTATATTCACAGACGGCTCTCTGATGAATGGCAGAGCCGGGTCTGGCGTCTACTCAGAGGAGTTGAACCTATCCTGTGCACTGAGGCTGGGGAGGTTCGTGTCTGTATACCAGGCGGAAATGCTTGGTGTAGTGCATGCGCTGGACCACTTGATAGATGGATGGGTAAATGGCAAGAAAATTGTCATTGCCCTTGACAATCAGTCGGTGATTAGGTGCATGCAACGGACAGATATTACTCTAGGTTGGCCATAGAATGTCTTACCAAACTCAATAGGTGCGCTCAGACAAATGAGCTCACACTTATGTGGTTGCGAGGACATTCTGGCATAGAACAGAATGAAAAGACTGATTATTTAGCAAGAGAAGGATCAGCAGAATTCTGTGGACCCGAACCACGTATCGCCATAGGCGACAACATGGTGGCAGGCCTTATTAAGCAATGGACGGACTCGGAACACCGTACAAGGTGGGAAGAAGCTGGTAATTGCAGGCAATCAAAGGCGGCCGTGAAATGGTCAAGTAGTGAGGCAGCAAAAGTCACCCGATACAATCGGAAGACTTTAAGCAGGCTTACTGCACTGGTCACAGGACACGGTCCCTACATGTACCATCTCAGGAAGATGACTCTGACCGAGGACGATGCGTGTAGGTTATGCCTAGAAGAGCCGGAAACAGCAGCACACATTTTGTGCTAGTGTCCGGCGTTGGCAAGCATAAGATTGACCATTCTGGGACGTCCATTTATTGACGAAGCCAAGATTGGTCAACTGACCTACAAGGACATGCTTGAGGTGACAAAGGGTGCCTATATAAGGAGCATGCTCACTTATGAGTGCTCCGAGCAGTAGCATCCTTCGTCAAATAGGGGGCGAAAAGGGACCCACTGTGGTCTGATTCGGCCAATCCCCGACTTATTATATATATATCTGTTACCGATTGGTACAGCGTGGCCTTTCGCTCTGAGAGACCTTTAATTCTATTGTGAAGAATAGAAGGTTCTTGGAGCATTGCTATGTCAATTTCATCCTCCTCCATGCAACGGATCATCATTGCTGACACTGCCCTACTATGGTGTAGATTGAGCTGACACACCACGAGGTTTTCCTGGTACGGATTCATGTATAATACCACTCCAGACCATTCTCTTTAAAAAAAAAGACAAAACAACAAAATCATGTGAAATATAACATTATTGTTTTGTATTTAAGCTAATTTGTACTCTAAAACGCTTATCATCTTATACATACTCAAATTGCATTATTGATTTTTCTAATAACAGAGTCTAAGAGAAGAAAGTTTTAAAAAATAATTATATATTCATGTATTGTTACACAGGTATCATCAATGTTAAATGTATGTGTTATGTTTAAATTAATATACATATTGTCGTTATGTATTCTTTTAATGTGAATGACACGCTTGATGCACTGTTCAAACTCACTAATGTATCTTTTTACCTCATTGCAATATGTGAAAGATTCAGCGATTTTGTATAAAGTAGGTTAGTTTGGGTGCTCATACTTCATGACTCCCAATAGCTGTCCCTTTCTCTTGTTCTGTTCAGTTTAATTGTATATACACTCAAGACAAACATCAAAATTAAATGTTATTTTACTCAGTGAGCAGGAGTAAAGTTTTCATTAATTTACATTAGCCATGTGGCATTCGATTTATTTATTCCACTTAATAATGTAATTGTAATTGCTGGCCATACTATTTACAGCCGCTAGTTTTACTATTAAAGAAATTGCTTATGTTACCATGAAAGATCGTTGTGAAAAGACTCAATAAAGGTACTACTACTACTACTATAGGCGTGCTTAGCAGACAAAATTGTAGCTTATTATAAGAAAGCTTAATAAAACTTAAGTATTAAATTGCTTGTTTTAATAATAAGCCTGGCTTATTACATGGTGCCAGAAGTGGGATGCAATTCAAATAAATAAGCAAAAGCTAAATTACTGTCATTGATTTTTGTGGAAAATGGCTGCAAGTGAACGTGCATTGCCGGAGCTTGATTGCGTTAATCTCGCCAAGGATTGGTCAGATTGGAAACGAAACTTTAAGGTGTATATGATCGCAAGTTTTAAATCAAATGAACCAGAAACAACAAAAATTGCAAAATTCATTTGGTTGCTTGGCACAAATGGTGCAAATATTTACAAAACACTCTATCCAAACAATGGTTTACAAAATGTAAACCATTAAATGTAACAGAGATGTAGTTATTCAGCGTACATTGGAAGACGTTTTGACAGAATTTGACAAACATTGTTTGCCTCAAAGGAACATCGCTATGGAGTCATATAAGTTAAACGCGATTACACAAAAAGTGCGACAAACATTTATGGAATTTGAAAGGCAATTGCGAACACAGGTGCACCATTGCAATTTTGTATGTGAATGCGGTGCATCATATGAAAACCGTATGTTACGCGATCGTATTATCGTTGGAGTCCATAAAAAAAAAATTACAATTAAAATTACTAGATGGTCGTGATGAACAGCTATCACGTGTGCTTGATACATGTAAATCAAGTAAATTACTGAGATTTAAAAATATCCTTAGATTGAATTCAATTTACTCAATTCACAGCGTTGGACCAAAAATCGTTTAATAGAAAATAAAATAGTAACATTTAAATTGGATACCGGAGCAGATGTGAACTGTATTCCATTAAAAGTAGTTAAAAAACTTAAAAGTAACTTGTTCAATAAGTAAAACGATTTCCGAATTTCGGACTTGGTAATTTTCCTGGAAAGTATTCAATAGCATTGAAAGAAAATTCGAAGCCGGTGCTTCTCTATAAAAAAAGGATACCACATTCATTAAAGGATAGATTAAAAACGGAACTTAATAAGATGACGCACGAAGGAATCATTTTAGAAGTTGATTATCGCACTGAGTGGGTAAATAATTTGCAAATAATTGAAAACCGAATGGAAAATTACGCGTTTGCTTAGATCCAAAACCGCTTAACGAATGTATAAAACGCGAACATTATTTAATTCCAACGATCGAGGATTTAATATTAGATATGGCAAACAAAAGCGTTTTTTCGGTATCCGATTTGGTTAAGGCCGGTTTACATTGTCCTACTGTGTGTTACGACATGTCAAAATTTTTATGTGTGATAGAATGTGAGATGGTGTAAACAACGGAAAACGAAGTGTGTTCGAATCAGTTTTGATTTTTTTGACATGTAATACATTTTATTTTTAGGTTTGTTTCTAATTCCATCACACTTTGCATGCAACCAGAGATGCATTTTACCATAAAACTGCGTGAAATTATTTTTTCTTGTAAGTCAACAAGCTAGTTTTAATTTTTAATACACAAATTATACTAACAGTAGTAGCTATGTTCCGATTTATTTCACAAATTTTTAAGTTTTAGTAAAGCGTTAAGTATAAGTGTGATGTGATTCTGTGAGATAGCCTAAAAAGGATAAATGTATTTATATATACAAAAATTAAAAACGACAGTGTGATGAAATTCACTTATACTTTCTATCTCACATGTCGTAACATACAGTAGGACAATGTAAAGTGGCCTTTTGTGGGTTCTGGCACATGGAATTAGATAAACAAAGCTCGGATTTGACAACAATTATGACTCCATTCCGAAGATTTAAATTAAATCGTGTACCATTTGGCCTAAATTGTGCACCAGAAATGTTTCAAAAGGCAATGGAAAAATTTTTTGAAGACATACCGGGTGTTGTTTATTTTGACGATTTAGCAATTTGCGCAGAAAATGAAAAAGAACATGATCGGATCGTGAATATCGTAATGGAAAGAGCTCGTGTGTATAATATTAAATTTATTTCGGAAAAAATTCAATACCGAAAACACGAAGTTAAATGTATGGGACATATTTTATCGAACGGGAAAATAAAACCGGATTTAAAGTACTGTGATGCAATTGTAAAAATAAAAAAGTCATGTGACAAATCGGCGCTATTAGGATTTTTAGGATTTTAAAATATCTAGCAAAATGTATTACGAATTTGTCAAAGGACTCGGCAGAGCTGCGAAATTTAACGCGCAATTATGTGAAATTTGATTGGACGGAAAAACACGATAAAGAATTCAATCATTTGTTACACGTTGTAACATCGGAACCTGTACTCGCTATTTATGATCCAACGTTGCTTATTATAATACAAACGGATGCATAAAAAGATAGTTTAGGTTGCGTAATCCTTTAAAATGGCCATTCCGTGTCATTTACTTTACGAACACTCAGCGGTCGTAAGCAAAAATGGTCACAAATCGAAAAAGAATTGTTGGCAATAGTTTTTGCGTGTCAACTCTTGTCGAAAGTAATCACAAGCCACTTAAAACATTAGTGAAGCACGATATTAATGATGTAACAATACGACTTCAAGGAATGTTTACGTTTCTTTTAAAATATCCGCAAATGAAAGTGGAATATAAGCCGGGTAAGCAATTGCTTGTAGCTGACTGCTTATCTAGAGCTCAGCTAGCAGAAATATCGGAATTATCGGTAGTTATTAACTTGTGGACAAAATCGGTTTGTTTAACGGAGGATAATAACAATTTTTACCGACATATGCTAAAAAATTACGAAAAATATTCGCACATTTGTAAATACGTTGAGAATGGTTAGCCACGTTATCATCAACTTGATGAATTAAGCCAACAATTTTATAAAGTAAAATCGGAATTACATTTTGAAAATGAGTGTTTATTTTTGAATCATCGGTTGGTCATTCCATCGGAAATGCAACAGAAATTATCAATTTGGCTACACGTGCCGCATCCCGGAATAGAAAAAACGCTGGCACGTGCAAGGATGTTGTATTATTGGCCAGGAATGAACGCGCAATTAATAGCATCGTGCAAAATTTGTGAAAAATTTCAGAGGAATATTCAAAAGGAGCCACTAGTGCAAGAAATCATACCGAAATATTCGTTTCAAATTGCTAATAAGACTTTGACGACAGTGGTTGTGTTCTTAATTACCTTTTTGAGAGATTAATTGTGCATGAACAGTTTTGACTGATTTTGTGTGCGAGAGCCAGGCGATTTGGTTTCGGATGTCGTTTTACTTGGTCACTTTAGTTTTCTTTTTTATTTGTGTGCCGGCGTCTAAGGCGTTGAAGGTTGATCGTATGCAACCAAAAGTGCAGTGTGCAGGATGCAATGAATTTTTTTCATTTACAATGAGCAAATATTACTTCCGCGGATCTAGATTTTATGCAAGGTTATAATACTGCATTTCACTGTAAATCTTGTGTGTTACTACATCGGAAATCTACATCGGATCTACGAATCTACATCGGAAATCATCCCCTGTGAAAGTTTCGAATGATAACAATAACAATAGCTCGACTACTTTGCTAATCTTGTCGTCTAATCTTGTGACGCTTCAACAAATTCAAGTGTTAAACGCTGTATGAACCAAAATCATCAATCTTTTTCTGCTTTAATGCAACAGCATAGTATTAGTGCATTAACTGTTAGTGATAATGAGCAACAGTTTTCTATGCGTGCTATTTTTGATGAGATTAATGCTCTCAGAGCTGAAAATTCCTGTGCGCTCTCTTTAATATGTTCTTGACATGATGACAAACTGCTCTTAATTGTAAAAATTGATAAATTACAAAGTGAACTGATTTTTGTGAAACAACATTTAACTGATAACAATACAGCTTCTTCAATTTCGGTGCTTACTAGTGAAGTTAAAGATTTGCGTGACTTTGTACAAACTGCTTTAAATGAAAATGCCAAAATTTTAAATGATACCTTGTCAATATTGAACATAACAAAAACTTTCAATTGCTTGCTTCAAGAATGAAAAAGAAACATATTATAAATTCTGAATCTCCATGCATGGACACTGATGGTCGCTCTTCTTCTGCTGTTACTGATGTTCTTGTTGCTGCTCCTGATCTTGTTCCAATCACACCACTCACCTGTTCTGATAGTGTCTCTATGGCATTTTCTGAAGTTGTTGCTAACCATACTCGTGCGCCAATGATTGACTTGTCGTTTTCTGCTTCGACAGGTATCGCAGACTCTCACTTACCCTCTGTTGCGTCTCACTGGCAAATTGTTGGCAGAAAGAAATTGAAGGAAAAAACTATGTTGTTGGAAATAATGATAACAGAGAACTTGATGTAATGGTAAAAAAAGATGTGGGTGCACTTTTCATCTTTTAAAACGACAGTAACAAGCGATCAAATTATTTCTTACGTAAATAAACATGCCAGCATTGAACGTGATCAACTTTATTGCTTCAGTTTAATAAAAAAAGACGCGGACACTGAAACCTTAGGAGCGTTAATTTTAAATTTGGAGTAGCTGCTAATTTCTATGAAAAGCTGTTCAACCCCGAGCTCTGGCCGGCTGATATTAAAATTCGTTCATTCGAGTTTTTTCCAAAGTCGGTGAATGTACGACGAGAGATATAACTAAATCTATTGCTGGTGATGTTACAAATGAACTTTGTTCTTGTTGTATGCCAATTAATGTCTTCCCGTCATCTTCAGTGTCACAATACATTTTCGATACTAATATATCAGCATCAAAAGCACCGGCTTCAATTCTGGATGGTAATGCAATGAAAATTTATTATCAAAATGTTTCGGGCCTTAGGACTAAATCAAACTAAATTTTTACTAACATGGCCCAATGTCTATATGATGTATTTGTTCTTACTGGGACATGGTTAAATGGGAATTTCCATAATAAGGAATTTTTTGATGCAAATTTCTACAATGTGTACCGTAAAGATCGTGATGGTCTAGTTACTGGGAAGCTCCGTGCTGGTGGTGTGTTAGTTGCAGTCAATCGTACTCTAGTGTCATCTAGTGTTCTATTACCTAATGCTGATACAGTGCTAGATCAGCTTTGTGTATCAATAAATGGCATGTCTGCAGTTCTCCTCATCTGTACATCTTATTTCCCGCCAAATAGTTCGTTTGACATTTATAAAGCGCATTCGGATAATATATCAACTCTAGTTGCTGATTTGTTATTTGTTAATATGCCAAACGTGGTATGGAGTTAGCAACAATCTGATTTAATTTGTCTAGTAATTCTGAAATGTACTTAATTGATAAATTTTTAGATCTTAGTTTGCATCAAATTAATTCTTGTTTTAATATTTTATCTAGATTATTAGATTAAGCTTTTATTACTTGTAATATACTTTTTAATTTATTTGAATCAGCTTTTCCAATTTCACCAGTTTGTGCACACCATATCCCTAAAGAGATCCAAATTTCATTTTATAAATATTTGGCCTTAACCCATTTCTTGCTAAAGGGTGCGTTTTCGCACCCAAAAGTTTGGATATTTTTTAATATTCAATAAATGTAAGTTGGGGAATGTAAAAGGGGGGCGAACCTTCACATGGCAACGTGTCTGACCGCCTCAACCTGGCGAGGCCAGCATTATCCATGTCGAAATCATCTCAAGTCGACTCAAACCTCCACGTGGTGTTCCCTGGGCAACGGCAAACTGGCATCCTTCAGTTTGACGGCTAATTTGAGCGGCGGGTCGCTCCATAGACCTTAAACATGGAATGTGCGCAGGGTTTGGGTCCCGCCACATTACAACTGCCCGATGAAAACTAAACCAGCCTCGGATAAGGACCCTAATAAGTAGACGACTTCCGCAAACGAAATAGTGATAATAATTTACGGATATGCACCTGGAATGTCCGGACCCTTTATAGGAAAGGTGCCATTATCCAACTGGTGGAAGCCCTCAAAACTATAAAAGCTGATATCACCGCCATCCAGGAAATGCGATGGAAAGGGCAAGGCTGCTCTAAACAAGCACACTGCGATATCTACTACAGCTGCCATGCTGAGAGGCGCGAATTTGGATATGGATTCGTCGTTAGCCGGAAACTACGCCACCTTGTTTCCCGGTTCACACCTGTGAACGAAAGATTGGCCACGATCCGCATCAAGGCAAAATTTTTCTTCATCAGCCTTATTTGCGCGCACGCCCCGACGGAGGAAAACGACGAATCCGTCTACGCTACGCTTTCTACGCTAGTCTTGAGGACGTATACGATCACCTTCCGGTCCATGACGTGAAAATAGTCCTAGCCGATTTTAATGCGAAAGTCGGAAGGGAAGGCATCTTTGGCCCCACTGTCGGTCAGTTCAGTCTTCATGAGACCTCCACGAACAACGGTCTAAGACTGATCGACTTCGCCGCGGCACGAAACATGGTAGTTAGTAGCACCAGATTTAAGCACCTCGACATCCACAAGGCCACCTGGCTGTCCCCGGATCAAAAAACGCGAAACCAAATTGATCATGTTGTAATCGACGGAAGGCATGCCTCTAGTGTTCTAGATGTGCGTACATTTCGGGGGGGTCAACATTGACTTCGACCATTATCTTGTTGCAGCCAAGATTCGCATGCAATTATGCAATGCGAAGAACATACGCACAGGAATGCAACTAAAGCTAGATGTCGCTAAGCTGCAATTACAACGGACTGCCGAAGCCTACTCCGCTCAACTATCGGTTAAGCTCAACCAACCAACCTCTGGACCCGACGACGCCGGCGGACTTTGGGCGCATATATCCCACTCCATGCGCGCTGCCGCTGAAGAAGTCATTGGTTTCCGGCGCCCGCAACCTCGGAACAAATGGTACGATCAGGACTGTCGTATCGCGACAGCAGTAAAAAACGCCGCATATAGAAAAACGCTGCAGTCAGCTGCAACGCTAGCCGTGCGAGAAAACTACCGCGAAAAGAGAAAGGAAGAGAGGCGCCTTTTCAGACGCAAAATAAGAGAGCAGGAAAAGTGAGAGCGTGTGGAACTAGAGGTATACCAGGGCAAGAAGGATGCCCGAAAAATCTATCAACAGGTTAAGCGTCTAACCCAAGGTTTCAAGCCCGGAGCATCCACTTGCAGAGACGAAAATGGATATCTGAATACGGATACACAGTGTGTGCTGAGATTGTGGAGACGGCACTTCTCCAATTTACTTACTACTGACGATTCCAGTCTAACCCAAGGTTTCAAGCCCGGAGCATCCACTTGTAGAGACGAAAATGGAGATCTGAATACGGATACACAGTGTGTGCTGAGATTGTGGAGACGGCACTTCTCCAATTTACTTACTGGCGACGATTCCACCAATGCCGCGCATGGAGAGCGCAGTTCCGTGTCCTACCTACCTAAGTATCACCACCTAGCCATGAAGAGGTTCGAGTTGCTATCCAACGACTCAAAAACAATAAAGCAGCGGGTGCTGACGGCATGTCAGCTGAATTGTTTAAAATCGGCGGCGATGAATTAATAAGGCGCATGCATCAGCTCATCAGCAAAATATGGCTAGCAGAAAGAATGCCACACGATTGGAACCTCAGCGTGCTGTGCCCTATACTTAAGAAAGGAGACCCAACAATCTGCGCAAGTTATAGTTATAGAGATATCAGTCTTATTTCCATCGCATATAAGGTTCTCTCAAGCGTACTGTGTGAAAGATTAAAGCCGATTACAAAAACACTGATTGGACCTTATCAGTGTGGCTTTCGACCTGGAAAGTCCACCATAGACCAGATTTTCACGCTACGACAAATCCTGGAGAAAACCCACGAAAATCAAATTGACACACACACCATCTCTTTGTCGATTTTGAATCTGCGTTCGATAGCCCGAGAAGGGATTGCCTATACGCAACAATGTCTGAGTTCGGTATGACGTTGAGCAATACACCCAGCTCCGTCAAGGTAAGAAATTACCTCTCCGAAACCTTCAATACCGACAGAGGTTTCAGGCAAGGCGATCCACTGTCTTGCGATCTCTTCAACATTACCATGGAGGGGATCGTACGAACGACCGGTGTGCATCGTAATGGCACCATTTTCTATAAAGGTGTCCAGCTCCTTGCGTACGCTGATGATATTGATATTGTCGGCAGAACCAAGAGAGATGTTACCGCTGCTTTCGCCGCTATCGAAAAGGAATCAGCCAAAGTGGGTTTGACGATAAATGAGGGTAAAACAAAGTATATGCTGTCTACAAACAAGGGAGCGCGGCTTTTAGACTCCCACGTTTCATCCGGCAGTTATAACTTTTAAGTAGTCAAGGAATTCGTATACCTTGGCACCGCCATTAATACCAACAACGAAATCAGCCTGGAGATAGAGCGAAGAACAATAATTGCTAATAGGTGCTACTACGGGCTCAGTAAGCAACTAAGTTCCAAAGCACGCTCTCGATCGACAAAACTTACACTCTACAAGACGCTCGTTCTACCTGTGCTGCTTTATGGCGCTGAGGCATGGGTAGTTTCGCAAACTGACGCACCCGCTCTGGGGGTGTTCGAGAGAAAAGTTCTTCGCAAAATCTTCGGTCCTGTTCGAGTCGGCGATGACTATCGCATCCGAATGAACCACGAGCTGTATGAGCTCTACGAAGACATTGACGTAGTTCGGCGTATAACTGTGCAGCGACTACGCTGGCTGGGTCATGTCCATCGTATGGACGACGAAGCTCCAGCGAAAAAGGTGCTCGAGGCGAGGATCGCTGGTCAGCGACGACGAGGGAGACCATGCCTCCGATGGATGGACCAGGCTGAGGAAGCCCTAACCGCACTTGGTGTATCCAAATGGAGAAGGCGCGCGCAAAGCAGAGGCGCCTGGCGAGAGCTGATGAGGTCGACTGAAACCCGGACACGGGTTGTTACGGCCACCTAAGTAAGAAAGTAAGTATAAATGTTCACTATAAGCCCGCCATAAGATAATACATACCAAACAAAATAAAAACATTTCTTCTTACGTTTTATTGTGTTTGCAGCTCAGCACTGCATGTCTATGTATCTCACTTTCGCCTTGCTAGAGGCGTCTGTTTGTTTTTTGTTGTGCTGAGCTAGCTGAGCATAAAAAGAGAAGAGTAGAGAGCAACATGGAGTTCATTGAAAATAACGCGATCAACATGGAACGAGCGAAAAAAAAAACGATCAAGCAATGCTTGGCCTCGAGGATGATTTCATAACAAACTTGAAATTTTAATTAAATATACTTATTATTAAAATTTCGAAAAAAATAGCCCTATACTAAATTATACTTAAGAGGTTACCTGACATTGGCAGTTTTTTTAAATCGACTTTTTTTTAATAACTTCTATTTTAGTAAATATTTTTAAGATTCTAAGATAAATTTCATCAATTCCTACATTTTCAAAAGTTACAGCCGGATTACCACCGGCTACCCACGTACGGCAGCTGGTATATACTTGTTTAACTTGCTACCTGACTTTTGGTGATTGTTATTTCGTACCTACTTGAAGGGTGAAGCCCGAATTGCTAAACGATTGCAAAAAACTATAAGAAACAGCACAACACAAGATAACGAAGG
The DNA here is from genome assembly GCA_914767935.1 of Coremacera marginata. Taxonomy (NCBI): domain Eukaryota; kingdom Metazoa; phylum Arthropoda; class Insecta; order Diptera; family Sciomyzidae; genus Coremacera; species Coremacera marginata. The sequence continues at coordinate 101,128,424 of OU612047.1, forward strand.
CATACAGTACGAAGCAAGCATGGCAGATTGAAGGTAACATTTTTTTCTTTGTTCACAAACTTTGAACGCGTTTATCTCGAAACTATGTTTTTCGTACTGGTTGCGGCACTAGCGGGTTAATTTTTTGACGACTTTTTTTTTGTATATTTTTAAATTATATTCGCTATCGTATGACACGAGCTTTTTTTAAAATTTTTTTTTCGATTTTTTATGAATTTTTAGTCAATATTTTTTTCGAAAAAACACACTTTCAAATTTGGAACATCACCAAAACGATAACCAATTTTGTTAAGATTTAAAACGGTAAATTTTTTCCATATCGGACAATTTTTGCAACTCCCAGGCTGCAACCACGAGGCCCCGCTTTTTTCTCTGCCGCCAGTTTGGAGCTCTATAAAACCATGTTGGAGTGAAATATATATTTTTTTAAATTTTTTTGCTTGTAATTTGTTCAATTCTCTACAATAATAAAAAAAAATTTTGGAAAAATGTTCGTTTTTGACTGAGTAATGAATTTTAAAAAAAGGTCTGTTTTCTCTGCCGCGAATGTCATGTCGCTCCTTAAACTTATTTCATAAAAATCGGCCCAGTACTTTTGGAGTTTACCTGGAAACAAAAATTCTTCAATTCATTGGGTTTCAATTCAATTTCATTGGGTTGGCAACTAAGTAATTGCGGATTTCACTCATAGATGGCTTTTGATCGGTTTGAAATTGAAAATTTTTTGATCGGTTGTGTAGTTTTTGTTTGGCGTCTGTTGAGAAATGGAAAATCAAAACGAACATTTTCGTCATATTTTGCTTTTTTATTTCCGGAAAGGAAAAAACGCATCGCATGCTCACAAAAAGTAATGTGTTGTTTATGGTGATGAAGCTTTAAATTAACGGCAGTGTCAAAATTGGTTTGCCAAATTTCGTTCTGGTGATTTTTCACTTAAAGACGAAAAACGCTTTGGTCGTCCAGTTGATGTTGATGACGACCAAATCAAAGCAATAATCGATTCGGATCGTCACAGTACAACACGTGAGATTGCAGAGAAGCTTCATGTATCACATACATGCATTGAAAATCGCTTAAAACAACTTTGCTATGTACGAAAACTCGATATATGGGTTCCTCATGAACTGAAAGAAAATCATTTAACACAACGCATTAACATCTGCGATATGTTAAAGAAACGTAATGAAAATGATCCATTTTTAACACGATTGATAACTGGTGATGAAAAATGGGTTTTTTATAACAATGTCAATCGGAAAATATGATATTCATCAAAAGAAAGTTATGTTATTAGTTTGGTGGGATTACAAAGGAATTGTCTACTTTGAACTTTTACCACCCAACCGAACGATCAATTCAGATGTCTACATTGAACAAATAATATAATTGAACAATGCAGTTGAAGAAAAGCGGCCCGAATTGACAAATCGAAAAGGTGTTGTATTCCACCAGGACAATGCAAGGCCACACACATCTTTGGTCACTCGGCAAAAAATATTAGAGCTTGGTTGGGATGTTTTGCCACATCCACCATATAGTCCTGACCTTGCACCATCTGATTACTTTTTATTTTGATCTTTCAAAACTCCTTGGTAAAAATGGTAAAAATTTCAATAATAATGATGATGTCAAATCGTACCTGGTTCAGTTTTTTGCTGATAAAAACCAGAAGTTTTATGAACGTGGAATCATGATGTTGCCTGAAAGATGAGCAATGACCTTTTGCTATCTGGGCAAAATGGTAAATGGGCAATACATTACATTACAGAATAAAGTTATTTCGTTCCATGAAAAAATTGTCTTTTATTTTCTAAAAAAAATTCGCAATTACTTAGTTGCCAACCTGTAGCTCGTTCCTGTAACTCATACCGATCAGAGTTGCCGACTTATATTACCGATTTGACGTCACTCTCACCTGCAATGTTTCTGTACGAATCTGTATCGATTTCTGTTCAATTCAGTCGTTTCAAATAGATAAGCTGTCACCTGTTCCGATTTCATTTCAATGGAACCTTTTAAAAAAGTGTTTCTGTACAAAAAGTGAATCGGAAAAAATGTGTCACTTTTCTCACTGGCTTTGCGGCAAGTGAGAATTCTACCGATTCATCCAATGTCAGTAATGTTGTGTATTATAAGTACTCGAAATATACCTTTAAAAATGGTTGCTTTGCTTTAAGTTGAATTTTTTATATTTGTATATATTTTTAATATGTACATATATAAATAACTAATAAAATTTATTTGATTAGCAAATTAAATCCAAACGAGTTTCGAATTTGCAGCGACGTCGGCTTAATGAAGCAGCACCGGCAAAGGGTGAATTTTTGAAAGCATTTGAATGTTACTGAAATTATAATCCATTAAATAATTGATTCCCAAATGCCTTTAACTCACTTCACTGTTCACTAAATCACTTTTGATTACCTATTTATTTGTAGTATGTGACGGGTGGGTTTCTGAATTTTATTTTTTTATTATCGCTATTGCCAACTTCGGCAAGACTGTAAATTAATGGCTATAAAGCCGCTCTGTTTTAGAATAAAGACTTGTCTTTTTCTGGTGAGAAATAAATCTGATTTTATTTGTTATCAATTCAGGTATTTATAATAAAATATAACATTATTTTACTTAACTACTATTTCCATAACTCCTCATCTTTATTTTGATAATTCATAAAAATAGTTTTGGTTGGCTCAATAGAATTGTCTATTGAGCAACACATTTCATTAGTTTGTTTTCTGTTTTGTTCTGGTCGCATGCAACGAAATATGCTGCGCTTGCACTTACACCGCTATTTGGGTTAGTGTCAAAGCGGAAGCAATGTTAATATTTGGTCATGCTAGTTGTGTTGTAACTTTAGTATAACACTGACGCAAAGAACGAAACAGAATTTGTAATTGTTTACTTTTTTGTAAAAATACCGTGGACATGCTGTGCTGTGCCACTACATATTATATGTAAAACTATAGCGCACACAAAATAAAATAAATACACTTAAACAGCTGCTTGTCATTTGACTCAATTTCCCAACGTTTCTTCTCGATTTGTGTTCTTTTTCATCACGGTCCGAATTTTTACCGATTTAAACGTACAGAAACATTAGTTGTCACGAAATCGGTAACTAGGGATCGATAGCGCATGACGTCACACAAATCGGTAACTTACCGATTTTGTTGTTACATCGCAAGTAAAAATCGCTTGCATTCTGGCCCGGGAACTTTGTGAAATTGATATTTAATTGATAAAAAGTTTCATATGATAATTTTAACTGGATTAAGAATCACTTTTTTATAAGGACTGAAGCTTTAGCCTTAAAACTACAAACTTTTATTACCAGAAATAATGACAAAATGTATTATTGAGATTAGATCATTGTGCATTTTTTTCTGTATAACGTTCGCTCATTAGACACACCGTTTGCTACACGACTCCCAGGGAGCGTTGGGTATTCCAGCTAGTTAATTAATAAACAAGAAAATGATAAACAAATGACCTTCAAATTTGACTTTTACTTTTATTTTTCATAAATATTAATAAAACAAGGTTTAAAATCCTTATGCTCGGGCCAAATTGGGCGGTTTTCGCGATAGTGGCATTGCACTCGTGGCTTTTTGCGATAAGTGCGGCAAAATAAAATATTGAAAATCATGCAGCATTCAAATGAGACTGAACAAATTGAGTGATTGTGTTTGGGTGAGTCGCAGGCACGCTTGTACAAAAAATACACACAATCGAATAGAGCAGGCAAAATATATTGAACATGGTAGGAGTGGTAGTAAAAATTCTCTCTTGTGGTGGGTACAGCATCTGTCAAAATCAGGTTTTTACGAACAAAAACAAATAACAAAAATTGCATATTATAATGCAATTGCAAAATTATATATATATAATGCAATTACGACTTTTTTGTAAATCCTTTGAAGACCACCTATCGCTAATAATTATGGCACGTGATCTTTAAACATTTTTTCTATAATTGAAGGGATCGGCGCAATAAGGTGCTAACCCACATAAAACAAGTTCGGAAATAGAAGCATTTGAAAGTTTGACGACTTCTATAAATCAGAATTTTGAATATTTTGAATTGTTCATATTTTTCCCATTAAGAAGGTTCTTCTGTTCTCAAATCTGCATCTTTAGTAATGAACAATACTTATTACACATTTAACTATAACTAGATTGGTTAAGATTTCTTAATATTATATGTAGGGAAACTCCTTTTAAAAGTTATAAAGGCGTCTGTAAGCCACACCTTTTAACTTATTTACTTTTTTTTTATTTTTCATATTTAGATATCCTGCCTACAATGGTATCTGCATACTCAGAACTTTAAAATCCTTTGCCTTTTAGTGGTAGGAAATTAAAGTAATTTTTATGTGGGTTAGCACCTTCATGCCGAAATAATTCGCATGTAAAACTTTCAGTATAGCTAACCCACATAGAAATTACTTTAATGTGGCGTAATGTTAAAAGATGTGGCCAACAGGCGACGTTGTGGATCTTAGAAAGAATTCTTAATGCAGCTTATATTTAAATTTCTTACTTTCTACAAGGTACAATAAATTCAACAAAAATATTATTTTACATTTTGATCTGGCCCTAAGTAAAGAGTAACTCACCAAAAATGGACGTTTAAACTCGAAAACCTTCACATGGTATCGTGTCTGACCGTCTCAACCTGGCGAGGCCAGCATTATCCATGTCGAAATCATCTCAAGTCGACTCAAACCTCCACGTGGTGTTCCCTGGGCAACGGCAAACTGGCATCCGTGAGTTTGGCGGCTAATTTGAGGAGCTGGTCGCTCCATAGACCTTAAACATGGAATGTGCGCAGGGTTTGGGTCCCGCCACATTACTACTGCCCAATGAAAACTAAACCAGCCTCGGATAAGAACCTCAATTACGTTGACGACCACCGCAAACGAAAAACGGACAATATTTTACGGATATGCACCTGGAATGTCAGGTTCCTTTATACGGAAGATGCCATAATCCAACTGGCGGAAGCCCTCAAAACAATAAAATCTGACATCACCGCCATCCAGGAAATGCGATGGAAAGGGCAAGGCTGCTCTAAACAAGCACACTGCGATATCTACTACAGCTGTCATGCGGAGAAGCGCGAATTCATATGTGGATTCGTCGTTAGCCGGAAACTACGCCACCTTGTTTCCCGGTTCACACCTGAGAACGAATTTGGCCACGATCCGCATCCACGATTTGCATCCACAAAATTTTTCTTCATCAGCCTTAATTGCGCGCGAGTTAAATATAACAATAGTAACATCAATGCGGATAATGCACTTGATAAATTCGACGAATTTATCGAACAAATTAATAAATAAAATTAAATAATGAGAACAGGAAAAACCTAAAATGTGTGAACTGAATTAAATTGCAGTTCACAACAAGAATCGTTGAACCTGGTTTCGCAAGAAACATAAAACTCAAATGCATTATCAGCGGTATTTTTGTAAGTAGCCACTAAGTGTATTAAAATCAAAAATTGTTAAGTTCAGTTTAAGTTAACCAGCAACCAAATAAAGTTCTTCTTCTCCTCTATTAAGTCGTGTTTTTTTTTTTTTTAAAAACGCCTCTTGCCGGGACAAATATAAAATTCGCGCGCCCCGACGGAGGAAAAGGACGAAGCCGTCAAGGACGCTTTCTACGCTAGTCTTGAGGACGTATGCGATCACCTTCCGGTCCATGACGAGGAAATAGTCCTCGGCGATTTTAATGCGAAAGTCGGAAGGAAGGCATCTTTGGCCCCACTATCGGTCAGTTTAGTCTTCATGAGACCTCCACGAACAACGGTCTTAGACTGATCGACTTCGCCGCGGCACGAAACATGGTAGTTAGTAGCACCAGATTTAAGCACCTCGACATCCACAAGGCCACCTGGCTGTCCCCGGATCAAAAAACGCGAAACCAAATTGATCATGTTGTAATCGACGGAAGGCATGCCTCTAGTGTTCTAGATGTGCGTACAACATTGACTCCGACCATTATCTTGTTGCAGCCAAGATTCGCATGCGATTATGCAATGCGAAGAACATACGCTCAGTAATGCAATGAAAGCTAGATGTCGCTAAGCTGCAATTACAACGGACTGCCGAAGCCTACTCCGCTCAACTCTCGGTTAAGCTCAACCAACCAACCTCTGGACCCGACAACGCCGGCGGACTTTGGGCGCATATATCCCACTCCATGCGCGCTGCCGCTGAAGAAGTCATTGGTTTCCGGAGCCCGCCACCTCGGAACCAATGGTACGATCAGGAGTGTCGCATCGCAACAGCAGTAAAAAACACCGCATATAGAAAAACGCTGCAGTCAGCTGCAACGCTAGCCGTGCGAGAACTACCGCGAAAAGAGGAAGGAAGAGAGGCGCCTTTTCAGACGCAAGAAAAGAGAGCAGGAAAAACGAGAGCGTGAGGAACTAGAGGTATACCAGGGCATGAAGGATGCCCGGAAATTCTATCAACAGGTTAAGCGTCTAACTCAAGGTTTCAAGCCCGGAGCATCCACTTGTAGAGACGAAAATGAAGGTCTGAATACGGATACACAGTGTGTGCTGAGATTGTGGAGACGGCACTTCTCCAATTTACTTACTGGCGACGATTCCAGTCTAACCCAAGGTTTCAAGCCCGGAGCATCCACATGTAGAGACGAAAATGGAGATCTGAATACGGGTACAGAGTGTGTGCTGAGATTGTGCAGACGGCACTTCTCCAATTTACTTACTGGCGACGATTCCACCAATCCCGCCCATGGAGAGCGCAGTTCCGTGTCACCAATCAACGATGACGGAGTGGAAGTATCACCAACTAGCCATGAAGAGGTTCGAGTTGCTATCCAACGACTCAAAAACAATAAAGCAGCGGGTGCTGACGGCCTATCAGCTGAATTGTTTAAAACCGGCAGCGATGAATTGATAAGGCGCATGCATCAGCTCATCAGCAAAATATGGCTAGAAAAAACTCAATCACCATCCATCAATCGGGCGACCACGCATTTGTTGCGAAAATAGGGGAACGGTTCTTAACAAAAGGAGTGAATAACAACCCTAAAAAATTTACAAGAGCTCTTGCTATTATGTTTAAGGAAGGGTTCGGTGATGTTATTTCGAATGAGTAAGTGAGACAATACCCAGAAAGAAATGCATATCCTTCAAGAGTAGCATGTAAGAATCCGAAGCTTACGACACAACATATTATCGTTCACGATAAGGTACATGGATATGCCAGAATCCTATTAGGATAATGCCATATTCTATGACGAGTCGAAAATGTTATTTTATAATAACACGCCCAATAAAGTATGGCGTCGGCCCTTAAAAGCATTGACAAAACGAAATACTATTCCTACAGTTAAATTCGGCTAACTATTTGTTATGGTATGGGGTATATATCAAGCAGAGAGTATGGCGATATTGTGTTCAGTGAAGGCACAACGACAGCGAAACAATATTTGAAGGTTTTGGAGACAAATTTAACTAAGAGCGCTCTAAAATTTGGATTTAATAAAAAAATTAAATTCTACCAGGACAATATCCGAAATATAACAGCCCTCAGTGAAGATGTGGCTTCTTTACAATTGTGAAAAAGTGCTAGATACATCCGGAGCTTAACCCATAGAAAATTTATGGGCGTGTTTAAACAAAAAGGTTGCCAAAAGGCAGCCTAAGCCACGTGCAGAGCTAAAAACTGTTATTGAAGAAGGATGCAATAAAATTCCTATTCCGTAAAAAAGTAAATATATTCTATTAGAAATAGCTTACCAGATGTAACAACTCCAGCCAGAGGGGATCAAACCAAATATTAATCCTTTAGTTATAGTTTTAGAACAGTTTTAATAAAAATAGACTATAATGTAAAAACACTTTCTTGACAGTTTCCAAGTATTTTAAGTTTTCGTTGTTACTACCACTACATCTTTGTAATTAAATAAATAATACTAAATCAATAAATAAAAATAATCAAAACAAAAATTAAAATCGTTGTTTTTAAGACAAAAGTAAAAATTACAATAATTTCACTATGTAAAAACACTTTCTTGACAAACTGTACATATGTATACTTTTATATAATTAATTTTTTTAAATTTTATAACTGACACATTACAGCTAATTTCATACCGTGGAAGTTATTGTATCATAAGAGTATAACTTTTACAACAAATCACTTAAATTACCTCGAATGTGTCAATTTTATGACTTTCCACTGTCCAATCGCAACCTTTATATCGTTACTCCAGCATTAATTCTAATTTTTTTTTTTCATGATCAAAACGATACCCCATATACATATGAACAAGCGCACAACGCATCTACATACATAAAACAGCAAAAATTCAATAAAAGCAAAAAACAAAACAACAAGAAAAATCCACAACGCAATAACTTTTCCAACACAAAAACAAAAGCTTCACAAACTCTGCATTATACATGAAACGAACGCATAGACTTAAAACAGACTTTAAAAGTTGAAAACTTGATTTTTTTTCTACCAACTCATGTAGGGAAGAAACAAAACAGAATCAAGTCGAACTTAGGATTCGTTTTTCAGAAACAAGCCGTTACATGTAGGGTAGAAATAAATCAATTTTCTACAAGTCAAGTCGACACTTGATTTTTTTCAAGTAACTTCATTTTCAAGCTACTTGTTGCAGATCTCTGGTGTGGGTTAGCACCTTATTGCCCCGACCCCTTCAATTGCTATTTTATTTTATGTAATTTTAATGAATATATTTTTTTATATTTTTACACGATGTTATACATTGATTTAAATTTTATGTTGTAGTCTATAAGAGTATTACTCTGGCTGATGAATAAATAATATGATATGTGTTTAATAGCTGCTGTACCCACCGCACAGAGGGCGAAACGGCTAATCTAGCGGCGTTTAATTAAATTTTTGAAGTAATGAATTGAGTATTTTTTTTTTATTTTCGATTACCAATATCTATTGAGTTTGTCGATAATTTTTGTTTTGTTTTTACTTATAGATTCGAACAGCTGTGAGCTTTCAAACATAGCATGTGTCAACTGGTACGGCAATAAATTTTTCCATTTCACATGGTGCAGTCGAGCTTTGTAAGCAATAAATTTATTTTCTTATTTTTTTATATATTTTTATTTTTTTATAAAGGAAATTTTGTTAAAGTTTGGGTATTTATTTATTTTTTCATTTATTTATTTTATTAAAAAAAGTGTTTGTGGCTTGTGTTTTCTATGTTGTTGTTACAAATATCGGTTGAAATTAGCCTTCGCGGTGTCTTCTATTGTATGTCATGTCGTGAACTTTCGTAGAGCATATCTTTTGATGTTTCAAGTGTCCAGTTTAAATCTTATTTATTTTGCTTGTACTATTCATAATGGATGTAAAATGGACGCAATCTTCCGCAACTTTCTAAGATTCTTTTTTTATTTCATTTTGTAGATACGATGTCAATAGCTAAAAATCTACTTTCAGATGGTGAACTGTAGTCACGAGGTTCATACATTGATAGCTCAGATTCTGAATAATTTTTGAAAACAACTTTTATTATTATTAACAAGTACAATTACATAAAAAGTTACAAGTACAAAAATACAAATAGAAAACGAAATTGTATATATTTAAATATGAGGGAGGATAAACAATTTCAATTGAAATCGTATGAAAACAAATCATATACTTTATATTGGTCCGATTTGTTCAATATTCCACAAACTGATATGAGAGGATATATAAAAAAATCTTGACTTGTATGGGAGGTGGGCGAGTTTGTAGGCTTAAATTCGATAACACATACCAAATTTTATTTTTGTAGCTCATATAAATATAAGTAATTTAAGAGACTTTTAATGGGTTTACCATAGTGAGTTGTATGGCAGGTTGACGTGTCCCTGTGCGGATTCCAAAAATATTCAATACTGCACATCCCTGGGTGTACGCAAACATCAGAACCAAGTTTCATCCAATTATCTATGCTCCATCTCCTGCTAATGTACCCTGACTTGTTCAGGTGTAGGGTCTAAAAAGTGTCAATTTCAAACCCATATTAAAAACTTATTTAGATGTAAAATTTTAAAGCACTGATACACGTGAAATTTTTTGTCTCTTCTACCATGATCTTTTTACAATATCTGATAATTTTGAAAAAATTGTAAAATTGCCTTATCTCGTTTCTTGGTTGTATAGGCGAGTAGAAAAAGTCGCACAACAATAAAAATTTAAGAAACGTATAATTTCACAAATTTGTGTATCACATTTTTATTAACCCCATGCCGAATTTTATTTCGATATCTGTATTTATTTTGGAGTTAATAATTCAATACCGCTCAATTCGCCATTTCGCCCACTGTGCACCGCTCCGAGACGAGTCTACCATTTTAAAATCACCTTGTTAGCAGGCACACTTTGCAAATCGCAATCGCGATTTTGTGCACTCATTGTATCCATTTCTCGTATGTTTAGCTCTCTTTGCGCTCATTCTAGTGCATTTCGCTGATTGTGCGTTTTTCTTATTATCTTCAATCTCCTGCAAACAAGAGACAATACAATCGTAACACGACAACCACTTAGTACGGATTAACTATTTTTGCCGCACTGCCAGAAACCACAATTTGGTGACAGCCTTAAGTACTTAAATAGTTTAAAAGATAATCTTATATAGTTATATAAACGACGCTACTAAAAATAGTGTTTTAATTTTTTCATAAAATGTAACTTTTTTGCTATTAATTCTCATTCTTCAATTTTTGACATTCTTATTCAAAAGGCTTCATTTAGAATTTAAAGGACGAATTTGAAGACGCAAAGTAAAATTGTCTTGTGAATATTTTTTACTATTTTTATATAAACATAAAATTAAAATGTTTTTCTAATTCAGAAATGATTATGATAATTAGCTGCTATTAATAAAGATTAAGAAATTATACGCACTTTTATTTTCAACAAAAATTTTTGCTATATTTATTAAATAGTTGTATGTTATAAACACTGCTTCAGTAAAGCTTTATTTGAAAAACATTAGATCGTGCAAAAATATCGAAGAACAAGACGATGCAGGATTACAACTTCAACATTTGTTCATATAACCAAACTTTTTACATACGAACCTTACGTCCAAAAGTTATCTTGAAGAAGAAATTTAAAATAGAGTTTGGCAATCGAAGACCAAGAGCATGTTGCAAATTAACTTTATAGCCTTTAAGAACATTATCGGGATACTTAGCACGCCAATAAAAGATAATCCAAATCAAATGGTTCTCTAACATTGCAATCATTGCATAAGAAACATTTCTTTGCTCGGATGTTAGCAAAGCATCCAAATTTTTATCGTATTTCGATGAGAGTTCCTTTATAATGATTGCCGAATCCGCAATTTCTTCTCCGTTAAGTTCAATAAAAGGAAGTTGACCTTTTTTTGACCGGAATCTCATTTTATGATCAACATTCTGAAATAAAATCAAATAATAAAAATTTTATTATATATTAGGTAGGGATCCTATGATATATATATAGATTTAAGATCCTATGAAATATCGCACTCTATCTACAAAAAAGGCACAACTCAAAATTTACAAATTTTTCCTTTTTAATGTTAAACTTTCAACTATCAACTATTAAAATTGTTCACTTATCTTCTCACTCTTTAATTAAAAAAAAAAAATCATTTTGTCTCTTTGTTTTGTATGGAATCCCTTGAAAAAAAAATTATTTTTTGCTTCTGAAAATTTTAAACTTTTGAGTTGTATCTCTTTTGTACATAGTGGGCGATATGTAGATCTACATTACACAAAAGAACAATGAAAAGGTTGCAGGATATACAGTATTCAATTCTATATAAATTCTGGGTGCAGATTTTAGAAAGGGCGTTAATTTTTCACAGCCATACATCAGCTCTGTATGGTACTTGTTTTTATAACATAAGAAAAAAATTAAAAAATTTTGCTTTTAGCATTAGATTAACCATATTTTCTAAACTAATTTTGGGTTTTTTTATGATTTATCAGTACATAGCTTCACTTACAGCAAAATATTTCGGGAGCATGTCTGATCGAATAAATTTTTATCAAATTTTATACAGAAATAATTACGTTCTTAACCAGCGTTTAAGGTTAAGGACTTTTCCACACTTGGCCAACGCAACTCCAACTCAAGTTGCTAGCCTGTGTATTTATACCGTAACCTTCAGATTAAACAACTTGCACACAAGTTCCTCGACACGTTCTCAACTTGTTCAACGCAACGCGGCTTTCCGCAATTTGCATCGCCGACTTGTTGGATCAGTTTGTTTGTTTTGTGAATTCAATTATTTGTAGTGCAGTATGCTATATATTAATCAACATGAATAAGTTAATTAATTAGTCCCTTTTTTTATTAACAGAATCTAGAAGAAGAAGGAATAGTTTGCAGTATAACTGAGCAAGGGTAAAGTATTAAATAAGTGTAAGAAGCACGACTTTTGGAGCAAGTCTGAAAACATTCGGTTTATAATTGCATTGCTTTTCAACTTTTTTACAGTTGCATTGAAGTTGAGTTGGATTTGCGTTGACCAAGTGCGGAAAAGGCCTAAGACTCCTGCTACTGCTTTAACTTGTGTTTCCGAAAAATCAAACAGTCCCAGCATAAACAGAAGCAGAAAACTGCTGTTTCAATAGTTGACTAAAACTGTTCGCAAAATCGAAAATCGAAGCAGCAGCAGTTGTTCAACTTTCGTAAGTCGACACAGCAGCAGTTTTTCAACAGTCGTAGCCAGGGGCGGATCCAGGAAAATATTTTGGGGGGATTTTAAAAATATTAATGTACGCTATATATCGCTACCTTAGTATAGAAAGGCCCTATCTCAAAAGGCCCTAAGTCAATAGGAGAAGGAGAAAACTTAATAAAAAATGAAGTTCTGTAGTTTCGAATTTTTTGTAAACAAATTTTTTTATTAAAAACTATAAGTAATGTAGCGATGTTACAATTCTTTTTACTGTAGAAATTGCAGAACTTTGTTTTTTATGAAGTTTTTTTCTTCTCCTATAATGTAAAAAAATTGAGTTAGGGCCTTTCTATATTAAGGTAGCGATATGTATCGTGTTTGGGCGTTGCAATACCGCGTATCGGCCACTTGCACATACACACACACACGGTATTAGTAAAATTCTACACAAGTGCAGAAAAACTGCTTTCTTTTAAATTATTGAATGGATTTTCAACTAAACTAAAAACATTTATTGATATTAGATACTTGTTTTGTTCTTATTAAATTAGCATTTAATGGAAAATCTGCCCTACATTAATTAAATCAAATTGAATTAAAATCCAAATTTATGTTTTGGCCTTTTTGCAATATACGCGGTATTGCAAGTGGCTGATACGCAGTATTGCACGCCCAACGACGATATGCATAGTATATTTATGAAATATGTAATCAGTAAATCAAATCAACTGTGTTTTAGATGTACAGTCTGTATAATTTACGATTTGTTATTTTTACGCCAACTTACGTAAGTGTATTTTGCTTTGTTGTTTTGCATGCAAACGCAAATACGCAGGCACGCGTAAATAAAAGTAGCGATTGGGCGTGTTTTTTGTGTCTCGTATTTTTATACCCTGTATACAGCATATATAACAGCGTTGCAAAATTATTGAATACGGCAGTCACACTGAGGTGCTCATAGTTACAAAAATAACAAATGCTATAAATACGCTTTTTTTAATATACGATTATACTGTGAATAGCCCAATTGTAAAATGATATTAATTTTTCTTGGCTTTTTCGATATAATGCCGATTACATCCTCGCACGTTACCAACACTTTTATAAAAAATTTAATTTTTTGGAAACTAATTCATATTTTTCAAGGTCACAACTACTATTTTTTTGGCGTTTTGAAATATGGTCGTATTGAGGCATTTATTTTCAATCCATTATTAAAATTTTACATTGAAAAATTAATGCTTACTATTATAAAAACTCCATACACAATTTTTTCATACAAACATTTTCAAACTAAAAGTGGGATTTTTATTATTTTTTGTACTTCTTACTGTATTTTTAAATTTTTCAGATAATATACCACCTACGACTTTTCTTTTATCAAGGAAAAAAAGAAATAAATAAAAAATTGTATAAATTTGAAGCATAATTAAAAGCTTTCGGAGGTATATTACTAGCTTAAAAATTATAAAATACTATAAGTACTATAAAATACTATAAGTACAAAAAATACTCAAAAATTACATTTTGAATTAAAATGAAAGTGTTTTTTATCAAAAATTGTGTAGGCAGTTTTTGAAATATTCGTTTAAAATAGTAAGCATTAATTCTTCGACGTACAATTTTGAGAATACATTAAGAATGAACTTAATCGTATGCCTCAATACGATGATGTTTAGATAATAATCAGAAATTAAAGGCGCAAAACGACTGTTTAAAAACTTATGCTACTTTGATTTACGAAAGTTCAACAACTGCTGCTGTTTCGACTTTAATTTTTTTCAACAGTTTCAGTCCATTAAAACGACGACTGCCGAAGTTGTCGACTGCCGAAGCAATTTGCATAATATTGAAACTAGTTTTCTGCTTCTGCTTATGCTGCGACTATTTGATTTTTCGAAAGCACAAGTTGAAGCAGTCGATATGCTATGAAGTTACGATAATAACTCGATGACGTTTGCTTTTTTGACTGCAGCAATTTAATCACTGTTTAAACAACATGCCAACTATATGACTTCACTAAAACTGGCTGAGTTATAGCAACGAAAATTTCGATTTTCTTACTCATTTTTTATAATTTTTCATATAAAAGTTAAATTAAACCCTTTTTTTATTTTATGTTTGCCAAAAACTGCTTTGAATACATTATTTTATTATTTAAGTTGATGGCAAACATTTCAAGCTTAATTTGTGAAAAATCGGATGACATTTTAAACAGTTATCAAGAGTTTAATGACGTAAGGACATTTTGACTTTATAATCAAAAATCTAATATTTTGACGTAGAATTACGTCGTACAGCGCGGTTTGTATGGGAGTCATTTTCACAAATTTTTTTAAGCACATGCTAACGTTTTTATGGAACACTTTGGGGTATGTATACCCACAGACTTTAATATTCATCGTATAAAGATAAAATTTATGCCAAAATATCAGTTATATCGTCAATAAAACGAAGGTCTAACTTTTGGATTTGGTCACTTCTTATATAGTTACAAGATAGAAAAATCAAAAAAGAAAAATTCACATTATTGTATGAGAAAAATTATGCATTGATGCTTCAGCTGCAGCTGACGTTCTTATGCTTGTTGTTTTAGTTCGTGCCAAAATCACGAACGGAACATCATGTCGTTTCTTGAAACGAATCGTTTTACGAATATTTCTCAGTAACTGATTGTGTTGTTTTTTTTATGTATACGTATACTAAATTTTCATATATATATATATTAGGGGTCTCCCAAAAAAATTGAAGTTGTTTTTTTTTAAGGCACACCCTGTAAATAAAATTTCGTGTGCATAGAACCACGGGAACCCGTGCTGGCTTGCATCGAAAAATGTGCTAGTTTTTTCAAAAAACCCAAATAACTTTTTTATAAGTGTGCATTTTTAAAAAGCTGGCTTAAAGCTCGATTTTTATTTAATTTTTCTGAAAAAAGCATGGAAATTGGACGAAAACTACTAGAGTTGTGATTTTTACTTTTCGAAAAAAACTCCTTTTGGTTCTTTTGGAAAATTATGTACTGAGTGTTATTCTACTCGGAAACCAAAAAAAAAAGATTGCGAATTATACGAAATGACGGTACCAAGGATTCCATTCGAAGTTCTTTATAAGGATCACTTACTTGGAGCCTTTTGTAAGAAGTCAAAGTGGTCACGAGTACATTTAGGTAATAGTGGATGCTCTTACCCGGTACTCCATAATTCTCGCTGTCAGGTCTACAAAATCAAAATCAGTCATCGATGCTTTCTGCCAATTAACTTTGCAGTTTGGAATGCCCAAGACAACCCAAGACAAGTCACCGATAGATGTACTTCTTTTACTTCGTCCATGTTTAATGAATTTTGTGACATCAACGATATTCACCATATCAAAGTAGCGGTTAGAACACCAACAGCGAGTGGGTTGGCTTAGCGAATAAACCAGGCTGTTTTAGCATTCCTTAAGACATCCACACGTAACGACAAAGACTAGGACTTTGAGTTGCGTCGCCTACAATGAACCTTAAATACGAACATCAATAGTACCACGAAATATTCACCAATTGATTTAGTTTTTGACTTTCCTTTGAGAGACATTGATGGCAATAAGTTGCTAGCTGCCGAGCCAAATGAGGACATCGACATGGGAAAATTTTCAATCATCCAACGAAGCACAATGGGAAAAAACATAGAGACCCTCGCACTGGAGCAAATCAAATTGTTGTGAGGAATGATTTTTTTCTTCGCGTTTTATAACACCGTGACAGTCAAGAAACTTCTGGGATGCGAAATAGTGTAGGTTGTTGAATTGAATACCACGAATTTTTCGTGCACATCAAAATTTTGAATAACGGTTAAAATACCGTCTTTTCGAGGTAGATAGAGCTAAAAAAAGCACACGTCTTAAGCTATTCCTTCTACAATAGTAACACGTCGTTAAAAATAGAAAAGTAGCACCTTTCTAACGGTGTATTAGATTGCAATAAAGGATAAAAATTGAGGGAGCTGCATGTAAAAACATATTGATTTTTTCAGTTTTTTGAGACTGCATCGTACTTTAAAGGAAAATTAATAAGACAAATTTGTATAAAACTTATTACTTTTGGTATGCAGTTTCAAAACACATTTAATTTTGCGTCTTCTGCTCCTTACTTTATTCAAATCGAGTAATATTTGATTGAGTTATTCAACATTTTAGGAAAAAGCGATTTCCCAATATTTTAGATTCATGATGTGTATTAAACTCCGCGTAAGTTCAATTTCGGAGTTTTGTTTGAATTTGTTACTAACAATAAAATTCTGTAAACAGAATACCGACCACGAGTGGAATGAGAACGATTTCACAAAGAAATCACTACTATATCAAAGTGCTTTGATGGTAAAAATAAAATCAAAATGATGGCAAATTACTGCTGGTCACTTAAACGAGGAACCGATGATGATCAGTCAAAAAGAAAAAGATCGATTAAACATTTTTGAGTAGAATTTCTAACTAAAAGTTCAACAAATCCTCGCCTGAGAAATAAAGTGTCGTATGTGGCTTTCTAGTGAATTGAATTCAAAGTTTAAGGGCTAATAACTTTGTTTATTGCAGACCGATTTTCTTAAAATTTATACAGGATACGCTTGTAGATTTTAACTGTACAATAATAAGAGATCGTACCTCATTTCGGTATAGAGTGATTTGTTATGCATACTGAATAGACGTGTTTTCGCTAGCGTCTGCAATTAAACTTGGTAATCTTTGTTAATACATTGTAAATCTCGCCAAAACTTCGAAAACGTGCTAAATATTATCGTTGCTTCCATTTAATATTATATTCCGGAATTGCCGTAAAATATTTTTGCTAAAAATTTCTAATTTATTTGTTCGCGTTTAATAAATTGAACTGTCGTCTTTTCACAATGTCGAGCCTGCAACAACAAAAAAATCTACGAAGCGCAGCAGTCAAAAACATAAACAAACCAACTGCACCAACTGCACCAACAACTCCGCATGGCCTTCTTAAAGTGCATACAGATGAGTCATCACCTTCAACCGCAACTTATTCGGATGCAACACTAAACGTGAAGCTAGCTTGTGTTGAAGCTAACATTGTCAAGCAGCTAACTGAAGAACTTCGATTAAGTGAGGGAAGAGTAATGGAGAGATTTGGTGAACTATCAGCTGAGTTCAGTAATCTAAGAGAGTCTCTGCGATGTGTTGCTGAGCGTGTGTCAGCTGTTGAAGTTTTTTGTGCTGAATTTAAGAGTATGAAAACAGAAATAGAACAACTGAAGCTAGAATACAACAACAATCAGGTAAACAAAGAGATTGATGCGCTGAAGAAGCAAGTTGAAAAATATGAGACTGATGCTGTTGCTTCTGACATCATCATACATGGCATCCCTCTCGCAAACAATGAAAGCCTACCTGATGTTTTCGCTAAAATTTGCACTGCTGTGAAGAGTAAGGCCCTCAAGTTTCGAGATGTTTTTAGGGTAAAGTCAAATGGAAAAAACAAACACAAGCCTGCTGTTGTTGTGAAATTAGCATCATGTTATGATCGTAATCAACTCTTTAAAGCTGTGGCTGCGTTTCGAAAAACTAAACAGAGGCCGCTTATGCTGAGTGACATCGACTGCGGACGTGATGAACATTTCTTCATTCACGAAAGTCTCTCAAAGGCGAATCGTGAGATCATGACTTATGCGGAGCAAAAGAGGAAAGAAAATAAGTTGTCTGCTGTATTTTCTCTTCGAGGGAAGGTTTATGTGAGAGCAGATAGGAATAGTGAGGCGAAATGGGTTGATAGCAGGGAGAGCGTGGATTGCGTCGCTGGTATGATAAGTTAGAATGTGTTATTTTAAAGTTATTATTTATTTGATGAATTGTATCTTTTTTTCATGTGCTTATTGCAATTTTAATAATTGTTTAGTTTTAATTATTATGGCTTTACTATTATTTCTATTTGATTTAATTTTATATTCTATAACTTCTTTTATTCCTTTCTTCTTTATTTCTTTCATACCTTCGTTTGTTCTTATCTCCTTTCTTGCTCTACTGAAGACTATTTTTTTGGTAACTGGTGTATTATTATGTGACATCATACTGGTTGTTTTATATGCCCAGTCTAGGCGTTCTTATCCATTGGTTTTGATGAATTGATTGATGATTTTAAGTGAAAATTACTCTGGTTGTGTTAGCGAAAATCACAAAACTATGGTTAATGTGCTTTGTGCACAGCATTGTGGTCTTAAAGTCCTACACTTCAATGCAAGGAGCTTAAACTGTTCTAAGTTGGACTATCTTAAATTTGTTGCTCAAGATGCTGATGTGGATGTCATCTGCGTTTCTGAAACTTGGTTCTGTAATGAGATTAATGACTCTGCCTATAACATTGATAATTTTAAGCTGTTGAGAAATGATAGAGTAGGAAAGAAAGGTGGCGGCGTTGCTATTTATTGTCGCAGTAATCTTAATGTTAAGCTTGTATCTAAGTCCATATGCAATAGTAATGTCGAGTACTTAAATGTGTGTATTTTTGATAATCATGTCAATGTGTTCCTGTCCTGTGTGTATAATCCTAATAAGTGCAATAGCCTCGATTCATTTTTTTCGGAGCTGAAAAGTTATATAATTGATTTTGACTTGTTTGTTATATGTGGTGATTTCAATGTAAATTTATTGTGTAGTGATAACATTTCTAAATCATTTTGTGACAATGTTTCATCCAATGGATTGTCATTTGTCAATGAAACTGTCCCAACACGCTTTGCCAGCAATGCTAGCCCAAGTCTCTTAGACTACATTATTGTGTCAGATCTTGCATCTGTCCTATTATATGATCAACTATCTTTTCTGTCCGATCATGATCTTTTATTTTGCTGTATGAATGTTAATATGTCTCGTAGAGCAATTTCTGATACCTTCACCTATCATGACTTTAAATCGATTAATTTTTGGGCTCTCCACAATGACTTATGTTTAACAACTTGGGATGATGTATGGTTTGTAGAATCTGTTGAAGATAAATTAAATGGCTTGACGAATATTGTAAATAGTCTATTTCAAAAACATGTTCCCTTGCGTTCGGTAACGGTAAAAAACACGGCATGCCCATGGTTTACAACTTATGTTCAAAAAGCTATTAAAAAACGTAACAAGCTTCACAACTTATGGAAAAGGTGTCCCTCTGCTCATAACTGGGGAAAATTTAGAATTGCTAGGAATATGTCAGTTCGGCTTATCAGACAGTCTAAAGAAAAATTCTGCAGATCGAAACTAAATTCTTCCCTCCCTGCTAAGGTGCTGTGGAGGAACTTGAAAGCAATGGGTATTGGTGAAAAACGTTCTAATGAATGCAATGTTGACCCTGATATTTTAAATGATTTTTTTCTCTCCAGCACAGTGCCTACTTCTAACAACAACATTGTCTTCTCTGATTCTGCTGAACATGAAAATTTTCAATTCTCCACAGTAAGTGTAAATGATGTGAGAAAGTCAATAGTAAAAATTAAGTCTAATGCAATTGGTGAGGACCATATTTCAATAAAATTCATAAAGCTTATTCTTCCGCACGTTCTTAGCCCTATTGCGCATATGATAAACCACTGTATCACTACGTCCATGTTTCCTTCTTCTTGGAAAGTTGCCCTTGTTATGCCGGTGGCAAAAAAACCAACTGCAAATGAACCTAACGACTATAGGCCTATCAGCATCCTATCTTGCCTGGCCAAAGTGTGTGAGACTCTTATGGCAGATCAAATTGAAAACTATATGAATGAAAACAATCTATTATCTCCAATGCAATCAGGTTTTAGGGCTCTTCATAGTTGTGCCACGGCCACAGTAAAAATATTTGATGATATTAGGTCTTTTTATGATGATGGGCATGTAACACTCCTCTGCTTGTTGGACTTTTCAAAAGCGTTTGATACAGTCAATCATACCTTGCTGTGTCGAAAATTAAAACATATGTATGGTTTTAGTGATAGTGCTTTACGGCTGTTAAATAGTTATTTGTCAAATCGGGTCCAACGAGTCAAAGTTGGTAATAAATATTCAGAATACAAAACTCTATCTAGTGGTGTACCTCAGGGTTCAGTGCTAGGTCCCATGCTATTTGTAATTTTTATCAATGACATATTTAGGGTCTGCAAACACTCAACAATGCACGCCTACGCAGATGATGTACAACTATATCTTTCCAATCGCGTTGGTCTTTTAGATGACTTAGCTTACAGACTTAACGAGGATCTTGACTCTATAAATAAATGGGCTATCTTGAATTGTCTCAAGCTTAATGCTCTAAAATCCGTTGTGTTACCTATAGCGAAAGATACAATTTTTCATGAGGATATTCCAGATTTATATATAGGCTCTGAGAAGTTGAAGCTAACAAGCCGTACAAAAAGCCTCGGCTTTTATATAAATTCTACGCTTACATGCACTGATCACATTAATGACGTAGTTCAAAAAGTGCATTATACTTTACGCAATCTGAGAGTGACCGCTGAATTCACACCCTCCAGCACCAGAAGCAAACTTGTTGTTCAATTGATTATTCCCATAATAACTTATTCGGAGCTAGTCTACAGTAAGCTGGACTCCAGTTCTCAACTAAAGCTTCAGCTGGCGTTCAACCATGCCATACGATATGTATATGGCCTTCGCAAGTTTGACCATATATCTCAGTACAATAAAAGCATCCTTGGTTGTGATTTAATAAACTACCTAAGTTTCAGAAACTGCATTTTCTTACACAAGCTGATCCATTTTAAGGGGGTCCTCTGGTAATCCGAAATTTTTTTTTTCGATTTTTTTTTTTTTCATATTTCTATTGCTCAGATACTCAAAAACATTTTCCCAAGGATTCCCAGGATTTTTCAAAATTCGAAATAGTTTAGGAGATACAGGCATTTTTGTGTAGGTATGTTTTCGTCAAAATAACGCATCAGCAAAGTTGTTTATTTGCCTGCAGTCATTAGTCGAAAATTCTGTGGAATTCTTCCAAAATATGTATTGATATTACAAAATATACACACACAGTATGTATACATGCAGTATGTATACATGCATGTTTTGATTTAGGGGTTGAAATGATTTTGAGCCCAGGTGTTCACATGAAAGAAGCAAACGAACGAGATTCAGTTTATTTTCGAACGCTGAAAGCTACGCGTGCGCGATAACTGCTGTTGTAAAATAAAAGAAAAATCGTTTTGTGTTTTTTTTTTTTGCTATGGATAAAAAAAGCCACCCAAACGCGCCGCGTAAGTACGCGTATCGAACAAAAAAGAGGCATTTCCGTGTAAACCAGCACTCCCAAGTAGAGGACACCGACTTTGCCAGCACATCGGCCAAAAAATTGAAGAAAACGCAAGACAATGAAGTCATCATCGAAAACAACCTCCAGTTCTGTTTCTTGGAATGTTTTTCATTTTTCCAAACGCTTGCTGCTCTGGTTATCTGCGCCCAATGTAAACAAAAAATTCGATTTGGAAAAACATGTAAACGTGGAGTCGGCTTCAAAGTGAGTCTGCAGTGCCAATGTAAAGCTACACAGTATATTAATTCTTCGCCGGTGGTCGGTAAATCTTTTGTTGTAAATCGCCGGTTGATATTTGCCATGAGATTGCTTGGAATAGGGAGAGAAGGTATTAATATGTTCTGCGGATTAATGGACATATGCCAAGGATTGTGCCTTGATGCGTACTATGGCACCTTGAAAAACATGCATGTGTCTGCTAAAGCAGTTTACAAGCAGTGCCTGTTGAATGCGGTTAAAGAAGAGCAGGAACAGCAGAAAGAAAAAAATCCTGACTGTGACTCCTCATTGCTGACCGTTTCAGGGGATGGGGAAAAACGGGGATTCTCGTCTCTTTTTGGTGTCACTACGCTCGTCGGTAAACATACCAAAAAAGTGGTTGACTCCGTTGTCAAATCAAGCCTTTGCCAGGCATGCAAAATGTGGGGAAAAAAAAATGACTCTGCAGACTTCGAAGAATGGTACGAATCGCACCAGAAAACATGCACAAACAACCACAGTGGGAGTGCGGGCAAGATGGAGGTAGATGCCGTGAAGGAAATGTTTGCCTCATCGATCGAAAAATATGGCATAAAATATGAAAAATATATTGGCGATGGCGACAGCAAAACCTTCAAGGCCATTATAGACCTTGATCCGTATAACGGCGACCCCGTTGTCACAAAAAAGGAGTGCATCGCTCACGTGCAAAAACGCATGGGCACACGGCTGCGCAAGGCCAAAAAGAAAACAAAGGCATCGGTGGAAAAGGCACTGGCAAACTGACAGACAAAGTCATAAGCAAGCTGACTACTTACTATGGACTTGCTATTCGACGTAATAAGGACTCTGTGGAAAACATGAGAAAAGAAATATGGTCAACATATTATCACAAAAGTTCAAGTGATAGTAATCCACAACATATGTATTGCCCACCTGGTGAGTCCAGCTGGTGCGCCTATCAAAAGTCAGCAGCAGAAGGCTCATTAGCCTCATTTCACCACACGTACGCCCCACTTGATGGAAAGGTTCTGCAAGTAATGAAGCCCATATACGAAGCGTTATCATCCGACGATCTACTCAACCGATGCACTGGAGGTGAAACGCAAAATTGTAACGAATCGTTCAACTCGCTTTTGTGGACCTTTGCGCCGAAACATATCCACTGTGGTGCTACCACAGTCGAAATCGCAAATTTTCTGGCAACCTGCATTTTCAACGAAGGCTTCACAAGTATTTTAAAAATAATCAATGGGTATTGTCATCGGCCCACAAGCCGAGATGTATGCTGAATCTCGCGACGGAAAACGACTTCAACGCTCAGAGCTAAAAACGTACGCATCATCGAAAGAGGGTCGCACAGCCCGCAGAGCCCAAAAAGCCATGGAAAACTCGTTTTATGAGATGGAGGAAGGCACACTTTATGGGGCTGGAATTGCCGATTAATATTCGTAAGTATTGTATTAAAAAAATATGTGTTAATGTCATTTGTGTGCCTCAAAATTGAAGTCAAAACTTTAAACGCGTTTTTCTCGAAACCATGTTTTTCAAAACTTTGCGCACGATAACTCAAACAGTTTTTGACCGATTTTGATATATGAGGCATGAAACGACGCAGAATTTACGCCGCTATAGCCCCTACCTCAAACTTGCCGAAAAAATAATGTTTACTATTTTTTTTCTACACTAGACTACAAAAAAAAAGGTCGAAATTCGATTTTTCATTTTCAAAGTGGCGGCTCCCCCCCTAAAAAAATTTAGATTTTTGTTTCCGAGGTAGGGGCTATAGGGACATTCATTCTAAGTAACTGAATATTTTTTTTTTTTCAGACGATGTTTACACTTGGAATCGTGCGCAATTTGGACCCACCTTTTTTCCGGAGAACCTCGTTACCAGGCCGAGAACTTTCTGAACGGTCCATAAATTCACTTTTTCAAAATTTGGTATTTTTTTCAATAAATTAAGCTACCCAAATCAAAAAACGGAACTAAAATATCTTTACTCGTTCTCTTTCCACAATATTTTGAAAAAAGGCTAAAATTTGGCATAGATTACCAGAGGACCCCCTTAACTAGCTGCAGGTCGTTAACATAAAAAGTACTGAGTAAAGTATAATCGATCGGGTTGGAGAGATCTATAGGAAGAAGGTAGCTGTCATTCTCATCAGTAATAAAGGAAATATTTGGACGGTTGAAGTCACCGTAGATAGCGATTGTATCTTCCTCTTTCAATGTCTTGGTTAGTGATGAAATATTATGACATAGATCCCTATATGTAGTTTCTGCGGAGTTAGGGGAAATGTAAATAACACCAATATATTGATGATCAAGATAATTAATTTGAACTATTTGGTGGTTATAAAGTTTGTGAGAGGTGGAGTCCACTAATTGACTAGGTAGAGAATTATGTATAGATATCAGAACGCCACCACCACGGGATTGACCGCTGTATGTATAATCACGATCATTCCGGTAAAGAGTCCAATTGTTGCCGAGGATTTCTACATTCTTGAAGGAGTCGTTTAGCCACGTTTCTGCGAATACCAAAACGTTATAGTGGCATGACTTTGCGTCAACGAAAAGCTTATTTAGTTTGCCACGCATACCACCACAATTGTGATAAAAAATGTTTAGGTTATTATTTTAAGAAGAAATTGGAAAAGAAACTAAGGGAGTGTTGTTAGGAGCAATAATAGTGTTTGAAGGTTGAACGAGATTTGTTCAAATACCATTGATGCTTTGAAGTGGTGTGTGAGGCATATGCTGATAGGTCCTTTTCTACTTCAGCTGGCGAGATATTAAAGCTCTCGTGGTACCGAATGTAAATTTTTTTAAGTTCAGCCGGTTCGGTTGGAAGCCCTTCCTGTTGTATCGATACCATGACACTTGTATTAGTTGAACCATCGATACAAGTGGAGTCAGCTTTGTTATGAAGGTATGCCAAGTAGAGACGCACTTTTTCGTATAACTTACGGTCTCTGAGACGAGACATGACAAAGCGCCTAGTTTCAGCGAGAGTTTTTGTTAATTTGACTATTGGTGGAAGAAGAGCATCGAGAAATGATGGTGCTGTGGTAGGCTTAACTGCGAAATGTAAGGTTGTAAGAGTATTAGCGGTAATAGGTGGTGTGGTAGGCATTACTATGGAAGGAGTAATAGGAGTAGTAGAAACAGAGGACTGTGTTGTTGCAAGAGGATCAGCGGTATTTATTGTTGCGGTAGCCGTATCTGTGTCAACTATGTGTGTGGTTGTGTGAGTGTGAGAGGGATTTAATTCTCTGTTTGGAGTGAAAGCTAGTGCAGTTATGTTGAGAGCCCCTTTTGGTAAAACACTTTCGAAAGATGTTAATGGATTTAAGGTATGGGAATGAATAAAATTGGGGTAGTTGGTCGTAGGCATAGATACTCCATTAGTATCGCTAGGGCTAGAAGAAGAAATGGTTTTCGACAAAAGAAACTCGGTTCTGTTTATAATT
The DNA here is from genome assembly GCA_914767935.1 of Coremacera marginata. Taxonomy (NCBI): domain Eukaryota; kingdom Metazoa; phylum Arthropoda; class Insecta; order Diptera; family Sciomyzidae; genus Coremacera; species Coremacera marginata. The sequence continues at coordinate 101,154,077 of OU612047.1, forward strand.
ATTAGGCTTAGATGGATGTTGGGAACCATAAGTGTAATAAGAGGATCAAGAAATTAAAGGCTGTTTTGAAAGAGAAGAGAAATTAGGGAAGATATTTGTTTTGCAAGCCCAATTAGAATCTGGAAAAGGCTTTTTAGATCAATTGATTTTATCATTATTCTTACGGATACTTCTTAAACTACTTGAGATTTATGATAATTAGAATTATAATTAAAATTGGATTTAAATTTGGAATAAGATTTAGAATTTGGATTGGAAAAAGGAACAAGTAGGGTTTGGAGTTCACTATTGTATATAGGGTTCTTAGCATAAGGCATTCTTAGTATTTTCATTCCATTTTGGTAAAGGATGTGCATTTAGGGGTCTATTTTCGAATGAATTTTTTTAAGACAATCTGGCGCTATGACGTGGACCAAAACACCAACTTTAGCGCCATCTTTATATATAAAACAATATATGTTAACAAACAAAAAAATTTTTCTTGAGTTATACTAATAATGTAAAATTAGCATGCAAATTGAATTTTTTGTATATGTAATAAACTTTTTTTTTAACATCTTCTAAAGTTTGTCTAAATTTTAACTCCTTTTGCCAAAAACCTCACTTAATGGCAATTTGTTCCAACAACGTGCAGTTCTTATAAGAAATGATCATTCAAACACAGAAGAAGAAATTCTAAGTATAATGATTTGGGTATTTCTAGACGAACGTGAGAAAAGAAATAGATGCAATAAATATGAAGGGGTCCCAGTTTTTATCAGTTTATAGAAGTAAAATAATAAATTTATTAATATAAAGTCACACAACAAATAACATTTCAAAAACTTTAAAAAATGTGGTGACATATGCTCACGTCAACGGACTCCATAAACAAAGCAAACAATTTTGTTAAAAATTAATTCATTTTTTCTGATGTTATGAGCAGGTATGGGCACCACTACATTCGTGTTGTTTTGTTCTCTTTGCACTGAGACAAATTTTTATGCATATTAAAAATAAAAAAATTAAAACTGAATTCTTTTTGATTTAATTGATAAAAATTTACCACAGTTGGCACAAAACTGCGGTAAATTATAAACATATGGTTAGTTAGCTGCAAGATAGGAAAATAAAAAGTAGAATATGACAGAAGAAGAGATTGACCAATTGATGTTTATATATTAAGTTGAGAGAAAGAAATTAATGAGAAAAGTGAACTCGAGTTAAGGTTCTCCATTTTTGAAATAAAACTTCAAATAAAATCAAGCTATTTTAATTAAGCTTCTAAAATTTCGCATAATATCAACAAAATAAGTTTAAATATTTATTTTTAATTTAATGCAAAATATGTGCTCTGCGCCCTTTGCAAAACACATTAGAAATTTTTTTTTAATTTTATTCATAATAACATGCAGAGCATGCAGGCATTAAGATTTGTTCGTTTGTTTTTAGAGTGTAGCTTTTTAATTTTTTTCGCTGTTCTCTTTTGTCTTCGTCCGACATAGGTCTTACTCGCTTGCAGTCTTTTTCGACACTGAACTGATTTTCGTTTCTTTTCTTTGTTGTTGCTTCTTGTGTTGTTACGTAAGCGTTTACTCTCAATACGTAAGCGTTTACTCTCAATGCTCCGTAGCTTGCTCCGTGCCCATAGCTGGTTATGAGAGACACTGCCCGAATAAACCCCAAGGCAATAAGTTGATATGCAGGGGTAGTAATACATTCGTGCTATACAGTTTCTTTAATTTATAGTTAATTCTACAACTCAGAGTTTCAATATGAGAATCAAAAACAAGATTACTATCGATTATTATACCAAGACATCTTACACTCTCTACAAATTGGATTTACTTACTTACTTACTTAGTTGGTCGTAACAACCCGTGTCCGGGTTTCAACCGACCTCATCAGCTCTCGCCAGGCGCCTCTGCTTTGCGCGCGCCTTCTCCAATCGGATACACCAAGTGCGGTTAGGGCTTCCTCAGCCTGGTCCATCCATCGGAGGCATGGTCTCCCTCGTCGTCGTTGACCAGCGACCCTCGCCTCGAGCACCTTTTTCGCTGGAGCTTCGTCGTTCATACGATGGACATGACCCAGCCAGCGTAGTCGCTGCAAAGTTATACGCCGAACTACGTCAATGTCATCGTAGAGCTCATACAGCTCGTGGTTCATTCGGATGCGATAGTCATCGCCGACTCGAACAGGACCGAAGATTTTGCGAAGAACTTTTCTCTCGAACACCCCCAGAGCGGCTGCGTCAGTTTGCGAAACTACCCATGCCTCAGCGCCATAAAGCAGCACAGGTAGAACGAGCGTCTTGTAGAGTGTTAGTTTTGTCGATCGAGAGAGGGCTCTGGAACTTAGTTGCTTACTGAGCCCGTAGTAGCACCTATTAGCAATTATTGTTCTTCGCTTTATCTCCAGGCTGATTTCGTTTTTGGTATTAATGGCGGTGCCAAGGTAAACGAACTCCTTGACTACTTCAAAGTTATAGCTGCCGGATGAAAAGTGGGAGTCTAAACGCCGAGCTCCCTTGTTTGTAGACAGCATATATTTTGTTTTGCCCTCATTTATCGTCAAACCCACTTTGGCTGATTCCTTTTCGATAGTGGCGAAAGCAGCGGTAACATCTCTCTTGGTTCTGCCGACAATATCAATATCATCAGCGTACGCAAGGAGCTGGACGCCTTTGTAGAAAATGGTGCCATTACGATGCACACCGGCCTTTCGTACGATCCCCTCCATGATGATGTTAAAGAGATCGCAAGACAGTGGATCGCCTTGCCTGAAACCTCTTTCGGTATTGAAGGTTTCGGAGAGGTCATTTCCTACCTTGACGGAGCTGCGTGTGTTGCTCAACGTCATTCTGCAAAGTCTAATCAACTTTGCAGGTATACCGAACTCAGACATTGTTGCGTATAGGCAATCCCTTCTCGGGCTATCGAACGCAGCTTTAAAATCGACAAAGAGATGGTGTGTGTCAATTTGATTTTCGTGGGTTTTCTCCAGGATTTGTCGTAGCGTGAAAATCTGGTCTATGGTGGACTTACCAGGTCGAAAGCCACACTGATAAGGTCCAATCAGTGTTTTTGTAATCGGCTTTAATCTTTCACATAGTACGCTTGAGAGAACCTTATATGCGATGGAAATAAGACTGATACCTCTATAACTTGCGCAGATTGTTGGGTCTCCTTTCTTAAGTATAGGGCACAGTACGCTGAGGTTCCAATCGTCGGGCATGCTTTCTTCTAGCCATATTTTGCTGATGAGCTGATGCATGCGCCTTATCTATTCATCGCCGCCGGTTTTAAACAATTCAGCTGACAGGCCGTCAGCACCCGCTGCTTTGTTGTTTTTGAGTCGTTGGATAGCAACTCGAACCTCATCATGGCTAGGTGGTGGTACTTCCACTCCGTCATTGTTGATTGGTAGCTCTGGACTGCGCTCTCCATGGGCGGCATTGGTGAAATCGTCGCCAGTAAGTAAATTGGAGAAGTGTCGTCTCCACAATCTCAGCACACACTGCGTATCCGTATTCAGATCTCCATTTTCGTCTCTACAAGTGGATGATAAACGACAAATTGGATTTACTCGTTGTTTATTCGAATATTAACATATTCGAACACGGATCTAGATGGACTAAATTGGATAGCTTGAGCTTTATTAGGGTTGACGTTTAGATAATGAGTTGACATCCATGATTTAATATTAGTTAATTATCGATTCTAGCACTTCTGAAAATTGTCATTCATCAGAGAACAGGATCTGAACATTATCAGCAAAAATACATGCATCTTAGTCAATATTGTTAATAATATCATTTATAAATAAGGTAAGTCCTAAAACAAAAATTCCCAAGGGCAATTAAAAATTACCACGAATGGTATGTTTCCCACATAACTGGGAACCATGTCCAAGCGGCTGACAAAATTGTGCATAATGTTTGTCAGACAACGGTAAATCGTTAGAGAAAGCAATCATTTGTGCAACGTTGCAAAACAAAACAAAAATTTTTTATTTCGCTTGGCATGCATTGTCTTAAGGGCTGAGGTCACACGGGGATAGTTTGAACGGCGTTCAAAAGTCTACAAAATTTAATATTTTATTTGAAGAAAAACGTCCGTGGCGAAGCCATGAACAACTGTGGCCTGCTAGTTACATATAAACTCATTATGCCAATTTTCAAAATGTACGTGCTTACAGGCACATCTATTAATATTTTTTTTTTTAATTTTTAGAACTTACTTTTGCATCATACAAAAATAATCCAGAGCTATCCATAGTCAACTATTAAAAAAGGGCCACTTTCAAAACACTTCAAAATCACAAATATATGAAATACTTGCATTTAATATTTGCCTTTAGTCGTAATTCTGGGATAATGTGTTACGTAATGGTTTAAATATTTTCTTCTATAATTAATCATCTATGATTATAGTTATTATAATTAATAACAAACATTGTTGCTGCCGTAGATTTTGATCTATTCCTAATTTGACAGATGACAAAAGCATAAATAAGTACAAATAAAAATGCGCATGCCAAAACTGACTTAAAAAAAAAAATCGAAATGGCCATTTCAGCCCTTGAAAGGACTTTGATCGAGCTTCTTATGATCAATTGTTTTGTGTGTGATGTGAAATGTTTGCACACAAATGATCGAGAACTGGACCTACATGTTTTACGCCGACTCCGAACGGCTTATGTTCTCAAGAAGCTTTTCATGGCAGTTTTTACTCTCTGAGGTTTGCCATTGTCTGCATAGAGGTGACGACCGAACAGAAAAATTAATTCAATTGAAAAAATTTTCTGTGTCAGATGGAGAATTCGAACCTGGGTTTTCTGGCGTAAGAGTCACACACTCACCCATTACGCCACGGCCGCCACATTGCCAAAACTGAATTAGAGGTTTTTATAGCTTAACCCAGGGCAACCTCATTTTCCTACATATATTTTGGCAACCCTGGAATTTCAAAATTGTTTGAAAGACGATCAGATATATTTTCAAGGATTATTGAAGTCATTTTAAATGAGAAATCTTCGTTTTTTTATGATTTGTTTCTGTGTTCGATATGCCAAAAAAGGACACTTTAAGGATTTTTGAAAAAAGTCAAGTTTCAACAGCTATAACTTTTTGATCCGATTTTTGGCTTTTATAATTTTTTGCACAAAACAGCTCAAAATTATGTTTAGTACATATCTCGTGTGGGCTTTTTCAAAATTTTTATTTTCGGATTTTTGGGAATTTTTTCTGTAAAAATACAGAAACTCGAAATTTTCAAAAAGGTACTCTTCTAGGTAAAAAATTCATAACGACAAGTTATTCAACATAATTACACAATTTTTGTATCTGCATTAATATTTTTAAAATTAAACATTTCACTGAATTCTTTTAAAATTTGAATTTTTGCGATTATTTGAAAATGAGATTTTTTTCCAAAAGTAAAAAATCAAAACTCTAATAATTTAAATCCGATTTTCATGTTTTAAAAAAAATAAAAAAATATCAAAATAAAATGTTCGAAAAATTTACTTTAAAACGAATCGCGTACAGCTTTTAAAAAATTTGAGCTTAAAAAAATGTAATCGGTATTGTTTTAGAAAAAGAACACTATTTTCCCATACAAATCAAATTTTCAATAGAAAGGTCGTTACAGTTATGTATGTTTAAATATCAATATTTTTTCCTGAAAATTTCACAATTCACTTCTTACATGCAAGGTAACAATCGAGGCCCATGCACATCTTAAATATAAAAACAAAATAAATAAGGGCCACTCTAGGGGGTATATATCAAGAGAGGCTTGGCGATATTGTGTTCATTGAAGGCACAATGACAGCGAAATAATATCTGAAGGTTTTGGAGACAAATTTAACTACGAGTGCTCGAAAATTTGGATTTAAAAAAAAAATTAAATTCTACCAGGACAATTATCCGAAATATAGCAGCACACAGTAAAGATGTGGCTCCTTTTCAATTGTGAAAAGTGCTAGATACATCAGCACAGAGAAAATTTATGGGTGTATTTAAACAAAAAGGTTGCCAAAAGGCAGCCAAAAACACGTGCAGAGCTAAAAACTGCTATTGAAGAAGAATGGAATATAATTCCTATGGTATATGACGTAAAAAAGTTAATACATTCTATTAGAAATAGGTTACCAGATGTAATTAACTCCAGAGGGGATCAAACCAAATATTAATTCTTTTAATTAGTGTTTTAGTACTAATTAAATAATAATAGACTTTAATGTAAAAACACTTTCTTGACAGTAAAATTTCCAAGTATTTTAAGTTTTCGACGTTGCTTTTGCTACGGCTGTTTCTTTTTTCACTTTTTTCACCACTACATCTTTGTAATTAAATAAATAATACTAAATCAATAAATAAAAATAATCAAAACAAAAATTAAGATTTTTTTTTTTAAGACAAAAGTAAAAATTACAATAATTTCACTATGTCAACACTTTCTTGACAAACTGTAGTCCAAATCAACAGTCAAGATTCGGAATTGAGTATCCCGCCTTTACTTGCGAAATTCAGTTTTCAAAACGGCAATAAATTGTGAATTTACTAAAATACAAAACAACATCATCTTCACGGCATTGCACCATGCAAACAATTGGATGTTTGCTACCATGCGAGTTTTAGAACATTCTGCAGTTTGTGGTAATGACATATCACGGGAACACCTTGTTGGCTCTGGAATCCTAACCATCGAGCAAAACTGCGTGTTGAAAAACAACATGATCATTCTTCAAGGCCATGAAGAACAGTCAAGCCAACAATTACTTTCTTACGCATCATTTCGGAATATTTCCGATGCCACTACCTTTACTGAAGTGCAGGCTGGAAGGGAGCACATCGAATATTTCAAAACTCAAGTAGACAAGCTCACCAAACTCCGGAGTCAACTTACGGAAATCAGGAACTTGCTTGGAATACATGAGCGGTGTCGCTCAATAATTGTCAATAATTATGATTTTACTGTTTGCAGCATGGCGACTAAAATTGCAATGTCAAAAAACCTTTTCTAACAACTTACCTCCAGCAACACCGAAACCGATGCCAAGACAACATTTTTCGGAAGTTTAATTTCATGTTATCGCAACTGCTCAACGCGGCGGAGAATGTTAACACAGTAGATTATATGTCGACAAAATAAAGACACGAGCAAGAATAATATAAAATAACATATAAACATTAACTAGGTCAGTAGTATGCAATCACTGACATAGTTAATTGTAATATGTATAAAAAACAACTGCTTTATATTGTAAACATTTTTAATTTTTAATATTGGTTTTGCATTATAAGCATTTTTGTATTACGCAATTATTTGCCTTCTTTAACATTATTATTACTAAATTATATTGTTGCAGTATAAGCATTGTTGTATTACGCAATTTTTTGCCCTCTTTAACATTATTAATAAATAATATTGTTGTAGTATATGCATTTTTGTAGATATAAAAGAATTATGAATTATCTTAGTGATTCAACTAAGTGAAGAAATCTTTGATACGACGAAATAAGGCCCGTCACCTTTTAAGGACCATATTTATTATAAAGTATTTCTGACTATCAAATGTGCATGTACTTGCCCATGTTAAAACTTGTCCTCAAGTTATTTCGTGGAAAAAAAATGTAAGACAATCGCGCAAAATTAACAGCGAGCGCAGTCGATTGAAAATAGCAAAACCGTGTAGAAAATAATTTTATAGTGCGCGGAGCATATTTATTTATTTATTTTATTTTCAAGGATTTATACAATAATTAATTACCGTAGAAATACAAATTAAAGCTAAGGCTTTTAACTGGCTGATAATAATGTAGGCATAAAATAAAGTTGAGGTTTAATGAAATTGAAAAGAAAATATATTATAATAATAATAATATTACTATACTAATACATTATAATACTACGTAATACTAATATAATAATAATATTGAATAATAAGAGGTTATAGGTAGTACTGAAATTAGATGAAGCAAATTACAATTTTTTAAGAAATTATAAATTTCCATAATATTATCGTATGTTAGATGTTTTAAAATGTTGTAAGGCTGAGAATCCAAGAAGTAAAAATTCCTTTGGGTTGTTAGTCGAGGGCAGATGTTTAAAAGGTGGTTTAAAATTGATGCGGGAAAATTGCAAAACGGGCAGTTATTGGGGTTTGTACCGTTCAGAAGATGCTCGTGTGTTAGCTTTGTGTCCTAGGCGTAGACGTATGAAAGGTATTATTGCGAAGGTTAGTGCACCGCTTGGGTAAACTGGCTTACAACAATCAGGGTTTAGAGCAGAATAATGGTGACTATAGGTATTCCAGACTTCGGTATTTGCTACTAAACGTTGCTTAACAATAAAATTGTGGATGTCCTTAACGCTATATGTGTCAAAGACTGGTGCTGGTGTCATACTGATGTCTTTTGCCATCGTGTCAGCAAACTCATTTCCACGAATTCCAGAATGGCCTGGAATCCACATAATTTTTATGTTGTTATGGGCCTTAATAAGGATATCCTTGATGGAGGCTATAATGTCCATTGAGTTAGACGGTGCAAGAATTGCGATGACGCAAGACTTGCTGTCTGTGCAGATCATAAATTTACCTGTTATTTTTTGCAAAGATAGAAGCTTGAAGTATAGCGGCAGCTTCCGTTGTGAACACAGAGCAAAAACTGTGCAATAAGCCGTAGCTGATAGGCGCACCATTCTCATGAACAACAGCATAAGACGTATTGTTGTTAGTTTTTGAGCCATCAGTGAAAATAAACTTCCATCCTGAGGACTTATATTGAGCGGCTTCATTGAGAAACAGCGTTTGGTATACTGAATTGGATGTGCTGTCTTTCGGATAATCAATCAGCCTGGTTTCCAATGAGGAGACTTTTAGTAGCCAAGGTGGGTGACATTGATGATGATTGAGTTTTAGCTTTAGCGGAAGGGAATGTACCATACCAAACTCTAAGCATCTTGTTAAAAACGTGAAACGCTTCACGATTTTGCGTGTCATCCTTGCGCAGGGCCATGCTAATCTTCTCTGTATCGTTCCAATTTTAGTATATGTTCTGCCGAAGCAAGAACACGCGGAGCATACAAAAAAAAGTTTTGTTGTGAAAATGTGTGTTGCGATTACAATTTTAAAATTTTACAATTTTTAAAACCAGAAAGTTTATTATTTTGTGAAAATACTAAGGTTAATTTGTGATAAAAAAATCAATACCAAATGGTTCTTTTGAAAAGTTTAAAAGTTCATTAAAGTGAGCCTAATAAGGCCCATGCTTTTGTAAAACCGGGCCTAATAAGAAAGATACCCAGAATACGAATAGGAAGAAGCAATAAAGCCATCAATTATAAGGCCCAAGATGTCACTAAAACTATGTTTGAGTTAAAATAATTGATTGTTTTTAATTTTAAAGAAGCTGAATAGCATTTATTTTTTACTGAAAAAGCATTCAATATTTAAAAAAAAAACATTTTTGTTTGAAATTAATTTATGCTACCAATTTTTTCGATAAAATTAACCTATAAAGATTCTAAACAAAAATAATGCAGTTTTTAGATCACTATTTCAAGCAAGTGGCGGCCATGGCGTAGTGGGAAGAGTGTGTGGCTCATACGCCAAAAAACCCAGGTTCGAATCCCCATCTGACACAGAAAGTTTTTCCAATTGAATTCATTTTTCTGTTCGGCCGTCACCTCTCTGCAGACAATGGCAAACCTCAGAGACTAAAAACTGCTATGAAAAGCTTCTTGAGAACATAAGCCGTTCCGAGTCGGCATAAAACTGGTAGGTCCAGTTCTCGATCATTTGTGTTCAAACATTTCACAACACACAAAACACAATTGATCATAACAAGCTCGGTCGAAGTCCTTTCAAAGGTTATTCAAATGGTTATTTCGTTTTTTTTTTTTTATTTCAAGCAAGAAATACGTGGGCCTTTTGAGGTACACATGCTCCTTAACGTGGGACAAGACATTCGCGGCAGACCTTTTTTAAAAATTCATAAATCAGTCAAAAACAAACATTTTCCCAAAAATTTTTATTATTGTAGAGAATTGAACAAATTACAAGAAAAAAATGAAAAAAAATATATTTTTTACTTCAACATGGTTTTATAGAGCTCCAAACTGGCGGCAGAGAAAAAAAAACGGGGCCTCTTGGTTGCAGCGCTGGGAGTTGCAAAAATTGCCCGATCTGGAAAAAAATGACTTTTTAAATCTTAACAAAATTGGTTATCGTATGACACGAGCTTTTTTTAAAAATTTTTTTTTCAATTTTTGGTGATGTTCCAAATTTGAGAGTGTGTTTTTTCTAGAAAAAATATTGACTTTAAAAATTCATAAAAAATCGAAAAAATTTAAAAAAAGGTCGTGATACGATAGCGAATCAAGTTTAAAAAAATACAAAAAAAAAAATTTCGTCAAAAAATTAACCCGCTAGTGCCGCAACCAGTACGAAAAACATGGTTTCGAGATAAACGCGTCCAAAGTTTGTGAACAAAGAACAAAAAAGGTTACCTTCAATCTGCCATGCCTGCTTCGTACTGTATGCCTTCGTTATCTTGTGTTGTGCTGTTTCTTAGTTTTTTGCAATCGTTTAGCAATTCGGGCTTCACCCTTCAAGTAGGTACGAAATAACAACCACCAAAAGTCAGGTAGCAAGTAAAACAAGTATATACCAGCTGCCGTACGTAGTAAACCTCTGCACGGATTAACTCGATTCTACTACAACAATAGTGCATTCGGTGTCGAGTTCAGTAGTTTACATAACTATAACAGCGAGTGAAATTAACACCATAGCCATAAGAGTCTTAAGCCGACTTTCAACACATTCGTTTGGAAACGAACGATTGATTTAAAAACATTGTTAAACCATGTTAAAAACTCTTGAAAATACATTTTAGTAGATGGCAACACTCTTATAAAAAAATTACACAATCTTGGAAATCTTGCAATGAATTCGGATTCAGCGATCCATTTTTCCTAGTGTTTGCTCCAGCACCGAATTCGTAAAAATAAAAAAAATTTTAGGTGGCAACACCATTAACCATCTTCAATTTTAAAATTGTGACATCAGATTTGAAGTCAGCGACCTCTAAACACTGTTAAACCATGTTAAAAACTCTTGAAAATACATTTTAGTAGATGGCAACACTCTTATAAAAAATTACACAATTTTGGAAATCTGGCAATGAATTCGGATTCAGCTCCAGCACCGAATTCGTGAAAATAAAAAATTTTAGGTGGCAACACCTAAGTCGTTCGGAACGACTCAAACATAACAATCACTCGTTTCCAAACGAATGTGTTGAAAGTCGTTTTAAGACTACCCGTGCAGAGATTTAGTACGTAGGTAGCGAAAAAATTAAAAATGCGCTCTCACTAATCCGGCTGTAACTTTTGAACCCGTAGGAATTTTTCCATGAAATTTTTTTTCTTAGGGTGTGTGTCAAACGGAAACTTTTCACTCGTAGTAGGAAAGAAAATATAAAGTTCAATAAAATTTGTATGTGTTGAAATAAATTTGTCTTTTTAGCTGTGTCAAATGGACGATGAAATTTTGACGTTTCACATTTCGGTCGTGTTTTAGCACAAATATTTTATTTAATTTGCAAAATTGTAATTAATAGCTCAGAATGAACGAAATTCTTCGAAAATATTTTCCACTACTGCTTATGTTGCTGTCTGAAGCTGGATCTTTTGAAATTATTTATGATTTCATAATTTTTCTTAATAAGGACGAAGAGTAAGTACTGGCTATTGTTTTTCTGCTCAAGAAAACTGACAAATCATTATTTCTTTAAAGATATCACATATCTTCGACCGAGAGGTTATTCCGATGATCTAAATGCTATAATGAATGGAGACAATGCAGTGACAGGGGGCATTTAAGAGTATCTACCAGGTCTTTTCGCAAAATTATTGAGCGAAAATTATTCCAGCGAAGCCTCATGGATGGTATGAAGTAGCATGCTTCCTTTATTGGGTAGATGCAGCTATCGACTGGCAGAATGGTTCAAGGGATTAAGCCGCTATACTGTCTGCAATTTGATATCCAATTTTATGTGACTTAGGCGGAGTTTTTACGGTTTAATTAAACTTTAAGCTTTTGTGATTACTTCACCGTAATATATTTGAAATATTTTTGATATATTCTTTTCAATAAAATATATTTTCAATATTTTTCAATATTGTGGAGGTGGAGCATTTGCTACGCTTATTTAATGTCTGCTTATCTGTATTCAGCGCAATCCTCATGATAAAATAAGTTAAAAAGTGTATTTTTTGTTAAATGTTTATTAAATAGTAGTATTTTATTTATGTTATATGCATTAATATATCCTAATAAAATTCAGGGCAATGACTTCATACCTTTTTATAATAAAATAAAATAAAGTAATATAACTCAATTTCTTTTTGTTTTCCCCCTTGTGGACAATTGAGTTACATTGAAAAAAACAATTTAGTTATATTGAGTTATATTGAAGACTGCTGGTCCTTACAAGTGAAATATCATAGGTGGAATTAAGTCTCGAAGTGAATTATGTTTTGATTCTGTTGCTCATATATGTATATATATGTATATATAGAAAAAAACTAGTAAGGAATGGAACTTCGGCAGGGTACCGAAGCTAAAATACCCCCCTCGAGGCCGTACTGAAGTATAGCCGAAGTCTTAAGACGTCTAAAAAATTTTTATTTATAATCAGCACAAAATATTTGTGTCATACGCTTAATATAATTTTACCCTTAGCTGCCACATAGAGTAATTTGTAGACTGCTTATTATGCTAAAGAGTGTATGTGCGTTAGACTAATTTTTAAGACTAATCACTTTTTTAGACTAATCCCAAACTAATCACTGCTCATTATATCAAAGAATATATTTGCAAAATTTGGTTGAAGTCGGGAAAACGGTTTAAGAGTTCGATAAGAATTAAACTGAAACGCCCCTTGTCCAACCCCACCCACTTTTGTAGGCTTAAGTCTTCTCATTATAACAAAGAATAGAAAACGGAGAAACGGTGTAGATGGAAAAAGAATAAAAATAAAGTGCCACGCCCCTGTCTAGTACTGCTCACTTTTATAAACTACAGACTGCTCCTTATGTCAAATAATATGTGTGCAAAATTTGGTTTAAGCCGGACAAACGGTGTAGAGGGATTTCGATAAGAATTAAATTGACACGCCCCTTGTCCAATCCCACCCACTTTTGTAGCTTAAAACTTCTAATTCTCCTTAAGAATATATGTAAGAAATTATTCATATTAGAATTATTCATACACAGACAAACGGTGTAGATATAGCTAGTTTAAAAACTAAGTGCGACTCCCCCTGTTTAGTACCGCCAAAACAAATTTTATAAACTTAAGATTGCTCAAATTACCAAGGATTATGTGTACAACATTTTATTGAAGTCAGACACATGGTGTAACAGAAGTTCGATTAAAAGAAAAAAGCCACACCCACTTTTCTAGTATAAAGACTCCGCATTTTACCGAAGAATATATATATATGGGTTGAATAAACGATGTGGGGGGAACTTGGGTACATACAGACACGATGTCATTCAGTTTTATACATTTACGAAAGTTTTCTATTTTGATGACGTCACTTTGTATTCCACTTTGTATGCCAAATTTTATAGTGAGGATTTATAATGAAGATCAAACCTTACATACCAAATTTCAAGGCATTTCATTAATATTTCTGGATTGTAAAGAGATTTTACGGTTAAAATAAAGTCACTTTGTATGGGAGGTAGGCGTGGTTTTCATCTGATTTGGCTCATTCTCTAGATCTTCCTTTTGTAAAAAGAAGCTTATATTTTGAATTTCATTGTAAACGTAAACGTGTCGACAGACCGACAGACGGAGAGACAGACGGACACACGGAAATCGACTCAGGTGATGATGCTGTGTCGACAGACCGACAGACAGACAGACCGACAGACAGACAGACGGAGAGACAGACGGACACACGGAAATCGACTCAGGTGATGATGCTGATCAAAAGTATATATACTTTTCTATACCTGTCACGCCTTCTTATTGGCGTTACAAACGGAATAACAAAGTCAATATACCCCTTACGCAGTACGCGTAAAGAGTTCTTTGGGTCGGTTCCTCAAAATAATCGTTAGTGTATGTTTTGATGGTTCCCCAAATATTCCGACTCTAGCGATAGCCACCCGTAAACTGGAATTGTTTCAAACAACCTCTAAAAACCGAGTTTTTTATAAAAATATTGCTTGGTTTGGGAGTTTAAAAAAACAAACGGCAAAAAGTCTTAAATTTTTGCAGTCGGACCAAAGATAATGTGGATTTTCATGCATTGTTTTAACTTTTTTTTATACTATATTCACTAAAATTGAAATAGAACTATTTTTTTTTTTGCCATATTACTTTTGCAAACAAATTGTCACAAATATTGTTTATTTTTTTTTATTTAATTCATTTTAATCCTTCATCTTGCATTATAGTTTATCATCAATAGACAATTTATTTGACTAAACGTAACTGAAAAAAATTCGATTTGTATTTAAGTAAATCCGCAAAAGAGATTCTGCAGCAAATTCAGGTACAAGGCGCATGCAATGCGTTTGAGGGCAAGAAACACATCATGAATTTATTATATTGATTGGATTGTGCCGAGATGTGCAGTGCGGCTTAAAGCAAAAATTGCAGGATTTTGTGACGGACAAACGTATTGTGGGCTATTGTAATTTTATTATTAAAGATAAAGTAAAATAAAGTTTAATTCTGAACTAAAAAGTAACCGCCTTTATTTGGATTCTCTGTCGAGCTGTAGCTTATATCATTTAATTATACGTTGGGACCAGTAAGAATATCTACATTTCAATAACAAAGCGTTATTTATGGGTTTTTTTAAAAAATGCAATAGTCTAGAAATGTCCCTGAAAATACGAAAAGATCTTATTAAATTTGGCCCAACTCAAACCTCAGGGGAGGTTTTTCCAAACGAAGAACTACGTTGTATCTTTTAAATTTCAGGCTTAAATCTATCCAGCACAGATAGAGCGCTTAGTGCCTCCAGCAGTATGAAGTGTTCGCTGGCCACGCTGTGTTCCTTTATAATTTGCTTCTTAGTTTCTCGCACATTCTCAATGAACTCCTATCAATAAAAAGACACATAAAATATTTTTAAAAATCACACAAAATCGGCGTTACACACCTTTGGCTTCAGTTCCTTTACAATTGGCTTATTATATGCTGCCTTGACGCTGCCACCTCGTCCCTCCATTTTGTGTCGTGACGTCAAATCTATCTGTGGTGGTTTCACAAAGAACAACGACTTCTTGACCTCCACTTTTTCCTGCAGTGATGGAATATCAACGCCCGCAATTTCATTCGGATTAAAGGTTATCAGTTCCGCCGGTATCTTTTCTAACAGCGCATGCACTTCATGCTCCTTGCGTTGGGATTTGGATTGTCTTCGAGCGCATCAAAGTTGTGTTCACCCGAACCAGGTACAAATAGCGATTGGAAGCTTTTAGCTGTGGACACGCCAAGTATATCTTCGCAGGCACAGAAACGCATGCCATGAACAAAACCATCCCAACGTTGGCGCAAATAGGGTGCTTTGGCATTTTCGCCAGTCACATTAGGATCGTGTATATTTCGCAACAGTTACCCTGTGACATCGCCAGCATGACGTTGCGATACCATTGAGAGCACGCACGTCCTTTTGGGATCCACAGTCAGTGCCGACATAGGTGTGGGGTGGCACAGGAGCTTGGATAGCGGCTACCGCACTTTTGATGACCACATTGAAACGACACCTTTGCCACTTCCTATACAGAGCACGCCATTAGATGACGTATATCACCCAACTTTGTGTTGTAGTTGGTCACTAGTTCGCCTACGGAAACGTCCAACCAAGATGCGTTGTCATCGCGATTGCCTGTAGCTAAACCAAACGAAAGCAGCAAAAACAAAACGTGCTCGTGTTTTATTTGGCGTTTACCAAATCAACACCTTGAGCACTTAAATTATGTTATTTACAAATAAAATTTAATGTAAATATGGCGCAAATGAACGTCTTGGTTTTTTTTCTCAATTTTTGGATGTGTCAAAAATTCGCTTTCCGATTGTCATAATTTGTAGTAGCCCCTAGGGCGAGCACAAATTTTTACACTTATGCCAGAATGCCAGAAATGCCAGAAATGCCAAAAATTGCTCTACTAACTGTCAAAATTTGCATATCCGAGTGAAAAGTTTCCGATTGACACACACTCTTAGAATCTTAAGAATATTTACTAAAATACAAAATTATTAAAAAATCGATTTAAAAAAATTGACATTGTCATGTAACCCCTTAAAAGGCGTTTTTTAAATAGCATTTTAAGAGGTTTCCGATCATTTATTTTGATGTCGCCTTTTTGTTTTTGTATAAAGAATTCATCAAATAAAATGACACAAAAACATTAAGGTTTTTACCATCAATATTTTGTACGCTGTAATGCAAAAGGTGTTAGATGGACCTAATATGGTGCACTTACCTTAATACTAGCAGGACCCAGTGGTGTTAGACGCTAACCAGTGCTGTATGCTAATCAGTACTACAATATTCGTAGATGTACTACTCTTATGTCTTTCGTACTATACAAATTTTAATTGTACTACTATTAATGAATATTCGTGCTACCAAAATTTTAAATGCTCAACTTTAAAATCTCGGATTTATTTTTGTGCTTCAATCAAAACACATTTCTTGAGCATACACATTAATCACTCTTTTCACTTGTCGTCGTTTTTGAGTTTTACTTTTCACAGTAAAAAAAATATAAAGTATTTCAACAAAACCTTTTTTTGTGAGTTTAAAACCTACTTTAATACGCAGAAATATTAGACCGTCTGCATTATTTCTTAACTCAATTTTAGATGGCAAAAAAATATGGAAAAATTATGACATTTAAATATTATTGTTATGACAAAACATACGTCGGCCCATTTTATGTTTTTGCTTAATAGCCAATGCAAATTGTTTCAATTTTTAAATTTTAATGCAGATATTATGATTTTAAAAAACAGTTTTTTCTATTATGCTGTAAATAAAGCACTCTATAATGAGACTATAATTTAAGGTTTATAAACCTTAAATTTCAGATTTTTTTTGTTAGGAAAGAAAAAAACAAGATTTCGAAAAACTACTCGCGCGACGAAATTTATGTTTGCCAAATAACTTTTGCCAAATTTTTTTTCAATGTTTTACCATCCAAAATTGACTGAATAAATTGGCAATATTTTCACACAAACAAAGAAAAAAGTGTATACATTTTTATTTCTTCCAATTATAATTTAAGTAGCAAATAAAATTTAAGTAGCAAGAAAATATATCATTTTTTATTTTTCAAAAACGTATAACTTAAAAAAACTGATTTATCCGAAGGAACATTTAAGATTTTTACATGCATAAGGAAATGCTCCATCTATTTCATAGTATCGAAATGTGTCACTAATATTGAAACAGTTGTATCCTTTTACGCCGACATCGAAAAAATTTAAATATATCCATCTCTTTTAAAATTTATTGAAATGAAGTTATAAAAAATTCTACTCTTACTTGGAAAGTAAATAAGATATATTTACCAAGATGTAGCATATTTTATTTCTTATTCTGTCAAATGTTTACATATTTTTATTTGTGATGTGATTGAGGAAAAGGAGCAATATCGACTCATTATCAGTAAATTTTGATTTCAAACTTTACAAAATTTTAGTGTATATAAATGAGTTGCAGTTTAGTCCTGTGTATTATTTTGTTTGTTTAATGTTTCGCATTTATAAAAAAATTTAAGAGTGCACACTGTAGTAGTTTTTTTTCTCCAAAACAATATAAGATGTATGCATTGAACATATTTTTTGCGACTCTTTTTTCAAAGATATATACGTTGCAAAAAATATACATTGCATTTATTTTAACAAAAAGTTTGTAATTATTTTATCCGTACTACGCCGTACTTCTCAAAAACCCGAAATTGTACTACTCAAAATAAGTAAAAACAGCAGCTCTTTCCAGACTTGGTCAAACCAATTCCAATGCAACTTCAACGCAACAGCGAAAAAGTTGAAAAGCAATGCAACTCTAAACCGAATGCTTTCAGACTTGCTTCAAAAGTCGTGCAACATGTGTAATTATATAATAATTCATGTTTTGTTTCATGTGCGACTTCTTATACTAATTTAATATTTAACACTTGTTCATTTATACTGCAAACTATTTCTTCTTCTTCTAGATTCTATTAATGAAAAAAAGGAACTAATTAATAAACTTATTCACCTTGATTATATAAAGCGTACTGCACTACAAATAATTGAATTCTCAAAACAAACAAGCTGATGCAACAAGCCACCGATGAAAATTGCGGAAAGCCGCGTTGCGTTGAACAAGTTGAGAACGTGTCGAGAACTTGTTGCGTGCAAGTTGCTTAATCTGAAGGTTCCGGTATAAATACACAGGCTAGCAACTTGAGTTGGAGTTGTGTTGACCAAGTGTGGAAAAGGCCTTACTTTTTGGATGAATGTGAATCATATAAAAAAAATACTTAACACGCTGAAGGTGGTCAGTGAATCCTAAACACGCTAAAGTTATTGAATACAAACATGTCAAACGAAATAAAAACATTTGCTCTTTTGTTTTGTTTGGCAACGCCGCATTGCATGTATGCTAGCTGAGCACAAAAAGTGAAAAGTGGGAGCAACATAGAGTTTATTGAAACTCTCGCAACAAAAACGCGTGTAAAGAAAACGACCAAGCAATGCGTTGCATCGGGGATGCTTTGCAATTAAATACACTTTTTATTAAAATTTCGAAAGGAAAGTACCCCTTTACTGTGCTGTAGCACAAATATGGAATTTTAAAACTATTTCACAACAATCGGCGCAGTTCTTTCGGAGTTAACCTAGAAATAAAAAATTTTAAAATTTAGAATTTAAATTTTATATAATAGTATACATAATGATAATAATGTCGATATGGATGGAATGAATTTAAATATATTTTTTTATCACTTTCAATGACTTAAATTAAATCAAGTAAAAATATTTACATATGTCTTATTTCAGTGAACGAAATTATAGACTAACGCTATGAAGTACCAGTGTGATCGTTGGTCGACTAAAGGGGCATAATTACCTATTTTCGGATGTCCTGCCTCTTGGAGACAACTTATACAAAACTGTGTTTATTTCCCACTTTTTCGTAATAAAACGCGTTATGGCACGCGTCATAGCTTAAACGGTTTGTGCATTAATGCTGATACTGCATTTTAATGCAGTTGCACTTGTACTCGGCATTGGTCTTGAATTCAGAAATTCAAGATTGTTGTATGGCACAAAAGGTAGTGCCAACAAGTATGCATTGGTTATTTGCTTCGTTTGTGATTAATTCACAATAGTTTCGGTAAAAGTTAAATTAAGCATTGCATACTTTTCATACAATAATCAAATTTTCCGAATATCAAATATTTTGTAATGTAATATTTCCTCAGTGGTTTGTAGCTCTAAATAAGGAGAGATGCCTATTGTCTATTAGATGCTTTTGAATTGTAAAGCCAATAAAAGTTTGAAGCGAAATGAACATTGACCGCTACCCCATTCTGACAGTGCTGCAATCGGTTGGCAAATTAGAAAAGTCAAAACTGGTTCGTGCACATGTAAAAAAAAAAAACCCAAATACTGTTTAAAAACAAAACTAATATGAAAAAAACAAAGAGTAATTTGTTGCATATAAGTAAAGACGTAGTCACGTAGTATGTCTCATTTCGGATACTTGTCTGTTAAATTTTGAAAGTATCGCCATCTTTTTCTCTCGCTCGTTGTTTTGTCCTCGGTATAGTTGTATGTTTGGCAAGGCTGAAGGCAACAATCTTTATTCTGTTTATTGCTCAACATTTTTTTCTGCCAGTTGTTCAAATTGTTTTCAGCTTCGGACCATGAACATAATTTGTCTTGCTGGGAATTTTTGGATAAGAGAAACTCTCTCTAAAATTCCAGTTTTTCTTTTCCCGCGAAAACAACAACAATTTTTGTCGGTGGTGGTAAGTGGAGCATGCACCATAGCTTTAAGGCTTTTCGGATATGGTGAGTATTTTAGACTTATCTATTCAGCTCTATCTTGAACATCAGAGGGCGCTGTAGTACAAATCTTTTAAGAAATTGTGAAAAACTGTATATAGGTAATTTTGAGTACGACAAGTGTTTTGACACTATCTGTTTTACTCTAAATCTAAACCTCTCATCCGATTAGCATAATTTCTTTAATTGGCTCTTGGGTGCGGTGAATCTGTTGGCGCTATCCAAGGTATTTTTTATAATGAAATTTCCGTACCTCAAAGAGTTAAACTTTATTTTTTTTCGCATACCTCAAAGGTATTTTTTATAATGAAATTTCCGTACCTCAAAGAGTTAAACTTTATTTTTTTCGCATATCAGAATACCTGATGTCGAATTCTAAGGTATTTGACGTACGCATCAATACATGCACCAATTCGAAATGAATAAGAGATCTCGGATTCGCCATCGCGGATTCGAAAATAAAAATTAATTAATATAAAAAACAGACACGACATAATATAATAGAAAAATATTCGCTAAAATGACGAATTAACAACAGAAGGTTAATAAAAAAAAATCCTTTTCTTAAAGAAATTTTTAATATTAAAAAGTCGGTTATGCATTCGAAACGAATTCGAAAAAATCCAAATGAGCGAATCCAAAAATTTCGCACAAAATTATTTATATAAAAAACAGGCACTAAATAACTCACTGAAACGTCGTATTAACAACAGAAAGTCAATAAAAAATTTCATATTAATAAGTCGGCATTGTTATGGCATGCGTTTGAAACGAATCAATACGGGTTTTAAACCTCGTTTCTAAATCTATTTAAATTAAAATCACAGACTATTTGGCAAGCGAATCTAACATCTAAGTGATAAAAGGATTTATTTAATAATTTAAATCTTAAAATCATCTTTTTTATGAAGACTGGCTTTAGTCTTAAAATTCAAAATTATATTACTGACAAAAAATGTATGGTCGAGTATGGATCTATTGATCGTTGCGTATTGTTAGCTGTATAATGTTTCACACATTTTACACACCCTGAATGCAACACACCCCTGATGAAGCCGGTTATCCCAGCTAGTAAATAATAAAATAAGCATCAAAGTTCTTTTCCTAAAGATTTTACGAACAAATTAGGTATTTTTTACGAGGGGGGCGCTGAAAAAACTGTTTACTCAAAAAGGGGCGGTAGACATAAAGTTTGAGAACCTATGCTCTAGATCAACGGCCACGAGATGATAACTAAATAAATTTTAATAAAAAGTGTTTTATTTGTATTAAAAATTAATTAGAAATTTAAAAAATTGTGATCAATTGTTTGCTTTTTACAGAAAAAAAAAGTTAGTTACAGGATTATTGTGATTAAAATTAACAAAATAAAATATAGTTTTATTTTCAAATTTAGTTTACGCTTACTTTTAGCGAGTTTATCTTAAATAAAATCCACTGATGGCGTCATATCTCTGTTCATATTAAGCAATGTGAGACCGTTGAATCTATCTTGCAACATCGTACTTCTTAATTAAGTTTTGAGTCGGCGAAGTACTGAAAATGTTCGTTAATTAAGGTTTCGCAATACCGGAATGCTAATTTGCCTTTCCTTATCTTCTGACCGGGATTATCTAAATTACCCGGATGACATTCTTGTGTTTGGCAATTGTACCAAGGTTGTTTAATTGCAAAAATGCTCATATTGCATTTTGTTAGTCATACATTCTGTTGGTTATTTCGAAAGACGGAATTCCCTTGCACCAAATACTGTTCAATTATTAATTGCGGCAAAAAATACTTTAAATGCTTGCAAGTACAACAATAAAATATTATTAATTAAAAATGCTGTCAATGCATTTTGTTCCCGGTGCAGAAGGCACAACGGAGTCAGTTTATTCTCACAGCAATGGCAACAACAGCATGCTGGAGACATTGCTTGTTATTAAGCTGCTCGCTTGTTACCGTTTAAGTTATGGCACGCGTCATAGCTTAAACGGTTTGTGCATTAATGCTGATACTGCATTTTAATGCAGTTGCACTTGTACTCGGCATTGGTCTTGAATTCAGAAATTCAAGATTGTTGTATGGCACAAAAGGTAGTGCCAACAAGTATGTATTGGTTATTTGCTTCGTTTGTGATTAATTCACAATAGTTTCGGTAAAAGTTAAATTAAGCAGTGCATACTTTTCATACAATAATCAAATTTTCCGAATATCAAATATTTTGTAATGTAATATTTCCTCAGTGGTTTGTAGCTCTAAATAAGGAGAGATGCCTATTGTCTATTAGATGCTTTTGAATTGTGAAGCCAATAAAAGTTTGAAGCGAAATGAACATTGACCGCTACCCCATTCTGACAGTGCTGCAATCGGTTGGCAAATTAGAAAAGTCAAAACTGGTTCGTGCACATGTAAAAAAAAAACCCAAATACTGTTTCAAAAACAAAACTAATATGAAAAAAACAAAGAGTAATTTTTTGCATATAAGTAAAGACGTAGTCACGTAGTATGTCTCATTTCGGATACTTGTCTGTTAAATTTTGAAAGTATCGCCATCTTTTTCTCTCGCTCGTTGTTTTGTCCTCGGTATAGTTGTATGTTTGGCAAGGCTGAAGGCAACAATCTTTATTCTGTTTTTTGCTCAACATTTTTTTTCTGCCAGTTGTTCAAATTGTTTTCAGCTTCGGACCATGAACATAATTTGTCTTGCTGGGAATTTTTGGATAAGAGAAACTCTCTCTAAAATTCCAGTTTTTCTTTTCCCGCGAAAACAACAACAATTTTTGTCGGTGGTGGTAAGTGGAGCATGCACCATAGCTTTAAGGCTTTTCGGATATGGTGAGTATTTTAGACTTATCTATTCAGCTCTATCTTGAACATCGGAGGGCGCTGTAGTACAAATCTTTTAAGAAATTGTGAAAAACTGTATATAGGTAATTTTGAGTACGACAAGTGTTTTGACACTATCTGTTTTACTCTAAATCTAAACCTCTCATCCGATTAGCATAATTTCTTTAATTGGCTCTTGGGTGCGGTGAATCTGTTGGCGCTATCCAAGGTATTTTTTATAATGAAATTTCCGTACCTCAAAGAGTTAAACTTTATTTTTTTTCGCATACCTCAAAGGTATTTTTTATAATGAAATATCCGTACCTCAAAGAGTTAAACTTTATTTTTTTCGCATATCAGAATACCTGATGTCGAATTCTAAGGTATTTGACGTACGCATCAATACATGCACCAATTCGAAATGAATAAGAGATCTCGGATTCGCCATCGCGGATTCGAAAATAAAAATTAATTAATATAAAAAACAGACACGACATAATATAATAGAAAAATATTCGCTAAAATGACGAATTAACAACAGAAGGTTAATAAAAAAAATACTTTTCTTAAAGAAATTTTTAATATTAAAAAGTCGGTTATGCATTCGAAACGAATTCGAAAAAATCCAAATGAGCGAATCCAAAAATTTCGCACAAAATTATTTATATAAAAAACAGGCACTAAATAACTCACTGAAACGTCGTATTAACAACAGAAAGTCAATAAAAAAGTTCATATTAATAAGTCGGCATTGTTATGGCATGCGTTTGAAACGAATCAATACGGGTTTTAAACCTCGTTTCTAAATCTATTTAAATTAAAATCACAGACTATTTGGCAAGCGAATCTAACATCTAAGTGATAAAAGGATTTATTTAATAATTTAAATCTTAAAATCATCTTTTTTATGAAGACTGGCTTTAGTCTTAAAATTCAAAATTATATTACTGACAAAAAATGTATGGTCGAGTATGGATCTATTGATCGTTGCGTATTGTTAGCTGTATAATGTTTCACACATTTTACACACCCTGAATGCAACACACCCCTGATGAAGCCGGTTATCCCAGCTAGTAAATAATAAAATAAGCATCAAAGTTCTTTTCCTAAAGATTTTACGAACAAATTAGGTATTTTTTACGAGGGGGGCGCTGAAAAAACTGTTTACTCAAAAAGGGGTGGTAGACCTAAAAAGTTTGAGAACCCATGCTCTATCAATTGTTTGCTTTTTACAGAAAAAAAAAGTTAGTTACAGGATTATTGTGATTAAAATTAACAAAATAAAATATAGTTTTATTTTCAAATTTAGTTTACGCTTACTTTCAGCGAGTTTATCTTAAATAAAATCCTCTGATGGCGTCATATCTCTGTTCATATTAAGCAATGTGAGACCGTTGAATCTATCTTGCAACATCGTACTTCTTAATTAAGTTTTGAGTCGGCGAAGTACTGAAAATGTTCGTTAATTTTCACACGAAGTGACGAGTGACTGAAGTGAAGAGTTTCAAGAATGATTGGTAAATTAAATATATTAGAAAATATTGCTTTATTACACAGTTCTAGGGCTTCAAACACTGTCTTTTTTTTTCCATCATTACTTTAATTACTAACTTTATACCAAACATTCAGTATCATTTTTAAATCATCACAATATCCTTTCAAATCATCTTAATAAAATCCAATTAGTTTTTCAAAAGCTTCTAAACCTATTAGCGTCAAGAAAGGTTTTGTTTGGATCCTCCCTATGAGGATACCCGTAGGTTCTTTTAACGGATGTCCTTGTTCCTACTTCCCTATGCACATGAATTATATTTATGTTGTCAAGACATAAAAATACTTCATTTGTTGCCTTTTGGGTTTAAGTTGCAGCAAGGCGTTGCCGACTGTCGAAGCATTAAAATGCCCCATTTGTTTTGTGTGTATTTTTCATTAAAACTCACCAGGCCACTTATATACAGTTATACAGTTATACTTACTTCAATATGCACTGGTCCTCTCCAGAGGAAAGAAAATAAATACTTTTTGGTGTTTTCGAAATATAAACATACTGTCTTTTATTTTAGCTGAATCAGATATTTATAATCTATCTGGGCTTGCTTCTTCTTCTTCATTTTCTTACATACTAAAGTCTTGCTTAAAATATTTACAAAGGTTTCGCAATACCGGAATGCTAATTTGCCTTTCCTTATCTTCTGACCGGGATTATCTAAATTACCCGGATGACATTCTAGTGTTTGGCAATTGTACCAAGGTTGTTTAATTGCAAAAATGCTCATATTGCATTTTGTTTAATTTTAATTTTAATCCAGTTTCCTCGCGAATTTATTTATTTATTTATTTATTTCTTTATTTCATCAAACAGAGGATAACTCTTATAGACTACTTATACTTATATTCCTTTAAATATCACAATAAAAATAATAGTAAATACAAAACTAATTATCCATTAATATAAATAAGGTACAAATTATAGCTATTATTATTAAAGAGATTGAAGAAGAGGTCAAGAATCACGTGCCATGATACTTAATAAAAGAAGATCTTTGAAAGTCTTTCTGGAGACATTATTAAAGAAATCCGAGACGGATAAAATCTCATTAGCTTCATGTATACAGCGTGCAATAGGCATATTTTGAGAGTAGTTTGATCTATGGAGGAGCTCACGGAAATGGAATTGGCTACGAAGAGATCGCGATGGAGTATAAAAATCCAGCATAGTAAGAAGTTCAGAGCATTCGATATGATGATGAATAAGGTCCCATATAAACATGATTGAAAAGATCTTACGACGAATAGATAGGGAAGTAAGACTTACAAGCGCACAACGAGTAGCGTAATGAGGTACAGCAGGTAGAGTCCAATTTAGTTTATACCACATGTATCTAGTAAATTTCCGTTGGATATATTCCAATCTATTTGAGTGTAATAGGTAAGACGGGTTCCAGATCACAGAGCAATATTCCAATTGCGGTCTAACTAAGTATGTAACTAAGGAGTAAAGTGTTTTGAGAGTATATGGATCTGTGAAATCGGTCGAGTTTCGTTTTAGAAATCCTAACATTGAATTAGCTTTAGCAATTATTAGTTCGATGTGAAGTTTAAAATTGAGTTTATGATCAAGAAGAACTCCCAAATCCTTTTTACTAGATACTCTTTCTAAACAAATTGAATTAATAAAATAGCTACAGAAGCTCGGTGATGAGATCCTAGAAAATGTGAGGCACTGGCATTTAGAAATATTCAAGGGAAGATCATTAAGAGAACACCAATTTGCAATTGAGTTGAGATCTAGTTGAAGAAGATTGAAATCATTTACATTCTCAATCGACCGAAATAATTTCAGGTCATCAGCAAAAAGGAGACACCTCGAATATTTAATGACCTGTGGAAGGTCATTAATAAAAAGAAGGAAAAGTAGAGGCCAAGATGGCTGCCTTGAGGTACCCCTGATGTAACTGGAATGGGTAGGGAGTGGCAATTATTGATTTTAACCTGTTGAAAGCGGTTAATGAGATAAGATCTAATCCAAGCAAGGAGATTAGAGTGAAAGCCAAGTGCAGAAAGCTTGACGAGTAAAGTCTCATGGTTAACTTTATCAAACGCTTTCGCAAAGTCTGTAAAGATAACATCTGTTTGAAACCCCTTGGAGAAATTAGCAACAATATGAGAACAAAAAATGGATAAATTCGTTGCTGTTGATCTACCTGATATAAATCCATGTTGATTAATTGAGATTACATTTTTTACAAGAAAAGATAATTTATCAGACAATTTTTTCGAAGATTTTAGGAACGCATAAGATTTTGCTAATTGGCCTATAATTACAGACATTTTGCTTCGGACCCAAACTTGTACAGATGCCATCCGGACCAACCATTGAAGATGGTTTAAGGTTCTGAAGAGCAACTTCAACATCTTGAGCTTCTAAAGAAAAATTACCTAAATTTATAAAATTACAAGCGTCTGAATTATAAGTATATGTAGATTGTCCTGTAGAGTATACATATTTGAAGTAATTTGCAAAAAAGTTACATATTGTTCGCGCATCTTCAGAACAAGAGTCCAAATAAAACATAGAGTTAGGAATCCCACTTGATTTTCTTTTCATGTTTATATAGGACCAAAAGAATTTACTATTCACTTTAAGTTTATCCTCTATATATATATAATATGAGATTTAAAAAGAAATTTGTTTAAGATATTAAACTCACGTTGACTGTCTAAATAAAGTGACTTAAGAAGCTGACTATCTCTTGCACATCTGAATCGTTTGTAAGCTTTATTCATTCTATTCTTTAGGTTACAAAGCCTTTTATTAAACCAGACGGGGTTATTAGAGATATGAGAGCGTTTTTTAGGAACAAAACTATTAACTAATTCATTTAGAACATCACAAAATAATGAATACATCTCCACCAATTCCATCTCTAGAAAAGCACTGACCCACGGATACGATTCAATACCAGCCTGAATACCACTGAAGTCTGCATGGCCATAGTCAAATGAAAAAAGTTTAGATGAAGACATTTTTTGATAAACAAAAGCATAAAATTCAAGCATTACAGGCACGTGATGTTGTGAACTATTTACAATTTCAGTAAGAGGCGATTCAAGATTAACAATAAATTCTTTATCAATATAGATTAAGTCTAAGATACGATTAAGATCATTAAATTTATTATTTATCTGAACTAAATCATGTCGAGAAAAAAAATCAATTATTAGCGCATCCGTTTCAGATAGCACATTGAAAGGCATTAAATAAAATTCATCACACACTGACCTCCAATGAATATTGCATAAATTAAAATCACCTGTTATAACAACATGTTCTGATTGTTTTAGATGTTCAAGAATAAATCGGACATTATCAATATGAATGGAGTATAAGTCAAGAGGACTCCTTGGCGGAATATAGCTTACCGAAACAAAAAGAACAAAGTTTTTATTAAACATTACTTTAATGATTAATTGATCAACATCAAAATTGCCGGTTATATTTGAATTCAAATGCGGTAACAAAATTTGTGAACATGCAAAAGAATTACGGATCGCAATTAGTACTCCACCACCACGAGACAGACCCGTGGTAATCTGGCACCTGTCCTTCCGAAAAATATTGTAAGCCGTACTTTGAAATAGTTCAGAGTTTAAATGATTTTCAGTTAACCATGTTTCTGTAAACACTAAAATATCATATTGAAGAGATTGGGAAGCTAAAAACAAATCTTGCATTTTTGTTCGTAGCCCCCCTACATTTTGATAATATAATGAGTAAGATAAGTTATTAATTACACTAGATTTTACGATATTATTAACAATAGGATTTAAATCATTATTATTAGATATTAGTTTTTTGGAAGTAATCTACTAGTTTCCCTAAAAACATACTCGTGGACTACTATCCCATCAGGCCAAAATTCCTTAGATAGCAAAGTATTTAAGACTGAATCCGGAACAAAAATTTTAAACGATGCAATATCTCTTGGAGCATTAAATTTTAGCTTATGGCACCGTATTTCTGAGGTAAACTGAGGAAGTTTAGTAGAGATGTACGCTAAAATAGCATCCGCAGACGTAGTATCAGCTAGGCGAGACAGGAAAATTACCTTGCGTTCCGGTCTACGAACAACGACGAGGTCACAGTTAACAATGCTCGACCGAGCTTCATTTGAAGGCAAAGTGGGCGTAGTTCGAGCTACTGAAGGCATAGAATGTTGTGTCATACTCGAAGAGATAGAAGAGCACTCAGAAAGAGAACGGTGTACGGCAGCTGGCATTGACGATATCAGAGAAGTCGCCGACGAAGAAGATGCTACAGATGATGCAGGCTCAGTGACTGTATGCTCAGTGACTGTAGATATAGAGACTGGCAAGGAAGAAATCAGTGAAGATGTGGCCAAATAAGTAGTTGCAGATGGTGGAGGATCAGAGACTACAGGTGAAAAAGCGGCTAAAGTAGTAGTGGCAGTAGTTGTCGCTGACGTTATATTAGCATATGATAAGTTCATGTCCAATGTATTTACAGGATGTATAGCAGGATCCGAGACTAATGATTCGCCAATTGAAGACTGCATGTAAGAACCAGACTCACTAATTTTTATTATAGGAACTTCCGTACCCTTAATAGGTTTCGATTTAGATCTAGTAGACTTCTTACCCATCTGAGTAGAATCATCATTTCTTACCTCAGCAACAGAAATGGCGTTGTCATACAACTTATTGCAGTGTTCGGCATGATTTGTGACAATTTTTTGCAGACGCGCCACATCCTCAACAATTCCAACCGACGACTTCATCAATTCCATCAAATACTTCAGCAGAGTACTAGTAGAGACTCTACGGCACTTTAAACAAAACCACTGCAATCCATTGCTTACAGTACACGACAGAGCATCCCCAATCCTTGCAGATAAACCAGCACATTTTGCATGAAAGATTTTAGCACAGCCAGAGCACGATATAAAAACACCAACAGTGTCCCACTCTGACTTGCAAATTTCACAGCTATTGCTCATGTCACAGATAAGTTGAGGTTATGTTGCCGCAAAAATGTTCACTTCGCAATAGAATTTGGAATATTAGATACAAACAGGAATTAATGTTTGTAGGCCTCTAATATATCGTTCATAAACTCATTTACGTGAAGAAACGAAAAGATTACAGCGTAATAATATAATTTAAAGAAAACAACTCGTTAGTCATACATTCTGTTGGTTATTTCGAAAGACGGAATTCCCTTGCACCAAATACTGTCCAATTATTAATTGCGGCAAAAAATACTTTAAATGCTTGCAAGTACAACAATAAAATATTATTAATTAAAAATGCTGTCAATGCATTTTGTTCCCGGTGCAGAAGGCACAACGGAGTCAGTTTATTTCTCACAGCAATGGCAACAACAGCATGCTGGAGACATTGCTTGTTATTAAGCTGCTCGCTTGTTACCGTTTAAGTTATGGCACGCGTCATAGCTTAAACGGTTTGTGCATTAATGCTGATACTGCATTTTAATGCAGTTGCACTTGTACTCGGCATTGGTCTTGAATTCAGAAATTCAAGATTGTTGTATGGCACAAAAGGTAGTGCCAACAAGTATGCATTGGTTATTTGCTTCGTTTGTGATTAATTCACAATAGTTTCGGTAAAAGTTAAATTAAGCAGTGCATACTTTTCATACAATAATCAAATTTTCCGAATATCAAATATTTTGTAATGTAATATTTCCTCAGTGGTTTGTAGCTCTAAATAAGGAGAGATGCCTATCGTCTATTAGATGCTTTTGAATTGTGAAGCCAATAAAAGTTTGAAGCGAAATGAACATTGACCGCTACCCCATTCTGACAGTGCTGCAATCGGTTGGCAAATTAGAAAAGTCAAAACTGGTTCGTGCACATGTAAAAAAAAAACCCAAATACTGTTTCAAAAACAAAACTAATATGAAAAAAACAAAGAGTAATTTGTTGCATATAAGTAAAGACGTAGTCACGTAGTATGTCTCATTTCGGATACTTGTCTGTTAAATTTTGAAAGTATCGCCATCTTTTTCTCTCGCTCGTTGTTTTGTCCTCGGTATAGTTGTATGTTTGGCAAGGCTGAAGGCAACAATCTTTATTCTGTTTTTTGCTCAACATTTTTTTCTGCCAGTTGTTCAAATTGTTTTCAGTTTCGGACCATGAACATAATTTGTCTTGCTGGGAATTTTTGGATAAGAGAAACTCTCTCTAAAATTCCAGTTTTTCTTTTCCCTCGAAAACAACAACAATTTTTGTCGGTGGTGGTAAGTGGAGCATGCACCATAGCTTTAAGGCTTTTCGGATATGGTGAGTATTTTAGACTTATCTATTCAGCTCTATCTTGAACATCAGAGGGCGCTGTAGTACAAATCTTTTAAGAAATTGTGAAAAACTGTATATAGGTAATTTTGAGTACGACAAGTGTTTTGACACTATCTGTTTTAATCTAAATCTAAACCTCTCATCCGATTAGCATAATTTCTTTAATTGGCTCTTGGGTGCGGTGAATCTGTTGGCGCTATCCAAGGTATTTTTTATAATGAAATTTCCGTACCTCAAAGAGTTAAACTTTATTTTTTTTCGCATACCTCAAAGGTATTTTTTATAATGAAATTTCCGTACCTCAAAGAGTTAAACTTTATTTTTTTCGCATATCAGAATACCTGATGTCGAATTCTAAGGTATTTGACGTACGCATCAATACATGCACCAATTCGAAATGAATAAGAGATCTCGGATTCGCCATCGCGGATTCGAAAATAAAAATTAATTAATATAAAAAACAGACACGACATAATATAATAGAAAAATATTCGCTAAAATGACGAATTAACAACAGAAGGTTAATAAAAAAAATACTTTTCTTAAAGAAATTTTTAATATTAAAAAGTCGGTTATGCATTCGAAACGAATTCGAAAAAATCCAAATGAGCGAATCCAAAAATTTCGCACAAAATTATTTATATAAAAAACAGGCACTAAATAACTCACTGAAACGTCGTATTAACAACAGAAAGTCAATAAAAAATTTCATATTAATAAGTCGGCATTGTTATGGCATGCGTTTGAAACGAATCAATACGGGTTTTAAACCTCGTTTCTAAATCTATTTAAATTAAAATCACAGACTATTTGGCAAGCGAATCTAACATCTAAGTGATAAAAGGATTTATTTAATAATTTAAATCTTAAAATCATCTTTTTTATGAAGACTGGCTTTAGTCTTAAAATTCAAAATTATATTACTGACAAAAAATGTATGGTCGAGTATGGATCTATTGATCGTTGCGTATTGTTAGCTGTATAATGTTTCACACATTTTACACACCCTGAATGCAACACACCCCTGATGAAGCCGGTTATCCCAGCTAGTAAATAATAAAATAAGCATCAAAGTTCTTTTCCTAAAGATTTTACGAACAAATTAGGTATTTTTTACGAGGGGGCGCTGAAAAAACTGTTTACTCAAAAAGGGGCGGTAGACCTAAAAAGTTTGAGAACCTATGCTCTAGATCAACGGCCACGAGAATGCAGCTAATGATAACTAAATAAATTTTAATAAAAAGTGTTTTATTTGTATTTGTTTCAGTTGATCTCGTTTATTAGCCGGTGTCGGTTGTGTTTATTAAATTGATACGTGTGTGTTTTTGTCTTGTTTCGACGCTCCTGTTGTAATAATCGTGAGTGTCTTTATATTAATATTATTATTTCATGTTTAGTTATTGTCATTAATTTGAATTTTATTTTTTAACATTAAAAAATCATTTCACCAGTTTCTAACTAAATTTGCTTATGTTAATTGAGAAGTTTTGTTTGCATGCTTGCTTGTTTTGTCGTTTTTTTTTTTCTTTTTCTTTTTGGTTTCCTCTTTGTGCGGTGTTTTGTTTATCGCTAGCGTAGTGGTTGTTGTTGCTTTTTAACTGTTGCGCTCACTGCATGTTAAATATTAAAATAATATACCCTTAAAGCACTTTTTGCATTTAGTCATTTTTATTTTTCACAAAATAATTTAAATTTTTTTTTTTTTCAATGGATTATTTTTCCATTGATAATATTGCTGCTTGTTCTCTGAACGAGCAATGCAAAAGTCCAGAATATTCTGTACCCTATGTTCAGCTGTTCTGGCCCATGTGAGCGAATGTTCCATGCTTCTTGTGCTGGTATTTCTAAATCGTGCCTTGACGATTTAATGTCAGTCCGATCTGGTCTTCGCTGGTATTGTGCTTCGTGCAGGGCCCTTTCCCCGGATGAACTCTATTCTAAAATAAAGCTTTTTGGGGAAAGCCTTAACTTATTAAATAATAACTTCAGAGAAATTGTTTCATTTTTTAGCGAAGTTAGTGCCGCACCCACTACCAGAGTTTCTGATGAAATTACTGTTCAGGATAACATTTCGGTTCCTTCGTCCATGACTGCATCTTCCGGAATTTTGTCAGTTTCATCAGAAAAAGACCTAAAAAGCTCTAAAAGACAGAGGAAAAACAAAAACAAAAATAAGCGTCGGAAGGCGTCCTCCAGACCTTCCAAGACAGAGCAGCCCCCAGCAATGCCATCAGAAAATAATAATACGGTGATTTCTCATACACCATCTTCTATTCCTCCATTGACTAGTAGCCCAAATACGATTTCAACTACGCCTAACAGTCATTTGACTTTAAGAGCAGTTTCGAGGACCAGAAATGTTTTCATTTCACGTCTTCAGCCCGACACATCAATAGAAAATATATTGACGTTTGTCAGGCAATCCAAGTTAGTGAACTCAAATGCATTCTGTACATGCAAAAAAATTGGTAATAAGCCTTCCCATGCTTCTTTTATTCTAACAGTTGCAGCCGAAGATTTTACAACTGTTCTTAAATCTAATTTGTGGGCCGATAATATTCTTGTTACTGAGTTCAGGCCAAAAAATAAGTCTAAAAGGGTGACTCAAGCCGCCCGCCAGACTCAAAAAAACTAAATAGGCTGTCCCTTTACTATCAAAATGTAAGGGGACTACGTTCTAAGACGCAGAGCTTATTTCTATCAACTCAAAATTGCTCTGAGGATATTATCGCGTTAACAGAAACGTGGCTAAACGGAAGCATTACTGATTTGGAATTGTTTGACAATAGTTTTCAAGTTTTTAGAAAAGACAGATACACTGACAATATTTCTTCTGTCGGTGGTGGTGTCCTTTTGGCTGTGAGGAACTGCTTTGTCAGTTTTATTGTTGACATTCCCTGCTCTTCTAATATTGAACTAATTTGCGTTAAAGTTATACATTGTAACTCTAATGTATATGTTATTAATGCATATGTTCCTCCTAAGAGTAGTGTAGAGGTCTATGCAAGCCTTGCGGAGTGCATAGATTACATAATTGATTTACTTGACGTTAATGACGACATTTTATTATTGGGCGATTTTAATCTACCTGATTTAAAATGGCATTCTTCTGACGATGATACGTACTATTGTGCATCTAATTCGAAGACCCGCCAAGAACATATATTTGTTGATAATATATGTTCAGACTTACAACAAGTGAGTTGTATTTATAATAGTCTTAAAAGACTTCTTGACCTGGTCTTAACTACAGACAGTAACAATGTTGTTGTTAAGAGGGCCTTTCATGCTCTAACTACTGTTGATGAATATCATCCACCATTGAGTATTTGGTACAAATCCGACAGAGCAAATATAGTAAATTCTAATTCAGCAGATAAGCTTTATGAATTCAATTTTAAAAATGCTGACTTTTTGAAGTTGAATCAGTTGCTTCATGGTAAACTTAATGCAATTTTAGAATATATAAATGTAAATTGCCTTGATGACTCCATACATTTTTTTTATATGGAACTCTTTGCTGTGTTTTCTCAATCAGTACCTTATAGTCTCAAATTTGCGAGGAATTCTGCGTACCCGTGGTACACAAAGGATTTAAAGACTCTTCGCAACAACAGGAATAGGGCATGGAAGAAATACGTCTGTAGCTTAGGCTCAAACGACCTAGAAACTTACAAACGTTTGTTTCTGGAATTTGAAAATCGCTCAGCTACATTATATCACGAATATTTAGATAATGTTAAGCTGAGAATATTGACAGATCCACAGAAATTTTGGGGATTCGTAAACACAAAGAAGAAATCTGATGGATTTCCTTCTTCATTTAGAACTCCTGAGGGATTTACTGACAATCCCGTCAAAATTTGTGGCCTATTCGCCAATCTTTTTAAAGAATCATTCTGTTCAGATTCTTTTACTCCTGATGGAGAGTATTTTGAATATATGAATTCCGAACCCAGAGTATCTTTGGAACATATATCCTTCACTCCAGAGGTTATTTTAATGTATATTAGATCGATCGATGAGGAGTTTGGTGCTGGACCTGACGGTGTTCCTGCCGCAGTGTTAACACAATGCGGTTCCGTTTTGAGTCAACCACTTTCTTTATTATTCAATAAATCTATTAACGAAAGTTATTTTCCACTTTTTTGGAAAAAATCATTTATAAGTCCTATTTTTAAAAAGGGTTGCAGGAACGATGTCAGTAACTATAGGCCTATCGCTAAGCTCTCATCGATTCCAAAACTTTTTGAGCGGATGGTGTATGATCGGGTGAAAATTCACTGTGGGGAAGTCATAACAACTCGTCAGCATGGTTTTGTGAATGGCAGATCCACTGTGTCTAATCTTCTCGATTTTACAACATTCTGCTTAAATTCTATTGATTCTGGTAACCAGGTCGATTGTGTTTACACTGACTTTAGTAAGGCATTTGATAAGCTACCACACAATCTAATCTTATTTAAACTTGAGTTAATGGGATTTCCACAATATTTTGTGAACTGGATTAAATCGTATTTGGTAGAGCGATCTTATCAAATACGTTTCCGAGGCGCATTGTCTTCTGAATTTATTGCTGGATCAGGTGTTCCTCAGGGTAGTCACCTTGGTCCTCTTCTGTTTATTTTAGCTATCAATGATGTAACTCACGTCATTGAACACTCTCATCTGCTTATTTATGCCGATGATATGAAAATATACAGAACGATTAATTCTAGAGATAATTCAGATCTACTCCAGTCTGATCTAAAATCCTTTGAAGTTTGGTGTTCTAAAAACAATATGTTTTTAAATTCAGATAAATGCCAAACTATGACCTTTTCGCGAAAAAGGAATTATTTTATATTTGATTATAAAATTAAAGATACTGCCTTGAGTCGTGTAGACACCGTCAAAGACCTAGGTATATGCATGGATTCTAAGCTGTCGTTTAACATTCATATTGATAATATTTGTAAAAAAGCATCTTCAATGCTTGGTTTTGTAAAACGCTGGGCCAAAGAATTTAATAGCATAATTACAACTACAACGTTGTATTATGCAATCGTGCGTCCTCACTTAGAGTATGCAAGTCAAGTTTGGTCCCCAAGTTACAATGTGCATGTTGATCGAATAGAAAGAATCCAAAAACGTTTTGTTCAGTTTGCTCTAAGGGGCTTAAGTGGTACCGACATATTAGACCTTCCTCCTTATGAGGATCGGTTAAAACTATTAAAAATGCAGTCTTTAGGTGATCGAAGGAAATTGGCAGATATCGTATATTTACACCAGCTCATAACAGGTGTATTCGATTCTCCAGAACTTCTTTCTCACATAAATTTTAACACTAACCGTAGAAGCAGTAGAAACGCTAACAACTTAATTTATTTGCCATTTAGTAGAACAAATTATATGGCTACTGCTCCTTTAAGTCGCATGAGTTCCTTTGTTAACAATTGTAGCGTTTTTGATGTTAATTTGTCAAAAGTTCAACTCAAAAGTAGATTAAAATTAGTTGTGTAATTAGATCTATATATACGCATGGTTAGTTGTTACGTCTTGTGTTGTCCCTGAGCCCAACCCATTTATTGGTGGGTAAATTTTTCCCACATTAACTTGTTTGTGGTCACGGTTATCCATAACATTGATATTTTCAATGATTACTGGGTAGTGGCTTTAGATGGGTTAATGCTGAGGAAGTGCGATATAGCTGTAGTAGCTGAACTCTATTGTTATTGCATGTAATAAAAAAAAATAAAAAAAAAAAATTAATTAGAAATTTAAAAAATTGTGATCAATTGTTTGCTTTTTACAGAAAAAAAAAGTTAGTTACAGGATTATTGTGATTAAAATTAACAAAATAAAATATAGTTTTATTTTCAAATTTAGTTTACGCTTACTTTCAGCGAGTTTATCTTAAATAAAATCCACTGATGGCGTCATATCTCTGTTCATATTAAGCAATGTGAGACCGTTGAATCTATCTTGCAACATCGTACTTCTTAATTAAGTTTTGAGTCGGCGAAGTACTGAAAATGTTCGTTAATTTTCACACGAAGTGACGAGTGACTGAAGTGAAGAGTTTCAAGAATGATTGGTAAATTAAATATATTAGAAAATATTTCTTTATTACACAGTTCTAGGGCTTCAAACACTGTCTTTTTTTTCCATCATTACTTTAATTACTAACTTTATACCAAACATTCAGTATCATTTTTAAATCATCACAATATCCTTTCAAATCATCTAAATAAAATCCAATTAGTTTTTCAAAAGCTCCTAAAGCTATTAGCGTCAAGAAAGGTTTTGTTGGGATCCTCCCTATGAGGATACCCGTAGGTTCTTTTAACGGATGTCCTTGTTCCTACTTCCCTATGCACATGAATTATATTTGTGTTGTCAAGACATAAAGATACTTCATTTGTTGCCTTTTGGGTTTAAGTTGCAGCAAGGCGTTGCCGACTGTCGAAGCATTAAAATGCCCCATTTGTTTTGTGTGTATTTTTCATTAAAGCTCACCAGCCCAGTTATATACAGTTATACAGTTATACTTACTTCAATATGCACTGGTCCTCTCCAGAGGAAAGAAAATAAATACTTCTTGGTGTTTCCGAAATATAAACATACTGTCTTTTATTTTAGCTGAATCAGATATTTATAATCTATCTGGGCTTGCTTCTTCTTCTTCATTTTCTTACATACTAAAGTCTTGCTTAAAATATTTACAAAGGTTTCGCAATACCGGAATGCTAATTTGCCTTTCCTTATCTTCTGACCGGGATTATCTAAATTACCCGGATGACATTCTTGTGTTTGGCAATTGTACCAAGGTTGTTTAATTGCAAAAATGCTCATATTGCATTTTGTTAGTCATACATTCTGTTGGTTATTTCGAAAGACGGAATTCCCTTGCACCAAATACTGTCCAATTATTAATTGCGGCAAAAAATACTTTAAATGCTTGCAAGTACAACAATAAAATATTATTATATAAATATATTATATCAAATAAATATTATAAAAATGCTGTCAATGCATTTTGTTCCCGGTGCAGAAGGCACAACGGAGTCAGTTTATTTCTCACAGCAATGGCAACAACAGCATGCTGGAGACATTGCTTGTTATTAAGCTGCTCGCTTGTTACCGTTTAAGTTATGGCACGCGTCATAGCTTAAACGGTTTGTGCATTAATGCTGATACTGCATTTTAATGCAGTTGCACTTGTACTCGGCATTGGTCTTGAATTCAGAAATTCAAGATTGTTGTATGGCACAAAAGGTAGTGCCAACAAGTATGCATTGGTTATTTGCTTCGTTTGTGATTAATTCACAATAGTTTCGGTAAAAGTTAAATTAAGCAGTGCATACTTTTCATACAATAATCAAATTTTCCGAATATCAAATATTTTGTAATGTAATATTTCCTCAGTGGTTTGTAGCTCTAAATAAGGAGAGATGCCTATCGTCTATTAGATGCTTTTGAATTGTGAAGCCAATAAAAGTTTGAAGCGAAATGAACATTGACCGCTACCCCATTCTGACAGTGCTGCAATCGGTTGGCAAATTAGAAAAGTCAAAACTGGTTCGTGCACATGTAAAAAAAAAACCCAAATACTGTTTCAAAAACAAAACTAATATGAAAAAAACAAAGAGTAATTTGTTGCATATAAGTAAAGACGTAGTCACGTAGTATGTCTCATTTCGGATACTTGTCTGTTAAATTTTGAAAGTATCGCCATCTTTTTCTCTCGCTCGTTGTTTTGTCCTCGGTATAGTTGTATGTTTGGCAAGGCTGAAGGCAACAATCTTTATTCTGTTTTTTGCTCAACATTTTTTTCTGCCAGTTGTTCAAATTGTTTTCAGTTTCGGACCATGAACATAATTTGTCTTGCTGGGAATTTTTGGATAAGAGAAACTCTCTCTAAAATTCCAGTTTTTCTTTTCCCTCGAAAACAACAACAATTTTTGTCGGTGGTGGTAAGTGGAGCATGCACCATAGCTTTAAGGCTTTTCGGATATGGTGAGTATTTTAGACTTATCTATTCAGCTCTATCTTGAACATCAGAGGGCGCTGTAGTACAAATCTTTTAAGAAATTGTGAAAAACTGTATATAGGTAATTTTGAGTACGACAAGTGTTTTGACACTATCTGTTTTAATCTAAATCTAAACCTCTCATCCGATTAGCATAATTTCTTTAATTGGCTCTTGGGTGCGGTGAATCTGTTGGCGCTATCCAAGGTATTTTTTATAATGAAATTTCCGTACCTCAAAGAGTTAAACTTTATTTTTTTTCGCATACCTCAAAGGTATTTTTTATAATGAAATTTCCGTACCTCAAAGAGTTAAACTTTATTTTTTTCGCATATCAGAATACCTGATGTCGAATTCTAAGGTATTTGACGTACGCATCAATACATGCACCAATTCGAAATGAATAAGAGATCTCGGATTCGCCATCGCGGATTCGAAAATAAAAATTAATTAATATAAAAAACAGACACGACATAATATAATAGAAAAATATTCGCTAAAATGACGAATTAACAACAGAAGGTTAATAAAAAAAATACTTTTCTTAAAGAAATTTTTAATATTAAAAAGTCGGTTATGCATTCGAAACGAATTCGAAAAAATCCAAATGAGCGAATCCAAAAATTTCGCACAAAATTATTTATATAAAAAACAGGCACTAAATAACTCACTGAAACGTCGTATTAACAACAGAAAGTCAATAAAAAATTTCATATTAATAAGTCGGCATTGTTATGGCATGCGTTTGAAACGAATCAATACGGGTTTTAAACCTCGTTTCTAAATCTATTTAAATTAAAATCACAGACTATTTGGCAAGCGAATCTAACATCTAAGTGATAAAAGGATTTATTTAATAATTTAAATCTTAAAATCATCTTTTTTATGAAGACTGGCTTTAGTCTTAAAATTCAAAATTATATTACTGACAAAAAATGTATGGTCGAGTATGGATCTATTGATCGTTGCGTATTGTTAGCTGTATAATGTTTCACACATTTTACACACCCTGAATGCAACACACCCCTGATGAAGCCGGTTATCCCAGCTAGTAAATAATAAAATAAGCATCAAAGTTCTTTTCCTAAAGATTTTACGAACAAATTAGGTATTTTTTACGAGGGGGCGCTGAAAAAACTGTTTACTCAAAAAGGGGCGGTAGACCTAAAAAGTTTGAGAACCTATGCTCTAGATCAACGGCCACGAGAATGCAGCTAATGATAACTAAATAAATTTTAATAAAAAGTGTTTTATTTGTATTTGTTTCAGTTGATCTCGTTTATTAGCCGGTGTCGGTTGTGTTTATTAAATTGATACGTGTGTGTTTTTGTCTTGTTTCGACGCTCCTGTTGTAATAATCGTGAGTGTCTTTATATTAATATTATTATTTCATGTTTAGTTATTGTCATTAATTTGAATTTTATTTTTTAACATTAAAAAATCATTTCACCAGTTTCTAACTAAATTTGCTTATGTTAATTGAGAAGTTTTGTTTGCATGCTTGCTTGTTTTGTCGTTTTTTTTTTTCTTTTTCTTTTTGGTTTCCTCTTTGTGCGGTGTTTTGTTTATCGCTAGCGTAGTGGTTGTTGTTGCTTTTTAACTGTTGCGCTCACTGCATGTTAAATATTAAAATAATATACCCTTAAAGCACTTTTTGCAT
This sequence comes from Coremacera marginata, assembly GCA_914767935.1. Classification (NCBI taxonomy): domain Eukaryota; kingdom Metazoa; phylum Arthropoda; class Insecta; order Diptera; family Sciomyzidae; genus Coremacera; species Coremacera marginata. The sequence continues at coordinate 101,194,476 of OU612047.1, forward strand.
TTAGTCATTTTTATTTTTCACAAAATAATTTAAATTTTTTTTTTTTTCAATGGATTATTTTTCCATTGATAATATTGCTGCTTGTTCTCTGAACGAGCAATGCAAAAGTCCAGAATATTCTGTACCCTATGTTCAGCTGTTCTGGCCCATGTGAGCGAATGTTCCATGCTTCTTGTGCTGGTATTTCTAAATCGTGCCTTGACGATTTAATGTCAGTCCGATCTGGTCTTCGCTGGTATTGTGCTTCGTGCAGGGCCCTTTCCCCGGATGAACTCTATTCTAAAATAAAGCTTTTTGGGGAAAGCCTTAACTTATTAAATAATAACTTCAGAGAAATTGTTTCATTTTTTAGCGAAGTTAGTGCCGCACCCACTACCAGAGTTTCTGATGAAATTACTGTTCAGGATAACATTTCGGTTCCTTCGTCCATGACTGCATCTTCCGGAATTTTGTCAGTTTCATCAGAAAAAGACCTAAAAAGCTCTAAAAGACAGAGGAAAAACAAAAACAAAAATAAGCGTCGGAAGGCGTCCTCCAGACCTTCCAAGACAGAGCAGCCCCCAGCAATGCCATCAGAAAATAATAATACGGTGATTTCTCATACACCATCTTCTATTCCTCCATTGACTAGTAGCCCAAATACGATTTCAACTACGCCTAACAGTCATTTGACTTTAAGAGCAGTTTCGAGGACCAGAAATGTTTTCATTTCACGTCTTCAGCCCGACACATCAATAGAAAATATATTGACGTTTGTCAGGCAATCCAAGTTAGTGAACTCAAATGCATTCTGTACATGCAAAAAAATTGGTAATAAGCCTTCCCATGCTTCTTTTATTCTAACAGTTGCAGCCGAAGATTTTACAACTGTTCTTAAATCTAATTTGTGGGCCGATAATATTCTTGTTACTGAGTTCAGGCCAAAAAATAAGTCTAAAAGGGTGACTCAAGCCGCCCGCCAGACTCAAAAAAACTAAATAGGCTGTCCCTTTACTATCAAAATGTAAGGGGACTACGTTCTAAGACGCAGAGCTTATTTCTATCAACTCAAAATTGCTCTGAGGATATTATCGCGTTAACAGAAACGTGGCTAAACGGAAGCATTACTGATTTGGAATTGTTTGACAATAGTTTTCAAGTTTTTAGAAAAGACAGATACACTGACAATATTTCTTCTGTCGGTGGTGGTGTCCTTTTGGCTGTGAGGAACTGCTTTGTCAGTTTTATTGTTGACATTCCCTGCTCTTCTAATATTGAACTAATTTGCGTTAAAGTTATACATTGTAACTCTAATGTATATGTTATTAATGCATATGTTCCTCCTAAGAGTAGTGTAGAGGTCTATGCAAGCCTTGCGGAGTGCATAGATTACATAATTGATTTACTTGACGTTAATGACGACATTTTATTATTGGGCGATTTTAATCTACCTGATTTAAAATGGCATTCTTCTGACGATGATACGTACTATTGTGCATCTAATTCGAAGACCCGCCAAGAACATATATTTGTTGATAATATATGTTCAGACTTACAACAAGTGAGTTGTATTTATAATAGTCTTAAAAGACTTCTTGACCTGGTCTTAACTACAGACAGTAACAATGTTGTTGTTAAGAGGGCCTTTCATGCTCTAACTACTGTTGATGAATATCATCCACCATTGAGTATTTGGTACAAATCCGACAGAGCAAATATAGTAAATTCTAATTCAGCAGATAAGCTTTATGAATTCAATTTTAAAAATGCTGACTTTTTGAAGTTGAATCAGTTGCTTCATGGTAAACTTAATGCAATTTTAGAATATATAAATGTAAATTGCCTTGATGACTCCATACATTTTTTTTATATGGAACTCTTTGCTGTGTTTTCTCAATCAGTACCTTATAGTCTCAAATTTGCGAGGAATTCTGCGTACCCGTGGTACACAAAGGATTTAAAGACTCTTCGCAACAACAGGAATAGGGCATGGAAGAAATACGTCTGTAGCTTAGGCTCAAACGACCTAGAAACTTACAAACGTTTGTTTCTGGAATTTGAAAATCGCTCAGCTACATTATATCACGAATATTTAGATAATGTTAAGCTGAGAATATTGACAGATCCACAGAAATTTTGGGGATTCGTAAACACAAAGAAGAAATCTGATGGATTTCCTTCTTCATTTAGAACTCCTGAGGGATTTACTGACAATCCCGTCAAAATTTGTGGCCTATTCGCCAATCTTTTTAAAGAATCATTCTGTTCAGATTCTTTTACTCCTGATGGAGAGTATTTTGAATATATGAATTCCGAACCCAGAGTATCTTTGGAACATATATCCTTCACTCCAGAGGTTATTTTAATGTATATTAGATCGATCGATGAGGAGTTTGGTGCTGGACCTGACGGTGTTCCTGCCGCAGTGTTAACACAATGCGGTTCCGTTTTGAGTCAACCACTTTCTTTATTATTCAATAAATCTATTAACGAAAGTTATTTTCCACTTTTTTGGAAAAAATCATTTATAAGTCCTATTTTTAAAAAGGGTTGCAGGAACGATGTCAGTAACTATAGGCCTATCGCTAAGCTCTCATCGATTCCAAAACTTTTTGAGCGGATGGTGTATGATCGGGTGAAAATTCACTGTGGGGAAGTCATAACAACTCGTCAGCATGGTTTTGTGAATGGCAGATCCACTGTGTCTAATCTTCTCGATTTTACAACATTCTGCTTAAATTCTATTGATTCTGGTAACCAGGTCGATTGTGTTTACACTGACTTTAGTAAGGCATTTGATAAGCTACCACACAATCTAATCTTATTTAAACTTGAGTTAATGGGATTTCCACAATATTTTGTGAACTGGATTAAATCGTATTTGGTAGAGCGATCTTATCAAATACGTTTCCGAGGCGCATTGTCTTCTGAATTTATTGCTGGATCAGGTGTTCCTCAGGGTAGTCACCTTGGTCCTCTTCTGTTTATTTTAGCTATCAATGATGTAACTCACGTCATTGAACACTCTCATCTGCTTATTTATGCCGATGATATGAAAATATACAGAACGATTAATTCTAGAGATAATTCAGATCTACTCCAGTCTGATCTAAAATCCTTTGAAGTTTGGTGTTCTAAAAACAATATGTTTTTAAATTCAGATAAATGCCAAACTATGACCTTTTCGCGAAAAAGGAATTATTTTATATTTGATTATAAAATTAAAGATACTGCCTTGAGTCGTGTAGACACCGTCAAAGACCTAGGTATATGCATGGATTCTAAGCTGTCGTTTAACATTCATATTGATAATATTTGTAAAAAAGCATCTTCAATGCTTGGTTTTGTAAAACGCTGGGCCAAAGAATTTAATAGCATAATTACAACTACAACGTTGTATTATGCAATCGTGCGTCCTCACTTAGAGTATGCAAGTCAAGTTTGGTCCCCAAGTTACAATGTGCATGTTGATCGAATAGAAAGAATCCAAAAACGTTTTGTTCAGTTTGCTCTAAGGGGCTTAAGTGGAACTGACATATTAGACCTTCCTCCTTATGAGGATCGGTTAAAACTATTAAAAATGCAGTCTTTAGGTGATCGAAGGAAATCGGCAGATATCGTATATTTACACCAGCTCATAACAGGTGTATTCGATTCTCCAGAACTTCTTTCTCACATAAATTTTAACACTAACCGTAGAAGCAGTAGAAACGCTAACAACTTAATTTATTTGCCATTTAGTAGAACAAATTATATGGCTACTGCTCCTTTAAGTCGCATGAGTTCCTTTGTTAACAATTGTAGCGTTTTTGATGTTAATTTGTCAAAAGTTCAACTCAAAAGTAGATTAAAATTAGTTGTGTAATTAGATCTATATATACGCATGGTTAGTTGTTACGTCTTGTGTTGTCCCTGAGCCCAACCCATTTATTGGTGGGTAAATTTTTCCCACATTAACTTGTTTGTGGTCACGGTTATCCATAACATTGATATTTTCAATGATTACTGGGTAGTGGCTTTAGATGGGTTAATGCTGAGGAAGTGCGATATAGCTGTAGTAGCTGAACTCTATTGTTATTGCATGTAATAAAAAAAAATAAAAAAAAAAAATTAATTAGAAATTTAAAAAATTGTGATCAATTGTTTGCTTTTTACAGAAAAAAAAAGTTAGTTACAGGATTATTGTGATTAAAATTAACAAAATAAAATATAGTTTTATTTTCAAATTTAGTTTACGCTTACTTTCAGCGAGTTTATCTTAAATAAAATCCACTGATGGCGTCATATCTCTGTTCATATTAAGCAATGTGAGACCGTTGAATCTATCTTGCAACATCGTACTTCTTAATTAAGTTTTGAGTCGGCGAAGTACTGAAAATGTTCGTTAATTTTCACACGAAGTGACGAGTGACTGAAGTGAAGAGTTTCAAGAATGATTGGTAAATTAAATATATTAGAAAATATTTCTTTATTACACAGTTCTAGGGCTTCAAACACTGTCTTTTTTTTCCATCATTACTTTAATTACTAACTTTATACCAAACATTCAGTATCATTTTTAAATCATCACAATATCCTTTCAAATCATCTAAATAAAATCCAATTAGTTTTTCAAAAGCTCCTAAAGCTATTAGCGTCAAGAAAGGTTTTGTTGGGATCCTCCCTATGAGGATACCCGTAGGTTCTTTTAACGGATGTCCTTGTTCCTACTTCCCTATGCACATGAATTATATTTGTGTTGTCAAGACATAAAGATACTTCATTTGTTGCCTTTTGGGTTTAAGTTGCAGCAAGGCGTTGCCGACTGTCGAAGCATTAAAATGCCCCATTTGTTTTGTGTGTATTTTTCATTAAAGCTCACCAGCCCAGTTATATACAGTTATACAGTTATACTTACTTCAATATGCACTGGTCCTCTCCAGAGGAAAGAAAATAAATACTTCTTGGTGTTTTCGAAATATAAACATACTGTCTTTTATTTTAGCTGAATCAGATATTTATAATCTATCTGGGCTTGCTTCTTCTTCTTCATTTTCTTACATACTAAAGTCTTGCTTAAAATATTTACAAAGGTTTCGCAATACCGGAATGCTAATTTGCCTTTCCTTATCTTCTGACCGGGATTATCTAAATTACCCGGATGACATTCTTGTGTTTGGCAATTGTACCAAGGTTGTTTAATTGCAAAAATGCTCATATTGCATTTTGTTAGTCATACATTCTGTTGGTTATTTCGAAAGACGGAATTCCCTTGCACCAAATACTGTCCAATTATTAATTGCGGCAAAAAATACTTTAAATGCTTGCAAGTACAACAATAAAATATTATTAATTAAAAATGCTGTCAATGCATTTTGTTCCCGGTGCAGAAGGCACAACGGAGTCAGTTTATTTCTCACAGCAATGGCAACAACAGCATGCTGGAGACATTGCTTGTTATTAAGCTGCTCGCTTGTTACCGTTTAAGTTATGGCACGCGTCATAGCTTAAACGGTTTGTGCATTAATGCTGATACTGCATTTTAATGCAGTTGCACTTGTACTCGGCATTGGTCTTGAATTCAGAAATTCAAGATTGTTGTATGGCACAAAAGGTAGTGCCAACAAGTATGCATTGGTTATTTGCTTCGTTTGTGATTAATTCACAATAGTTTCGGTAAAAGTTAAATTAAGCAGTGCATACTTTTCATACAATAATCAAATTTTCCGAATATCAAATATTTTGTAATGTAATATTTCCTCAGTGGTTTGTAGCTCTAAATAAGGAGAGATGCCTATCGTCTATTAGATGCTTTTGAATTGTGAAGCCAATAAAAGTTTGAAGCGAAATGAACATTGACCGCTACCCCATTCTGACAGTGCTGCAATCGGTTGGCAAATTAGAAAAGTCAAAACTGGTTCATGCACATGTAAAAAAAAAACCCAAATACTGTTTCAAAAACAAAACTAATATGAAAAAAACAAAGAGTAATTTGTTGCATATAAGTAAAGACGTAGTCACGTAGTATGTCTCATTTCGGATACTTGTCTGTTAAATTTTGAAAGTATCGCCATCTTTTTCTCTCGCTCGTTGTTTTGTCCTCGGTATAGTTGTATGTTTGGCAAGGCTGAAGGCAACAATCTTTATTCTGTTTTTTGCTCAACATTTTTTTCTGCCAGTTGTTCAAATTGTTTTCAGTTTCGGACCATGAACATAATTTGTCTTGCTGAGAATTTTTGGATAAGAGAAACTCTCTCTAAAATTCCAGTTTTTCTTTTCCCTCGAAAACAACAACAATTTTTGTCGGTGGTGGTAAGTGGAGCATGCACCATAGCTTTAAGGCTTTTCGGATATGGTGAGTATTTTAGACTTATCTATTCAGCTCTATCTTGAACATCAGAGGGCGCTGTAGTACAAATCTTTTAAGAAATTGTGAAAAACTGTATATAGGTAATTTTGAGTACGACAAGTGTTTTGACACTATCTGTTTTAATCTAAATCTAAACCTCTCATCCGATTAGCATAATTTCTTTAATTGGCTCTTGGGTGCGGTGAATCTGTTGGCGCTATCCAAGGTATTTTTTATAATGAAATTTCCGTACCTCAAAGAGTTAAACTTTATTTTTTTTCGCATACCTCAAAGGTATTTTTTATAATGAAATTTCCGTACCTCAAAGAGTTAAACTTTATTTTTTTCGCATATCAGAATACCTGATGTCGAATTCTAAGGTATTTGACGTACGCATCAATACATGCACCAATTCGAAATGAATAAGAGATCTCGGATTCGCCATCGCGGATTCGAAAATAAAAATTAATTAATATAAAAAACAGACACGACATAATATAATAGAAAAATATTCGCTAAAATGACGAATTAACAACAGAAGGTTAATAAAAAAAATACTTTTCTTAAAGAAATTTTTAATATTAAAAAGTCGGTTATGCATTCGAAACGAATTCGAAAAAATCCAAATGAGCGAATCCAAAAATTTCGCACAAAATTATTTATATAAAAAACAGGCACTAAATAACTCACTGAAACGTCGTATTAACAACAGAAAGTCAATAAAAAATTTCATATTAATAAGTCGGCATTGTTATGGCATGCGTTTGAAACGAATCAATACGGGTTTTAAACCTCGTTTCTAAATCTATTTAAATTAAAATCACAGACTATTTGGCAAGCGAATCTAACATCTAAGTGATAAAAGGATTTATTTAATAATTTAAATCTTAAAATCATCTTTTTTATGAAGACTGGCTTTAGTCTTAAAATTCAAAATTATATTACTGACAAAAAATGTATGGTCGAGTATGGATCTATTGATCGTTGCGTATTGTTAGCTGTATAATGTTTCACACATTTTACACACCCTGAATGCAACACACCCCTGATGAAGCCGGTTATCCCAGCTAGTAAATAATAAAATAAGCATCAAAGTTCTTTTCCTAAAGATTTTACGAACAAATTAGGTATTTTTTACGAGGGGGCGCTGAAAAAACTGTTTACTCAAAAAGGGGCGGTAGACCTAAAAAGTTTGAGAACCTATGCTCTAGATCAACGGCCACGAGAATGCAGCTAATGATAACTAAATAAATTTTAATAAAAAGTGTTTTATTTGTATTTGTTTCAGTTGATCTCGTTTATTAGCCGGTGTCGGTTGTGTTTATTAAATTGATACGTGTGTGTTTTTGTCTTGTTTCGACGCTCCTGTTGTAATAATCGTGAGTGTCTTTATATTAATATTATTATTTCATGTTTAGTTATTGTCATTAATTTGAATTTTATTTTTTAACATTAAAAAATCATTTCACCAGTTTCTAACTAAATTTGCTTATGTTAATTGAGAAGTTTTGTTTGCATGCTTGCTTGTTTTGTCGTTTTTTTTTTTCTTTTTCTTTTTGGTTTCCTCTTTGTGCGGTGTTTTGTTTATCGCTAGCGTAGTGGTTGTTGTTGCTTTTTAACTGTTGCGCTCACTGCATGTTAAATATTAAAATAATATACCCTTAAAGCACTTTTTGCATTTAGTCATTTTTATTTTTCACAAAATAATTTAAATTTTTTTTTTTTTCAATGGATTATTTTTCCATTGATAATATTGCTGCTTGTTCTCTGAACGAGCAATGCAAAAGTCCAGAATATTCTGTACCCTATGTTCAGCTGTTCTGGCCCATGTGAGCGAATGTTCCATGCTTCTTGTGCTGGTATTTCTAAATCGTGCCTTGACGATTTAATGTCAGTCCGATCTGGTCTTCGCTGGTATTGTGCTTCGTGCAGGGCCCTTTCCCCGGATGAACTCTATTCTAAAATAAAGCTTTTTGGGGAAAGCCTTAACTTATTAAATAATAACTTCAGAGAAATTGTTTCATTTTTTAGCGAAGTTAGTGCCGCACCCACTACCAGAGTTTCTGATGAAATTACTGTTCAGGATAACATTTCGGTTCCTTCGTCCATGACTGCATCTTCCGGAATTTTGTCAGTTTCATCAGAAAAAGACCTAAAAAGCTCTAAAAGACAGAGGAAAAACAAAAACAAAAATAAGCGTCGGAAGGCGTCCTCCAGACCTTCCAAGACAGAGCAGCCCCCAGCAATGCCATCAGAAAATAATAATACGGTGATTTCTCATACACCATCTTCTATTCCTCCATTGACTAGTAGCCCAAATACGATTTCAACTACGCCTAACAGTCATTTGACTTTAAGAGCAGTTTCGAGGACCAGAAATGTTTTCATTTCACGTCTTCAGCCCGACACATCAATAGAAAATATATTGACGTTTGTCAGGCAATCCAAGTTAGTGAACTCAAATGCATTCTGTACATGCAAAAAAATTGGTAATAAGCCTTCCCATGCTTCTTTTATTCTAACAGTTGCAGCCGAAGATTTTACAACTGTTCTTAAATCTAATTTGTGGGCCGATAATATTCTTGTTACTGAGTTCAGGCCAAAAAATAAGTCTAAAAGGGTGACTCAAGCCGCCCGCCAGACTCAAAAAAACTAAATAGGCTGTCCCTTTACTATCAAAATGTAAGGGGACTACGTTCTAAGACGCAGAGCTTATTTCTATCAACTCAAAATTGCTCTGAGGATATTATCGCGTTAACAGAAACGTGGCTAAACGGAAGCATTACTGATTTGGAATTGTTTGACAATAGTTTTCAAGTTTTTAGAAAAGACAGATACACTGACAATATTTCTTCTGTCGGTGGTGGTGTCCTTTTGGCTGTGAGGAACTGCTTTGTCAGTTTTATTGTTGACATTCCCTGCTCTTCTAATATTGAACTAATTTGCGTTAAAGTTATACATTGTAACTCTAATGTATATGTTATTAATGCATATGTTCCTCCTAAGAGTAGTGTAGAGGTCTATGCAAGCCTTGCGGAGTGCATAGATTACATAATTGATTTACTTGACGTTAATGACGACATTTTATTATTGGGCGATTTTAATCTACCTGATTTAAAATGGCATTCTTCTGACGATGATACGTACTATTGTGCATCTAATTCGAAGACCCGCCAAGAACATATATTTGTTGATAATATATGTTCAGACTTACAACAAGTGAGTTGTATTTATAATAGTCTTAAAAGACTTCTTGACCTGGTCTTAACTACAGACAGTAACAATGTTGTTGTTAAGAGGGCCTTTCATGCTCTAACTACTGTTGATGAATATCATCCACCATTGAGTATTTGGTACAAATCCGACAGAGCAAATATAGTAAATTCTAATTCAGCAGATAAGCTTTATGAATTCAATTTTAAAAATGCTGACTTTTTGAAGTTGAATCAGTTGCTTCATGGTAAACTTAATGCAATTTTAGAATATATAAATGTAAATTGCCTTGATGACTCCATACATTTTTTTTATATGGAACTCTTTGCTGTGTTTTCTCAATCAGTACCTTATAGTCTCAAATTTGCGAGGAATTCTGCGTACCCGTGGTACACAAAGGATTTAAAGACTCTTCGCAACAACAGGAATAGGGCATGGAAGAAATACGTCTGTAGCTTAGGCTCAAACGACCTAGAAACTTACAAACGTTTGTTTCTGGAATTTGAAAATCGCTCAGCTACATTATATCACGAATATTTAGATAATGTTAAGCTGAGAATATTGACAGATCCACAGAAATTTTGGGGATTCGTAAACACAAAGAAGAAATCTGATGGATTTCCTTCTTCATTTAGAACTCCTGAGGGATTTACTGACAATCCCGTCAAAATTTGTGGCCTATTCGCCAATCTTTTTAAAGAATCATTCTGTTCAGATTCTTTTACTCCTGATGGAGAGTATTTTGAATATATGAATTCCGAACCCAGAGTATCTTTGGAACATATATCCTTCACTCCAGAGGTTATTTTAATGTATATTAGATCGATCGATGAGGAGTTTGGTGCTGGACCTGACGGTGTTCCTGCCGCAGTGTTAACACAATGCGGTTCCGTTTTGAGTCAACCACTTTCTTTATTATTCAATAAATCTATTAACGAAAGTTATTTTCCACTTTTTTGGAAAAAATCATTTATAAGTCCTATTTTTAAAAAGGGTTGCAGGAACGATGTCAGTAACTATAGGCCTATCGCTAAGCTCTCATCGATTCCAAAACTTTTTGAGCGGATGGTGTATGATCGGGTGAAAATTCACTGTGGGGAAGTCATAACAACTCGTCAGCATGGTTTTGTGAATGGCAGATCCACTGTGTCTAATCTTCTCGATTTTACAACATTCTGCTTAAATTCTATTGATTCTGGTAACCAGGTCGATTGTGTTTACACTGACTTTAGTAAGGCATTTGATAAGCTACCACACAATCTAATCTTATTTAAACTTGAGTTAATGGGATTTCCACAATATTTTGTGAACTGGATTAAATCGTATTTGGTAGAGCGATCTTATCAAATACGTTTCCGAGGCGCATTGTCTTCTGAATTTATTGCTGGATCAGGTGTTCCTCAGGGTAGTCACCTTGGTCCTCTTCTGTTTATTTTAGCTATCAATGATGTAACTCACGTCATTGAACACTCTCATCTGCTTATTTATGCCGATGATATGAAAATATACAGAACGATTAATTCTAGAGATAATTCAGAGCTACTCCAGTCTGATCTAAAATCCTTTGAAGTTTGGTGTTCTAAAAACAATATGTTTTTAAATTCAGATAAATGCCAAACTATGACCTTTTCGCGAAAAAGGAATTATTTTATATTTGATTATAAAATTAAAGATACTGCCTTGAGTCGTGTAGACACCGTCAAAGACCTAGGTATATGCATGGATTCTAAGCTGTCGTTTAACATTCATATTGATAATATTTGTAAAAAAGCATCTTCAATGCTTGGTTTTGTAAAACGCTGGGCCAAAGAATTTAATAGCATAATTACAACTACAACGTTGTATTATGCAATCGTGCGTCCTCACTTAGAGTATGCAAGTCAAGTTTGGTCCCCAAGTTACAATGTGCATGTTGATCGAATAGAAAGAATCCAAAAACGTTTTGTTCAGTTTGCTCTAAGGGGCTTAAGTGGTACCGACATATTAGACCTTCCTCCTTATGAGGATCGGTTAAAACTATTAAAAATGCAGTCTTTAGGTGATCGAAGGAAATTGGCAGATATCGTATATTTACACCAGCTCATAACAGGTGTATTCGATTCTCCAGAACTTCTTTCTCACATAAATTTTAACACTAACCGTAGAAGCAGTAGAAACGCTAACAACTTAATTTATTTGCCATTTAGTAGAACAAATTATATGGCTACTGCTCCTTTAAGTCGCATGAGTTCCTTTGTTAACAATTGTAGCGTTTTTGATGTTAATTTGTCAAAAGTTCAACTCAAAAGTAGATTAAAATTAGTTGTGTAATTAGATCTATATATACGCATGGTTAGTTGTTACGTCTTGTGTTGTCCCTGAGCCCAACCCATTTATTGGTGGGTAAATTTTTCCCACATTAACTTGTTTGTGGTCACGGTTATCCATAACATTGATATTTTCAATGATTACTGGGTAGTGGCTTTAGATGGGTTAATGCTGAGGAAGTGCGATATAGCTGTAGTAGCTGAACTCTATTGTTATTGCATGTAATAAAAAAAAATAAAAAAAAAAAATTAATTAGAAATTTAAAAAATTGTGATCAATTGTTTGCTTTTTACAGAAAAAAAAAGTTAGTTACAGGATTATTGTGATTAAAATTAACAAAATAAAATATAGTTTTATTTTCAAATTTAGTTTACGCTTACTTTCAGCGAGTTTATCTTAAATAAAATCCACTGATGGCGTCATATCTCTGTTCATATTAAGCAATGTGAGACCGTTGAATCTATCTTGCAACATCGTACTTCTTAATTAAGTTTTGAGTCGGCGAAGTACTGAAAATGTTCGTTAATTTTCACACGAAGTGACGAGTGACTGAAGTGAAGAGTTTCAAGAATGATTGGTAAATTAAATATATTAGAAAATATTTCTTTATTACACAGTTCTAGGGCTTCAAACACTGTCTTTTTTTTCCATCATTACTTTAATTACTAACTTTATACCAAACATTCAGTATCATTTTTAAATCATCACAATATCCTTTCAAATCATCTAAATAAAATCCAATTAGTTTTTCAAAAGCTCCTAAAGCTATTAGCGTCAAGAAAGGTTTTGTTGGGATCCTCCCTATGAGGATACCCGTAGGTTCTTTTAACGGATGTCCTTGTTCCTACTTCCCTATGCACATGAATTATATTTGTGTTGTCAAGACATAAAGATACTTCATTTGTTGCCTTTTGGGTTTAAGTTGCAGCAAGGCGTTGCCGACTGTCGAAGCATTAAAATGCCCCATTTGTTTTGTGTGTATTTTTCATTAAAGCTCACCAGCCCAGTTATATACAGTTATACAGTTATACTTACTTCAATATGCACTGGTCCTCTCCAGAGGAAAGAAAATAAATACTTCTTGGTGTTTTCGAAATATAAACATACTGTCTTTTATTTTAGCTGAATCAGATATTTATAATCTATCTGGGCTTGCTTCTTCTTCTTCATTTTCTTACATACTAAAGTCTTGCTTAAAATATTTACAAAGGTTTCGCAATACCGGAATGCTAATTTGCCTTTCCTTATCTTCTGACCGGGATTATCTAAATTACCCGGATGACATTCTTGTGTTTGGCAATTGTACCAAGGTTGTTTAATTGCAAAAATGCTCATATTGCATTTTGTTAGTCATACATTCTGTTGGTTATTTCGAAAGACGGAATTCCCTTGCACCAAATACTGTCCAATTATTAATTGCGGCAAAAAATACTTTAAATGCTTGCAAGTACAACAATAAAATATTATTATATAAATATATTATATCAAATAAATATTATAAAAATGCTGTCAATGCATTTTGTTCCCGGTGCAGAAGGCACAACGGAGTCAGTTTATTTCTCACAGCAATGGCAACAACAGCATGCTGGAGACATTGCTTGTTATTAAGCTGCTCGCTTGTTACCGTTTAAGTTATGGCACGCGTCATAGCTTAAACGGTTTGTGCATTAATGCTGATACTGCATTTTAATGCAGTTGCACTTGTACTCGGCATTGGTCTTGAATTCAGAAATTCAAGATTGTTGTATGGCACAAAAGGTAGTGCCAACAAGTATGCATTGGTTATTTGCTTCGTTTGTGATTAATTCACAATAGTTTCGGTAAAAGTTAAATTAAGCAGTGCATACTTTTCATACAATAATCAAATTTTCCGAATATCAAATATTTTGTAATGTAATATTTCCTCAGTGGTTTGTAGCTCTAAATAAGGAGAGATGCCTATCGTCTATTAGATGCTTTTGAATTGTGAAGCCAATAAAAGTTTGAAGCGAAATGAACATTGACCGCTACCCCATTCTGACAGTGCTGCAATCGGTTGGCAAATTAGAAAAGTCAAAACTGGTTCGTGCACATGTAAAAAAAAAACCCAAATACTGTTTCAAAAACAAAACTAATATGAAAAAAACAAAGAGTAATTTGTTGCATATAAGTAAAGACGTAGTCACGTAGTATGTCTCATTTCGGATACTTGTCTGTTAAATTTTGAAAGTATCGCCATCTTTTTCTCTCGCTCGTTGTTTTGTCCTCGGTATAGTTGTATGTTTGGCAAGGCTGAAGGCAACAATCTTTATTCTGTTTTTTGCTCAACATTTTTTTCTGCCAGTTGTTCAAATTGTTTTCAGTTTCGGACCATGAACATAATTTGTCTTGCTGGGAATTTTTGGATAAGAGAAACTCTCTCTAAAATTCCAGTTTTTCTTTTCCCTCGAAAACAACAACAATTTTTGTCGGTGGTGGTAAGTGGAGCATGCACCATAGCTTTAAGGCTTTTCGGATATGGTGAGTATTTTAGACTTATCTATTCAGCTCTATCTTGAACATCAGAGGGCGCTGTAGTACAAATCTTTTAAGAAATTGTGAAAAACTGTATATAGGTAATTTTGAGTACGACAAGTGTTTTGACACTATCTGTTTTAATCTAAATCTAAACCTCTCATCCGATTAGCATAATTTCTTTAATTGGCTCTTGGGTGCGGTGAATCTGTTGGCGCTATCCAAGGTATTTTTTATAATGAAATTTCCGTACCTCAAAGAGTTAAACTTTATTTTTTTTCGCATACCTCAAAGGTATTTTTTATAATGAAATTTCCGTACCTCAAAGAGTTAAACTTTATTTTTTTCGCATATCAGAATACCTGATGTCGAATTCTAAGGTATTTGACGTACGCATCAATACATGCACCAATTCGAAATGAATAAGAGATCTCGGATTCGCCATCGCGGATTCGAAAATAAAAATTAATTAATATAAAAAACAGACACGACATAATATAATAGAAAAATATTCGCTAAAATGACGAATTAACAACAGAAGGTTAATAAAAAAAATACTTTTCTTAAAGAAATTTTTAATATTAAAAAGTCGGTTATGCATTCGAAACGAATTCGAAAAAATCCAAATGAGCGAATCCAAAAATTTCGCACAAAATTATTTATATAAAAAACAGGCACTAAATAACTCACTGAAACGTCGTATTAACAACAGAAAGTCAATAAAAAATTTCATATTAATAAGTCGGCATTGTTATGGCATGCGTTTGAAACGAATCAATACGGGTTTTAAACCTCGTTTCTAAATCTATTTAAATTAAAATCACAGACTATTTGGCAAGCGAATCTAACATCTAAGTGATAAAAGGATTTATTTAATAATTTAAATCTTAAAATCATCTTTTTTATGAAGACTGGCTTTAGTCTTAAAATTCAAAATTATATTACTGACAAAAAATGTATGGTCGAGTATGGATCTATTGATCGTTGCGTATTGTTAGCTGTATAATGTTTCACACATTTTACACACCCTGAATGCAACACACCCCTGATGAAGCCGGTTATCCCAGCTAGTAAATAATAAAATAAGCATCAAAGTTCTTTTCCTAAAGATTTTACGAACAAATTAGGTATTTTTTACGAGGGGGCGCTGAAAAAACTGTTTACTCAAAAAGGGGCGGTAGACCTAAAAAGTTTGAGAACCTATGCTCTAGATCAACGGCCACGAGAATGCAGCTAATGATAACTAAATAAATTTTAATAAAAAGTGTTTTATTTGTATTTGTTTCAGTTGATCTCGTTTATTAGCCGGTGTCGGTTGTGTTTATTAAATTGATACGTGTGTGTTTTTGTCTTGTTTCGACGCTCCTGTTGTAATAATCGTGAGTGTCTTTATATTAATATTATTATTTCATGTTTAGTTATTGTCATTAATTTGAATTTTATTTTTTAACATTAAAAAATCATTTCACCAGTTTCTAACTAAATTTGCTTATGTTAATTGAGAAGTTTTGTTTGCATGCTTGCTTGTTTTGTCGTTTTTTTTTTTCTTTTTCTTTTTGGTTTCCTCTTTGTGCGGTGTTTTGTTTATCGCTAGCGTAGTGGTTGTTGTTGCTTTTTAACTGTTGCGCTCACTGCATGTTAAATATTAAAATAATATACCCTTAAAGCACTTTTTGCATTTAGTCATTTTTATTTTTCACAAAATAATTTAAATTTTTTTTTTTTTCAATGGATTATTTTTCCATTGATAATATTGCTGCTTGTTCTCTGAACGAGCAATGCAAAAGTCCAGAATATTCTGTACCCTATGTTCAGCTGTTCTGGCCCATGTGAGCGAATGTTCCATGCTTCTTGTGCTGGTATTTCTAAATCGTGCCTTGACGATTTAATGTCAGTCCGATCTGGTCTTCGCTGGTATTGTGCTTCGTGCAGGGCCCTTTCCCCGGATGAACTCTATTCTAAAATAAAGCTTTTTGGGGAAAGCCTTAACTTATTAAATAATAACTTCAGAGAAATTGTTTCATTTTTTAGCGAAGTTAGTGCCGCACCCACTACCAGAGTTTCTGATGAAATTACTGTTCAGGATAACATTTCGGTTCCTTCGTCCATGACTGCATCTTCCGGAATTTTGTCAGTTTCATCAGAAAAAGACCTAAAAAGCTCTAAAAGACAGAGGAAAAACAAAAACAAAAATAAGCGTCGGAAGGCGTCCTCCAGACCTTCCAAGACAGAGCAGCCCCCAGCAATGCCATCAGAAAATAATAATACGGTGATTTCTCATACACCATCTTCTATTCCTCCATTGACTAGTAGCCCAAATACGATTTCAACTACGCCTAACAGTCATTTGACTTTAAGAGCAGTTTCGAGGACCAGAAATGTTTTCATTTCACGTCTTCAGCCCGACACATCAATAGAAAATATATTGACGTTTGTCAGGCAATCCAAGTTAGTGAACTCAAATGCATTCTGTACATGCAAAAAAATTGGTAATAAGCCTTCCCATGCTTCTTTTATTCTAACAGTTGCAGCCGAAGATTTTACAACTGTTCTTAAATCTAATTTGTGGGCCGATAATATTCTTGTTACTGAGTTCAGGCCAAAAAATAAGTCTAAAAGGGTGACTCAAGCCGCCCGCCAGACTCAAAAAAACTAAATAGGCTGTCCCTTTACTATCAAAATGTAAGGGGACTACGTTCTAAGACGCAGAGCTTATTTCTATCAACTCAAAATTGCTCTGAGGATATTATCGCGTTAACAGAAACGTGGCTAAACGGAAGCATTACTGATTTGGAATTGTTTGACAATAGTTTTCAAGTTTTTAGAAAAGACAGATACACTGACAATATTTCTTCTGTCGGTGGTGGTGTCCTTTTGGCTGTGAGGAACTGCTTTGTCAGTTTTATTGTTGACATTCCCTGCTCTTCTAATATTGAACTAATTTGCGTTAAAGTTATACATTGTAACTCTAATGTATATGTTATTAATGCATATGTTCCTCCTAAGAGTAGTGTAGAGGTCTATGCAAGCCTTGCGGAGTGCATAGATTACATAATTGATTTACTTGACGTTAATGACGACATTTTATTATTGGGCGATTTTAATCTACCTGATTTAAAATGGCATTCTTCTGACGATGATACGTACTATTGTGCATCTAATTCGAAGACCCGCCAAGAACATATATTTGTTGATAATATATGTTCAGACTTACAACAAGTGAGTTGTATTTATAATAGTCTTAAAAGACTTCTTGACCTGGTCTTAACTACAGACAGTAACAATGTTGTTGTTAAGAGGGCCTTTCATGCTCTAACTACTGTTGATGAATATCATCCACCATTGAGTATTTGGTACAAATCCGACAGAGCAAATATAGTAAATTCTAATTCAGCAGATAAGCTTTATGAATTCAATTTTAAAAATGCTGACTTTTTGAAGTTGAATCAGTTGCTTCATGGTAAACTTAATGCAATTTTAGAATATATAAATGTAAATTGCCTTGATGACTCCATACATTTTTTTTATATGGAACTCTTTGCTGTGTTTTCTCAATCAGTACCTTATAGTCTCAAATTTGCGAGGAATTCTGCGTACCCGTGGTACACAAAGGATTTAAAGACTCTTCGCAACAACAGGAATAGGGCATGGAAGAAATACGTCTGTAGCTTAGGCTCAAACGACCTAGAAACTTACAAACGTTTGTTTCTGGAATTTGAAAATCGCTCAGCTACATTATATCACGAATATTTAGATAATGTTAAGCTGAGAATATTGACAGATCCACAGAAATTTTGGGGATTCGTAAACACAAAGAAGAAATCTGATGGATTTCCTTCTTCATTTAGAACTCCTGAGGGATTTACTGACAATCCCGTCAAAATTTGTGGCCTATTCGCCAATCTTTTTAAAGAATCATTCTGTTCAGATTCTTTTACTCCTGATGGAGAGTATTTTGAATATATGAATTCCGAACCCAGAGTATCTTTGGAACATATATCCTTCACTCCAGAGGTTATTTTAATGTATATTAGATCGATCGATGAGGAGTTTGGTGCTGGACCTGACGGTGTTCCTGCCGCAGTGTTAACACAATGCGGTTCCGTTTTGAGTCAACCACTTTCTTTATTATTCAATAAATCTATTAACGAAAGTTATTTTCCACTTTTTTGGAAAAAATCATTTATAAGTCCTATTTTTAAAAAGGGTTGCAGGAACGATGTCAGTAACTATAGGCCTATCGCTAAGCTCTCATCGATTCCAAAACTTTTTGAGCGGATGGTGTATGATCGGGTGAAAATTCACTGTGGGGAAGTCATAACAACTCGTCAGCATGGTTTTGTGAATGGCAGATCCACTGTGTCTAATCTTCTCGATTTTACAACATTCTGCTTAAATTCTATTGATTCTGGTAACCAGGTCGATTGTGTTTACACTGACTTTAGTAAGGCATTTGATAAGCTACCACACAATCTAATCTTATTTAAACTTGAGTTAATGGGATTTCCACAATATTTTGTGAACTGGATTAAATCGTATTTGGTAGAGCGATCTTATCAAATACGTTTCCGAGGCGCATTGTCTTCTGAATTTATTGCTGGATCAGGTGTTCCTCAGGGTAGTCACCTTGGTCCTCTTCTGTTTATTTTAGCTATCAATGATGTAACTCACGTCATTGAACACTCTCATCTGCTTATTTATGCCGATGATATGAAAATATACAGAACGATTAATTCTAGAGATAATTCAGATCTACTCCAGTCTGATCTAAAATCCTTTGAAGTTTGGTGTTCTAAAAACAATATGTTTTTAAATTCAGATAAATGCCAAACTATGACCTTTTCGCGAAAAAGGAATTATTTTATATTTGATTATAAAATTAAAGATACTGCCTTGAGTCGTGTAGACACCGTCAAAGACCTAGGTATATGCATGGATTCTAAGCTGTCGTTTAACATTCATATTGATAATATTTGTAAAAAAGCATCTTCAATGCTTGGTTTTGTAAAACGCTGGGCCAAAGAATTTAATAGCATAATTACAACTACAACGTTGTATTATGCAATCGTGCGTCCTCACTTAGAGTATGCAAGTCAAGTTTGGTCCCCAAGTTACAATGTGCATGTTGATCGAATAGAAAGAATCCAAAAACGTTTTGTTCAGTTTGCTCTAAGGGGCTTAAGTGGAACTGACATATTAGACCTTCCTCCTTATGAGGATCGGTTAAAACTATTAAAAATGCAGTCTTTAGGTGATCGAAGGAAATCGGCAGATATCGTATATTTACACCAGCTCATAACAGGTGTATTCGATTCTCCAGAACTTCTTTCTCACATAAATTTTAACACTAACCGTAGAAGCAGTAGAAACGCTAACAACTTAATTTATTTGCCATTTAGTAGAACAAATTATATGGCTACTGCTCCTTTAAGTCGCATGAGTTCCTTTGTTAACAATTGTAGCGTTTTTGATGTTAATTTGTCAAAAGTTCAACTCAAAAGTAGATTAAAATTAGTTGTGTAATTAGATCTATATATACGCATGGTTAGTTGTTACGTCTTGTGTTGTCCCTGAGCCCAACCCATTTATTGGTGGGTAAATTTTTCCCACATTAACTTGTTTGTGGTCACGGTTATCCATAACATTGATATTTTCAATGATTACTGGGTAGTGGCTTTAGATGGGTTAATGCTGAGGAAGTGCGATATAGCTGTAGTAGCTGAACTCTATTGTTATTGCATGTAATAAAAAAAAATAAAAAAAAAAAATTAATTAGAAATTTAAAAAATTGTGATCAATTGTTTGCTTTTTACAGAAAAAAAAAGTTAGTTACAGGATTATTGTGATTAAAATTAACAAAATAAAATATAGTTTTATTTTCAAATTTAGTTTACGCTTACTTTCAGCGAGTTTATCTTAAATAAAATCCACTGATGGCGTCATATCTCTGTTCATATTAAGCAATGTGAGACCGTTGAATCTATCTTGCAACATCGTACTTCTTAATTAAGTTTTGAGTCGGCGAAGTACTGAAAATGTTCGTTAATTTTCACACGAAGTGACGAGTGACTGAAGTGAAGAGTTTCAAGAATGATTGGTAAATTAAATATATTAGAAAATATTTCTTTATTACACAGTTCTAGGGCTTCAAACACTGTCTTTTTTTTCCATCATTACTTTAATTACTAACTTTATACCAAACATTCAGTATCATTTTTAAATCATCACAATATCCTTTCAAATCATCTAAATAAAATCCAATTAGTTTTTCAAAAGCTCCTAAAGCTATTAGCGTCAAGAAAGGTTTTGTTGGGATCCTCCCTATGAGGATACCCGTAGGTTCTTTTAACGGATGTCCTTGTTCCTACTTCCCTATGCACATGAATTATATTTGTGTTGTCAAGACATAAAGATACTTCATTTGTTGCCTTTTGGGTTTAAGTTGCAGCAAGGCGTTGCCGACTGTCGAAGCATTAAAATGCCCCATTTGTTTTGTGTGTATTTTTCATTAAAGCTCACCAGCCCAGTTATATACAGTTATACAGTTATACTTACTTCAATATGCACTGGTCCTCTCCAGAGGAAAGAAAATAAATACTTCTTGGTGTTTTCGAAATATAAACATACTGTCTTTTATTTTAGCTGAATCAGATATTTATAATCTATCTGGGCTTGCTTCTTCTTCTTCATTTTCTTACATACTAAAGTCTTGCTTAAAATATTTACAAAGGTTTCGCAATACCGGAATGCTAATTTGCCTTTCCTTATCTTCTGACCGGGATTATCTAAATTACCCGGATGACATTCTTGTGTTTGGCAATTGTACCAAGGTTGTTTAATTGCAAAAATGCTCATATTGCATTTTGTTAGTCATACATTCTGTTGGTTATTTCGAAAGACGGAATTCCCTTGCACCAAATACTGTCCAATTATTAATTGCGGCAAAAAATACTTTAAATGCTTGCAAGTACAACAATAAAATATTATTAATTAAAAATGCTGTCAATGCATTTTGTTCCCGGTGCAGAAGGCACAACGGAGTCAGTTTATTTCTCACAGCAATGGCAACAACAGCATGCTGGAGACATTGCTTGTTATTAAGCTGCTCGCTTGTTACCGTTTAAGTTATGGCACGCGTCATAGCTTAAACGGTTTGTGCATTAATGCTGATACTGCATTTTAATGCAGTTGCACTTGTACTCGGCATTGGTCTTGAATTCAGAAATTCAAGATTGTTGTATGGCACAAAAGGTAGTGCCAACAAGTATGCATTGGTTATTTGCTTCGTTTGTGATTAATTCACAATAGTTTCGGTAAAAGTTAAATTAAGCAGTGCATACTTTTCATACAATAATCAAATTTTCCGAATATCAAATATTTTGTAATGTAATATTTCCTCAGTGGTTTGTAGCTCTAAATAAGGAGAGATGCCTATCGTCTATTAGATGCTTTTGAATTGTGAAGCCAATAAAAGTTTGAAGCGAAATGAACATTGACCGCTACCCCATTCTGACAGTGCTGCAATCGGTTGGCAAATTAGAAAAGTCAAAACTGGTTCGTGCACATGTAAAAAAAAAACCCAAATACTGTTTCAAAAACAAAACTAATATGAAAAAAACAAAGAGTAATTTGTTGCATATAAGTAAAGACGTAGTCACGTAGTATGTCTCATTTCGGATACTTGTCTGTTAAATTTTGAAAGTATCGCCATCTTTTTCTCTCGCTCGTTGTTTTGTCCTCGGTATAGTTGTATGTTTGGCAAGGCTGAAGGCAACAATCTTTATTCTGTTTTTTGCTCAACATTTTTTTCTGCCAGTTGTTCAAATTGTTTTCAGTTTCGGACCATGAACATAATTTGTCTTGCTGGGAATTTTTGGATAAGAGAAACTCTCTCTAAAATTCCAGTTTTTCTTTTCCCTCGAAAACAACAACAATTTTTGTCGGTGGTGGTAAGTGGAGCATGCACCATAGCTTTAAGGCTTTTCGGATATGGTGAGTATTTTAGACTTATCTATTCAGCTCTATCTTGAACATCAGAGGGCGCTGTAGTACAAATCTTTTAAGAAATTGTGAAAAACTGTATATAGGTAATTTTGAGTACGACAAGTGTTTTGACACTATCTGTTTTAATCTAAATCTAAACCTCTCATCCGATTAGCATAATTTCTTTAATTGGCTCTTGGGTGCGGTGAATCTGTTGGCGCTATCCAAGGTATTTTTTATAATGAAATTTCCGTACCTCAAAGAGTTAAACTTTATTTTTTTTCGCATACCTCAAAGGTATTTTTTATAATGAAATTTCCGTACCTCAAAGAGTTAAACTTTATTTTTTTCGCATATCAGAATACCTGATGTCGAATTCTAAGGTATTTGACGTACGCATCAATACATGCACCAATTCGAAATGAATAAGAGATCTCGGATTCGCCATCGCGGATTCGAAAATAAAAATTAATTAATATAAAAAACAGACACGACATAATATAATAGAAAAATATTCGCTAAAATGACGAATTAACAACAGAAGGTTAATAAAAAAAATACTTTTCTTAAAGAAATTTTTAATATTAAAAAGTCGGTTATGCATTCGAAACGAATTCGAAAAAATCCAAATGAGCGAATCCAAAAATTTCGCACAAAATTATTTATATAAAAAACAGGCACTAAATAACTCACTGAAACGTCGTATTAACAACAGAAAGTCAATAAAAAATTTCATATTAATAAGTCGGCATTGTTATGGCATGCGTTTGAAACGAATCAATACGGGTTTTAAACCTCGTTTCTAAATCTATTTAAATTAAAATCACAGACTATTTGGCAAGCGAATCTAACATCTAAGTGATAAAAGGATTTATTTAATAATTTAAATCTTAAAATCATCTTTTTTATGAAGACTGGCTTTAGTCTTAAAATTCAAAATTATATTACTGACAAAAAATGTATGGTCGAGTATGGATCTATTGATCGTTGCGTATTGTTAGCTGTATAATGTTTCACACATTTTACACACCCTGAATGCAACACACCCCTGATGAAGCCGGTTATCCCAGCTAGTAAATAATAAAATAAGCATCAAAGTTCTTTTCCTAAAGATTTTACGAACAAATTAGGTATTTTTTACGAGGGGGCGCTGAAAAAACTGTTTACTCAAAAAGGGGCGGTAGACCTAAAAAGTTTGAGAACCTATGCTCTAGATCAACGGCCACGAGAATGCAGCTAATGATAACTAAATAAATTTTAATAAAAAGTGTTTTATTTGTATTTGTTTCAGTTGATCTCGTTTATTAGCCGGTGTCGGTTGTGTTTATTAAATTGATACGTGTGTGTTTTTGTCTTGTTTCGACGCTCCTGTTGTAATAATCGTGAGTGTCTTTATATTAATATTATTATTTCATGTTTAGTTATTGTCATTAATTTGAATTTTATTTTTTAACATTAAAAAATCATTTCACCAGTTTCTAACTAAATTTGCTTATGTTAATTGAGAAGTTTTGTTTGCATGCTTGCTTGTTTTGTCGTTTTTTTTTTTCTTTTTCTTTTTGGTTTCCTCTTTGTGCGGTGTTTTGTTTATCGCTAGCGTAGTGGTTGTTGTTGCTTTTTAACTGTTGCGCTCACTGCATGTTAAATATTAAAATAATATACCCTTAAAGCACTTTTTGCATTTAGTCATTTTTATTTTTCACAAAATAATTTAAATTTTTTTTTTTTTCAATGGATTATTTTTCCATTGATAATATTGCTGCTTGTTCTCTGAACGAGCAATGCAAAAGTCCAGAATATTCTGTACCCTATGTTCAGCTGTTCTGGCCCATGTGAGCGAATGTTCCATGCTTCTTGTGCTGGTATTTCTAAATCGTGCCTTGACGATTTAATGTCAGTCCGATCTGGTCTTCGCTGGTATTGTGCTTCGTGCAGGGCCCTTTCCCCGGATGAACTCTATTCTAAAATAAAGCTTTTTGGGGAAAGCCTTAACTTATTAAATAATAACTTCAGAGAAATTGTTTCATTTTTTAGCGAAGTTAGTGCCGCACCCACTACCAGAGTTTCTGATGAAATTACTGTTCAGGAT